>WAAE01013264.1:0-104002 GCA_013400495.1 Nicator chloris
AAAAAAAAAAAATTAAGTTTTTTAGAACTAACGTCCTGATCTCTGACAAATTAATTGTTGGTACAATCAGAAAGTTTGAGAAACACTAGTAGTTAGTGGATTCCTTAGAAATTTATCTCTGTTGAGGAAGTTTTTAAGGAGACATGGGCCCTTTCACAAGATTCAAGTTCACAGGACCGCCCTTGCAATTCCTGAGAAATCATGTTTCTGAGCAGCTTTTTCTACTTGTTATGATAGGTACTTCGATCCACTACACAACCTTAATGTATAGCAGCAGATTTTTGCCAATTTAACTGTCTATAAAATACCATTTTATTACAAAAATGGAAATTGGACATGGGGAGACACAGGAAAAATGTTTTTGTCATCCTAATACAGATTAAATTATGTTTCTGATGGCTTCACTGTGAGGGTTTTTCCTTGATTTATGTAAAAGGAACAAGCAATACTGAAACAGGAACCACTGATTTCAAGTGGTACGAGCAGTGAAGGAAATTCAAAGCTGAGCAGTGCATTTGCCAGTTTATTTATAGATGACAAAGTGGCATAACAGTGATTTAGAGTGCAATGTCTACTGGCACAAATAAAAAGCTTGTGAATGCTCTTCACATACCTTCCTTCATATAACTAAATGCTCTTCACTATGTACAAACTCAGTCCAAAGATTATTCTGTATGGTTTCCCACCCCAAATGGACATTAAGAACAAAATTTATATTCACGCTACATTAAACACGGTCAATTCAAAAATTTTCTATTTGCAACAGTTTGGATATGCTGCACTTATTTTCTCATTTATCAGGTACATATTTAATTGGTGTAACATTATAGGCTGACACTAAAATACAATTACTTTTTCAAGTGAATTTGCATTCCACGTATCACAAGATTATATTCCCACCTTCAAATGCCATAATGTATTAGGAGCAGATATGTAACACTTTATCACCAGCTCCAGAAACATTTGCAAACTTGTACATGTATGACAGTTAACAATAATCAAGTAAAGATATCTTTTAAACCACTGTGTAGGGAATAATATCCACCACTTGACAACTTGTTTTTTACATTCACTGAGCTAGGGATGTTTTTGCACTGAGTGCGAAGAGACTGTGCTGGAGCAAAGCAGCCCACAACACTAAAAAACCTAAGGGAGGAAAACACCCTATTGAGTTACACTGCAGAATGCAGACTGCAAATCCCAAAGGAGGTTGCTTTGTATAATGTTTTGGAAGCATTTAGCTGCTTACCATTCCATTAGCGAGCACATGCTTCCAAGAGCTTACTGCTTTTCAAAGCCACCTGGTACTTACAAAGCCTTCCTGACAAAGAAACGATTGCACCATGTAAAGCTGCACGTGTCTGAGCAGGCTTGTGGCTGGTCATTTGGACAGATCAACAAAATAATACCGTAAAGAGGCTGCATGTCCAAGGAGAAGTGTGTCCTAAACATTTCTCCAGGCAAGTAGTTTGAAGGAATGAAAAGTTACGAAAGGCTGAGTGAAGAAGCCGAGTGGGAAGGAATATTTAAAGTGAACACACAAAGGCGAGCAAAATCAGCTAGACCAACTTTTGTAGCTGAGTCATCAAAGACTGGGCTTCCTCACAAAACTCATGACTATGAGGGAAAACAACTACAAGAGCTATGTGCAGGTAATTCTCATGTGCTTTGAGAACAACTACTGCATTGCTTTTGAAGGGTTCAACTATTAAGCAGAAGGCTCTGATTTTCCTCAAAATTTAATAACAAATTCACATTAAAGGGTCACGTCTTTGATTACACAATCTTACAGCTTGAATGAGGTTTGTGTGCAAGCGTGTATCTGAGGAACATTATATATTGCCACAGCAATATGAAATGTTCAGAACTCCAGTTTTATTCAATATAGATATATATGTTTTAATCACTAAAGAAAGAGCAATTTGCTTCCTTATTTTCTGGAGAAAACAAGGAAGAAGTACAAAATAAAAGAAACTCCAGAAATTTTTTATTTGCAACTGCTCACTAAAGGGCAGCTCAAGACACGAAGTTTGTGCTTAAGTTACATGCATTGTTTCATTGCCATGCAGTTCTGTTCCTCTTTGTGAGCTGTTTAAAGAACTGAAGTCTGCTCTTGCAGACCTCATTATTGACTGAAATTAAGGTCAGAATCATGTGGACAGCTCACTAAGTAACTTGTCCTAAGAAAACAACTACGAGACTCATCATAATGGGCTTTAATATAAATGTTTGTTATACTAAGTCTAGTGAACAACACAGCTCTATTTCCAAAAGAAGCATGATCTCATTCATATTCATATCTGGTTATCTAACATGATTATAATAGGCTTTCATCTATCTTTTCCCTTCAATCACTGCATGCAAATTGATGAGTTTATACTACCAGACTGTACTGGCATTAACAAAAATCTGCAATTACATGTTTTCCTAAAGAGGCCTGGTTAACCAAAGATAAATCCAGAAACCATTGACCATACAGGTACAGCAAAGGAAACCACACATGAAGCATCAAGGCCACATTTGCCAATGGTCTTTGACTGACAACTTTCCTTCTTTGCATAGAGAAACAAAAAGGCAAAGAGCATCTTGGGAAAATCTGTTTTCTGTGCAACACATGAGGACAGTATACTGTGTTCTGCTCTGCCAACACTCGAAACTCTAGTGTCTGTAAAGATCACCCACGCTCACTCCTCCTAATAGGAGATAGTTTTCTCCCACCATCCCCTGAAGGCTAGAACAAATTAATGACACTGGATTTGAAGACGCAGAGTGAAAAAGAGTAGAGAAGGGAAAACACCACATCAGAAAAGACCTTCAGGACAACAATCATTAATATTCTCTGGTGAAGGAGGAAGCAAAAAAAAAAACCCAACCCATGCGGCAGAAGCCCTTAAAAATGTTAAGCCTAGAAAAATATCTTCAGCACAAAGATTTTAAAAATAGCTCTACAATATTATTTTCGTGTCACAATATGATTTGCAGTGTCTCAAAACAAAATAAAAACCAGGTATATAACCTTAAGCAGCACAGGAGTGCCTTTGTATATACAGGAAATACCAGAAACAAGTCTCAGGAAACAGGCTCTACCAAGTGCTGCAGAACCTACTGTGGCAGAGAAAAATCCCTTCTCTCCATGCCGCTACCCCAGCTGAATTTTTCAGAAGATTAAATTGGTATCACAGCAGTGAGGTGCCAAATGAAAATTTTCAATTCCAGATCAAAGCCACATAGTGCAGTGGTAGTAGAAAGGGGATGGTGATCTAGTGAATATTTTACAGATCTTTTTTTCCAAGATCAACAGAGGTAGGTGCTTTCATCACGTATACCAGAAGGTGCTGAATTAGCTCACAGAGGGAGAAAAAAAACGTGACAGGACTAAATCAGCATTCATTCCCATTTCCATCAGAGTAACAACCAGCTCTTCCCCTGCCACCCTCCCAAGGTCAGCACTGCCTCTGAGCATCCTCCTCAGCAAATGTAAAAGCACATATACTGTCATTATCTCCTGTTAATGCACCCTTAGCATCAGGCAGCAATGAATATTCCACAAATAACCCCATCAGAAGGATTACTTGTGAGGAAAGTGCTTCATTGGTGTTTGGGTCAGGATTTCCAGCTCATATCCTGAGATCAAGATTATTTATAGCAACAGGAAAATTCTCTTATCCTCAGTTTTACAAATGTGAGAAACAAAGGCCCAAGGAATTTTAACAGTTTATAAGGTCACATGTTCAGTCAGCAGGACGGCAGGGATAGCCTGAGAGAGAGCAATGCATCCTTATATTGCTGCATCTGATTCAATACACCAGAAGCAGACAGCCCTTTCAAGGAGGAAGGAAGATCACCCAGAAGAAGCGGGCACAGCCTGGCTTTAAACACAATGCTCCAAATGAAATTTAGGGATGTGAAACAAGGCAAAATGAGAAAAGGACTTTTGAAGAGTAGAAGCTCAAATAACAGGACAGATTTTTTGCTGATGATTTGATTCATCTCTTAGGAACAGGTTTCTCTAAAATCAGTATTTCTCTCAGCACCCCTAATCCCAACCCCAGTAAAGTTAGAACACAGGCACTAACATTACATGGATACAGTGATAGTTATATAAAGCCCAAAGAAAGCCTCAGTTACTTTCAAGGGCTTGATGGATAATATCCTTGTTTGCTCTTCTTACTACAGAATTTTAGAGCAGTATTACCACCACAGACTGCAAACCAATCACCTTCCAAGCACCCAGCAATGTACAAGACTTTACAGGTAGCAGTATTAGCATGTCAAGCTTCAGTATATGAACGCCCAGTATCTCAAAACCCAACCACAAAACCTTAATGCTGGCTGGTAATACAGGTTTTCCATTTTTACCTGGAGATAACACTTACTGTCACAGTTTCCTCATTCTGTGCCATCACAGCCCTATTTTATGCTTCATCCCACCTCCACTAAGTGTTTTATTAAGAATCAGAAGCAACATTATTACAAAGAGCATCCTCCTTCCTTCAGTGCAACCAGTTGTCTTATCAGTGGAAAACAAACATTTGCTCATCACAAAAAATTGCATTTGCTTGTTACCTTTTTATCTGTAGCACTCTGTGCTTCCCAGAAACAGAAGGGAAAATGAAAATAATATTTCTCAAATTCCTGTGCTCTTAATTAGCAACCATCAGTATCAACATGGATACTTGTATGCATCCTGAGTAGGAAGAGCCAGCACAATTAGCTTAAAGAAATTCAGTAACATGCAGCATTTGGGCTAAATTCAGAGCCATGAATGAAAAGAACGAGCAGCAAAGACCTACTGAGCTTTTAATCTCAATTTTTGCACCCATGTTAGCGGGCTTGAGCCATTACTGTAATCCAGCCTTTCTGTACTATGGGTGTTCATGTGATAGTATATGGGTGTAACGTAAAGGAAAGCAAGCAATGTGCAAGTTTCCCCAATTCTACTTTAAGACACAGAAAATGACTTTTTGAAATTATAGAATCTAAATTACATAACCAAAGTCTTATGCAAATCTAATTCTGGTGAAAAATGCTTAACCTCTGAGGTAAGTGCTTTCAAGAGAAAGCTCTCCAAAGTAATATTTTGTCCTGGTAAAAGCTCACAGGATAATTAGTTGGGAGAACCAGTGCAAGGAGGAGTTGACCACACTGGTTTCCCCTTGATGAAAACATAAACCTAAGCACGATCTTGAGCAGATGGTTAAATCCATATGCTGATTCTAAACCAACATGAGTCATAGAATGGTTGGGGTTAAAAGGCACCTTTAAGAATACCTACTTCCAGAAACAAACTGCTATCACTTAATGATGATTATTAGAATAAACACAAAGAAGTCATGTTGATGAACTGAATAGCCTTAATTATGTTTCTTTGTAGAACCTTGTTATTAGGCACATAATGAGTGCAAGCAAGTTAGAAATGACTCAGGGCAGCACTAGGGGTGGCAGTCAGGCAGATTTGGGCTGGGTCTTGCTGTATGCTCCTCAAGCAAGCTAACCAGGCCCTCATAGAGAGGGCCTATACTAACTATATTAAGAATTGTTTTCCTGATGTCTGTCTGAAGAGGGAAAAAAACCCCAAAAAGTCAGAAGAGGGGAATGACAGGAAAGAAGTATTATTTTAGCAGACAGCCACCAACCACATCATATGCAGTAAGTTGTTCTGGGAGGTAAGAGAGTACTGCTATTCAGAAATAGAGGTAAGAAGAAAAGGCCACCAACTTGCAAAGAGAGTATCAGGTGAAAAAAAGTGAAAAAAATTCTGTTACACTGAATTGGCATTTATGGCACTCTTCTGGTCTGTAGTCTACCAGTAATCTCCGATACAACATCCTTTCAGGCTTCTAATACAGAGTTGGTAAATATATTTTTAATAATTACAGACCAGACATTCCAAGGGGAGATAAGCAAGTGTTTAATATGTTGCCTATCAGTCAAACAAGATTTCATTGGCATTTGATAAGTGAATTAAGTGTATATTAATTCAGTATCTCCAACCAAGGATCTCCACACCTTATACTTTGCACTTGCAGGATAAAGGACTCTGCTGATTGAATCAGCCCTAGTCAAACAGATAATACAAATTTTATGTAACACAATCCCATTAGAGCACACAGCAAAATAATGCTTGAATGGAGCAGATGAGCATTTCTCTGTTCCCATTCCATGCAAGTTGGGTAATGGTGATTTTTTTTTTTAACACAACATTATTTTCATCTAGGAATTGAAGAAGTTAAGCCCTTATTTCAGAAGAACTTTCTTCTTTAACTCTCTTGCTCCCTAGAATGACTCACTTTTCAGAAAGAACATTGTCTGCTTTTGGCTAAGATCAAATTCACTATCAGTTTAAATCATTACAGAAAATGTTCTTTCCAACTATAATATACTACAACACTGATCCCCAAAGCAGCCACAGATTAGTTTACTTTTCTCCTGACAAAAGTAAAAATCCTTTTCATGATATTAAAAAAAGTGCATTTATCTTCCTCATCTCTCTTTAGCATGAAGTTCACGCAGCTTTAAATTCAGCTCACAAGTGTAAGAAACAAGGACCATGAAAAGATTCCTGGTGAAAAATGATTTGACAAAAGCCATCAGTTGGAAATGCTGACAGTAGGAGTATCTTTTTTACTTGAAATTCTTCATCTAGCATGTTATTAATCCATCTGGTGTTTGTGACTCCTCATAACCACTAAATTTCAGAGAGAAATGTCACTTTTCACCACCTCGTACAGGCTGTGAGGTTCCATCCCATGAGGGCTGGTGACAAGCTAACCTCTGCAGTATGTGCTTCTGTTTAACAAAGCAGAGTCAAACCCAAGGAAGTGCTCAAACCACAGACCCTTATCGAGGCAACTCCAGTCGCCTCTCTGACCAGAGTACTTCATTAGAACAATGAAATCATCAACCAGAACAGTGAAACATCATGGGGAGCTGAACACTCACTACAGCTAAACTTACTATTATCAAAAAACCCCTCAAAACCAAATGCCAAATGAAGAGAGTCAACTTCCCCACACAGTCAAGGCAAATGCAGTAAACCCAGCAGTGTTACTAATTTTCTTGCAACGAAATTGCTGTCATTGGTGAGGAAAACAGCCAACACACAAGATGCCATTGTGTTTTTAAGCAATCATGTCTGCATTTACCCTGGATTTATAAGGCTGTATAGATCCACTGATACCTACAATGCTTAAATTTTACACTGTTGCTGACTGCCATCCACATATTGTCAGACAGAAAGTTTGGACTCCAGCACCTTGAAAGAAATTGTAACTCCAGTTCAACAGACCTTTGCTACAGTAAGTGGGTCCACTCAGATTTCCTATTTAGTCATTTCTTTATTAATGTCTAACTCCCTTTGTTTTCTGCAATGAGTAGCTTAACTGTCTTTTTTACAGGAGAAGAATAGTGAACCTAGTCTCTTCTACATTGATGGCATTTATATTATTTTTATGCATATTTCCAACTATTCTATTCCTTGCTTGCAAACAGGCAAGAGACTTTATTCCCAAGAACATGCTGCCTTGATTTAATGAAACCAAATCCTTTGCCCTCTTTATACATTCCTGTATGAAGCACATTGCTGCTGCTGCTTCTCCCTTGTAATGGTTTGTACAACTGATAGGCCAAATTTGGTTCTTGACAGTCCAACAATTTTAGGGAAACAGTTCTTTTGCGGATTTAATACTGTCAAGTGAAAAACGTGTACTAAGAAAAAAAATATGCTATTTGCACTTCATGGACTTTCCAGGCTGCTTGCTTCTCTTTTGGACTGCAAAAACCTGGTTATCTGAAGTGACCTAAAGGCAGAAAACTCTCAGGCACATAAAAATAATAAAATTCTAATATATTCATATGTTTGTTAGAGCTGGCCTGTGCTTCACTGAAACTAGAAATTGCTTGGCAGTCTCTTTTTTAGCCCTTGTATCTGGCTAAGTAATAAAAAAAAGCCCAAAAACCTCTTGGATCATAAACCTGTATTTATTGCGTACAAAAGTTTTCATGTACTCCAGAAGTTTTATAACCCATTTATTCATTGAAAATTTCATACGATGTTCTTGTGTATCTATATTTCAAATTAAAATATTTACTACTGAACTTGGTAAAGAAACTTCAATAAAGACCTTCAACAGTCTATTATAAATAGACCGCTAGAAAGCTGAAAAGCATGTGACCAAAAGGGAAAAAAAGCAGCAAAATCAAAAGAAGCTTCTTCTAAAAAAAGGAAGACATATCATTGTGACAAAAATAATATGAGTCAGTGCAGACAGGACCTTATCTTCAGAAAACACACAAGTAAGGCAATCAGGTTTTAGAAGATCATCACCCACAAAAGAAGATAATTGTGTGTGTGTGTCTTTGGTGACCAAGCAAAGCAGTGTATCTATGCATCACAGGAAGCAGAGCTGATGAATGTGCTATGAAATAAAGCAAGTAGAAAAGAATAGGCTTTCAATCCATTTTTCTTCCTTTTTCATGATGTCTCGGACAACAGACAATTCTAAAATAAAAAAAAAAACAAACAACAAATAAAAACCCCCCAAAAGCTAATTCTCTACCCTCAGAAGAATGCACATACAGCTAGGAAATACTTGAGGTTTTCCACCAAAGAACAGACATATATATGTTAGTCCTTTGTTTAAGAATTATAAAGGTCTAAAAGACTATTTTAAAAATTTAATACATTAAAAAAGTCATCTTTGTTAATTTCGAATACTTTTTCAGCTTTGATTAAAGGCTCACGGAAACTGAACCATGTAGAAAAGACCTAAAACTCTGGAAGTGTTTGGACAATTGCTCTTAGAGGATCAAGGACTAGAAATTTTGCCATGGACAATATTACTTCCATCAACAGTGGACAACAGACATCTCTTCCATCGAGGACTGACCAAGTACACAGCTACAAGGGATTCCAGGATCTGGGCAGGGTCCAGAACATCCTCCTCCAGTTCTGGAAATGTCTGAGCTGTCCCTTGCAAGCTGAGCAAGGAACAATTTCCAGTCCTAAGCTTCAGCAGGAAAGGACTCAGGACTTTCTTTGAGCCCTCTCACTGATCTACTTCGAGAAACAAACAGCAGCAATAAGGGAATTGAAAGAACAAAGCCACATCAGACTTCTGCAGCCTAGCAAGGCTTCTGCACCAGGCACAAATCTTGCAGGTCCAGAAAGCAGTTTTCTCCTTTTTTTCCTTTTAAAACTGTTACAACGAAGTTCTACTACATGTATTTATATCTCTGCTAAAAAATATCAAACCAGCAAACAAACAAACAAAACCCGAACAACAAACCACAACAACAAACCCACAAAAAATCTATTTAATGCTATTTAAACTGCACATTCTTAGCAAGCTATCAGTAGCAGCATGGATAACAATAAAGATCAGATGTGATTTGGATTGGAGCAATGATTCTTAATATTCCCTGTACTCCCTGTCACATAGAGCTCATTTACAGACTGGTGTCTCAGAAAAAAAACACCTCCAGAAATGCTTGCAAAAGAGAGCAAAATACCTAAATAAAGACTTACTGCTTGCTTTCTTTGTGGGTTTGGTACTCAAAGTTAGTAAATACCATTGTTTTTCTTTCTTTGCTTTAATTACACTGTCCTTTCGGGCACAGAGATGATATTGTGAAATGCCAAGAGTCTCACACCCTTGGAAAGGCATTACAAGATAGCGTCACTGAGAACTGGACTAACTCTGTCACCTTGCTGTAGATCATTCATAATAATGATTTGTGGGATTATTTCACACCTGACTAGCCAAAATGCTTTTCTATACTGAGGTTGCATCTTTAACAGAGGTTATTGTTTGCCCCCTACAAGAACAATATTCTGTGAAGTTCCTTTTTAAGTAAAATGGTAAAGAGCCATCATTTAAGATAATTTTTCAGTGGACTGCAGCACTGCTGTGGTTTTCAAGGCAGCCCTTGAACATGGACGCTCTAATTATCTAAGCTCATTAACTAGAAAGATATAAATCATCACTACAGCAGGAAACAGTGCAACATTTAAAACTCAATTAGCAACAATGCAAGCAAGTGGTAGGCTGCAAAACCTGGCTTTTCTGTCAAATCAAAAATTTAATAGAAGAATCAGCACCTGCCTCTTCTGCTTCTTTAGTGCTGAGCAATCAGGAGATATTTCTCTGTTGTAAATGGCAACAGTAAAAGAGTTTATTTGGTAACTTAAAAGGCCATTTCTATTCCTTGTACCTTTACTTTAGTTTTTATAATTCTTATCTACAGTACTCTAATACTCATTATTGGCTGATGCAGTTTTTGAGCTGCTAACTGCATGAAGTCATTTTGTTAGCATTTGTAAAAACAGAAAGATATTTAATATTAAGAGTGTATCTTGGTTTTAAAATACATTGATTCGCTTAACTTTTAGAAACCGAAAATTCACATTTTGCAATTGCTGATGGATACATTCCTCAAACCAGAGAAATGGAGCATCAAGAGAAGAGGAAAGCATAAGGTGCAAGAGGAACAATTTCTAAGCTGCAAGAAGTCACTTTACCTGTTCTTCAAAATCCCTTCACAAACAAAGTGATCACTTTACAAAAAAGAACGGTATTTTCTGTACTCAGGAGGAAACAAAAAAGGCTGTATTTTTCTTCAAAGACCATGTGTATCCTGAGCAAAATACGTAATAAATAACATAAGTAAAATGTTTGTTTCTGCTATCTGGTTAGGTAATCATTACAGGATAAAAAGGGTGCCTAAATACAAACAGGGAAAACATATTGATTTAATCACAGTTAGCTGTCTTTTGTTGGCCTGACTGTTTAGGAATGGAGACAGTGAGGGGTTCAGTGTGACAAATGAAGACTTTGCAAGAAATTACATGAAGAGCAACACTAAGGGAAAAAATACGATCATGCAAATATATCTATAAATTTTTGAAGTATAGGCACAGTGTTGAAATTGTTCTGAATACATTCTTTACAACTGTGATTTCTTACTTTAGCTTTGCTCTTCCCCTTGTACTTTGTTTCAGCCTATTTTTCAATATGACAGGACGAAGCAGAGCTACAGCAGCAGAGAAGGAAGGGAGTACTGTTTTCTAGGCCCTTGCTTGTCCTGACACTGGGACTGCATCAAAACCTGTGACACATAGAATTGATTCCCAGTCTCAACGTCAGAACAAGTTCACACTTAACTGAAGGGCCAAGAATAAATGAAGTACAGATGTGAAAAAATAATCCCTGAATAGAATTTTGAGACAACAGCTGTCACCTAATAATCTACCACTGTATTTTATTTTTTAAATTATGTAAGCCAGAAAAAATCTGCCATTATGAAAGGAATGAGTAAACAAAACCAGTGTATATATAAACCAGTCAGAATCGAGTTTCATGCTTAGTTCAAGGAATTTTTTACAGAAAATGGGTCCTCTGTAACCATCAGTCTAATGCTACCCATGTATGTGAGTCATTTACAGATTTTGCATCCCAGACAAAAATTCTCCCTCATTGCTGCTGTATTATTAGACAGATACTTATTTCAACAGAAAACAAAACAAAAAGACATGTTGCTACTTTCAGTGAAAACCATCAGGAAAAAAAGGTGAAAAATAGCAGGTTCCCAACACAGAAAAGATGCATATGAGGCTGCAAAACAGCATTGAAGTTTCATACTCTCTCCAAGCCTTTAAACTCTGCTAAGTCCTGTAATTTTTATACTTTAGCTATCAAGAAAAGCTGCATCAGCTCAGACTCTGATTTGCTATGAATGAAGCATCTGTGTTAGAGTCAGCATCAAGGCCTCCTCGTCATGAAGGCAGCATCCCCTCTTGCACTGGACTTCCATTGCAGCAGCGCAGGTGACGTGTTCATGGTGGCGCTGCAACGACTGGTGTGGAGCCAGGTCATCCTGCCCTGTGCTGCCAGGCTGAGCAAGGATGGCCAGTAGACTCAGGAACTGCTCAAAAACATCTGATGGCCTACAGCAGGTGGTATTCCTTCCCACAGCTATCTACATCTCCTTTTTTCTTGTTGAAAAATATAAAAATACTTCTTCAGAAAGACTTTGTGCTGCTAGTTAACCAATGCATAGTACTCACAATGCAAAATGGCTGTCAAACTACTCTGTTTGATGGAGTAGCTACTCTGCAATAAAGTAACACACTATCTGCTGGCTGCACGTCAAATTCATTTTTCAGGATTGTGAAGGACAGTGTCTGTATAATGCACGGGTAGGTACTGTGCTACACTGAGGAGCCCCATTTATACTAGCCACTAAATTGAGCAGGGGTACAACTACAACACAATACATTCAGCCCTCACTTCAGAAACTCATGCAAATTCTCTTTCCTCTCAACCAGCTTTATTTGATTTTTTTCCATTCAAACCTAATTCTGCTGCTCTGCACCTCCAGGGGAAGCAGTTCCTGCTGTATTGGGTTTAGAGAGGGCATACCTGACATTAATACTGCATGGGAATGCATTACATAGACATATTATTAGAAAAGGATTTACAGCATTCCCAGTTGAAAATAAACAATGTAAATCAGAAATTACCAAATCTAAACAAAACTGGTTTGCAAGACGCCTTGGCATGAACAAAAATTAAGGAAAACATCCCGAGGACTACCTATTTTTACAACTCATTACCAACAAGTGCCATTAGATCATATTCATCCACCTCAGCTGTTCATCTCAAGGGTTTGGTTTGTCACCTTTGGCAGGGTGACAGCAAAAAGAAGAGAAAAAAATCCACGTACTCCAAGCCTAGAATCAACCTTGGCTCAGAAAGCTGAAGTCCACAGTTCAAAGTACAATCTACTGCGCAGCACAATAACTTTAGAACTGCATTATATTTAACTTAATACTAGTAACAATTACAGTGGGTATAACTAAAGCCCTCAGAAGGACCAGAGATACGGTAAGAAACATCATCTTACAGATTTGAAATAAGATCCATTTAGTAAAACTTTACTTTCATAAAGTGAAGATTTAACATCATCAGTGGCATAATCCACACAGGAATAAGTACTGACCAAGATGAGCTGGCACAAACTGAAGACAGACCAAGAGACTGTACAACTAAATGGAGAGTTCACAGGAGGTAACATGCTCCTCCTGCTCCCATCTCCTTTGTGCTGTCAGTGCCTCTCAGATGCTCTAATTCATGAATGGATCAACCCATATTAGAGATTAACAGCAGCTGGCCAGCAGGAATAGGGAATCTCCCCAAAAAACAAGGTAAATTAGCCCACATGAAGCTCCAAACTCTGCAATCAAAGCAGTGCAGGTGTCCATGCTAACATGTTTGGCCAACGACCCCTGGTTTCCCTGCAGCAGACCACAGGGAGGTCTGGTCCACAGGTAGGGAGGGACCTACCTGTTTCCAGGTGGGAGCTTTCACTTACAGGTGAGAAGTGCCCACTGATGGAGGCACCTATCTCGAGTGGGGATGTTTTGGTTTGGCCCACCCGTACACTTGCTATTAGAGAACACACACAAGTTTAAGCAAACAGTCCAGAGCAGACTGCCAGCAAACTGACAAGGCCCAAACAAGCGTATAAGCAATGACTGGAGAGGAATCATTCCCTCAAGTCTTAGGAAATACTATCCCAGTAACACCAGCTCTGTGGAAATCTGGACAGTGTTACTGAATGGTATGTTGCTCTCTGCAGCTCAGGTTGCTCTCCCACAAAAAATCTCTTATTGCACACTCTTAAGATGGAGAAGAATGACATTAGCATTTCTATTAAAAGGGCTTTGAAACCAAATCCTGGAGTTAACAAGCATGAAACAACCACAAAACACATCTAAAAAGCTTTTGGTTTCCCAGGAGGGTTTTGGCTTTTTTTCCTTGCTACTCTCCTTAACAGCAAATCAAATAATAATAACAAATGGTTCTGATAATTAAATGCCTCCACATGTTACTGGAGGCGTTCATTTCATTGCACTTACATAGAAGTACAATAACAGTATGTTATGCTGCAGCAGAGTTTATTCTTCAAGAGTACTTCTCATGTACTTCCTCAGGAAAGAAAATTATTAACTCACCAGATGCAACAGATACTGACAGTTCTCCATTACCAGGATCAAGCCAAAAAACAACATAACAAATTATTATGTACTAACCTAAACTCCTACATTAAAGAAAAAAACCAAGAGCTATAAATAAAAAGACTTATTCCTTACCTGATGATATTTCCTAAATATATATCCCTAGAAGTGTAAAGGAATTTCAGCAATACCTTTTTCACTTCAAAGACTTAACTCACATCTTCATGTATTAACTTCTAGTTGGACTCAGAGAGAAGACTTGGTAGGCTATGTTGGCTTTCCAAAACAAAAGCTAGAAGATTAAAAAAAGAGTCACAAAAGACAGCATGTTGCCTAATGACTCCTAACAGAGGACTAGGCAGGCTACTGTAAAGGACAAAAAAAAAAAAACAAACTAGGTACCAAAGAAAACATTTCTTTTTCCATACTGTTAGTGTTAAGAAAGTGCCTGTGACTTTTTGATACTGACAGTCATAAGAGGAGAAAATAACTTCCAAGACAGAGCCTAGAAAAGTGCAATGACTTTGAAAACCTCATAAAACTAATAAAAAGGCTTCAAAAATATCAGTACCAATCTTCTTACTACTCTTAATTAGTCATAATCACTGTTACTTACTAGTGAGCAATCTTATACTGGAATTTGTCCTCTATTTTTCCCTTACTGAACTGACTTAACAAGTTATATACCGGAACTGTAATTTACTTCATGGGTTGTAGAAAGCTGACTGCCTTCCACCTTTGACAACATTGCATCTTTCTGACTCATGGTGATCCAGTAAAACAAGAGCACAATTCACTTGCAGAAATGAATCTGTATCTCCTTCAAATAAGCTCCTTGCAATTCATTCTCCCAACACATAATAGCAAGGTTTGTAACCCCAGTGGGAGCCTGGGTTAATAGCACTACTTTTCCCACCTGGGAACAGCAGCTGTAAGAACATGTGCACTAGCATACTCAAAACATGCAATTATTAGTTTCAATAAGGGATCAAAGTGTTAAAATATCTTAATGGGGAAAAAAATAAATTCACTTTGATGCTGAATGATCCACAGTGCAGACATCTCATTTTCTTTTTTTTTTAACTACCAAATTGATAGCATCCTCTTCTGGCACAAATCATTGCTATTAGTCACAGAAGCTTTTGTAAGATTTATTTATTAAGTCAAGTTACTCCAGCTAAGAAATCACAGGCATGTAACCTCATCAGCATGAAGAACAGATGGACATTCCCAACAGGGTCTCCTATTCCCCCCCAAGCCCAGCCTCCTCTTCCCAGCATGCTCAATATTCTTAAGTGTTGGGATAGAGGTTTGGCTGCCAGCACTGCTACCCATGTGCCCAATTTGCAGAGTGCCCACTTCAGTTACCTGGCCCACTCAGTCACGTTGCAGGAGCCAAATATCAGTGACTTACACCATGTTCAGCCTCCTCTCATTTTCCGCTGACAAAGCACTACTGTTCTTCTCTGGATATGTATTGCTAAGAGACAGGAGTAAATAAAAATAATGCAACTGACCTAGTCTTTTAGTATACCTCCAAAGGTTTAAACTACTGTTTTCCATACAGTAAAGTTCAACCCCCTAAGTATGCCACCAGTTTTGAAAAGGATATCCTACTAAATTAAATCAATAGTTCTTGGACTCTTCTGTTTTTCTTTTTAATGCTGCTCCATCTCCAGTGAAACCCTGTAAATCAGGCAGAAGCACCAACTCCCACCAGCACCTACAAATGGAAGACTTTACAAGAACCAACTTGTGCTTCCAAATTTTCAATATGCTGGAGCAAATTTCCATTCAAGATTTGTTTTTTTTCTTCAACAGGCCCTTTTCTCACCATACTCTAAAACTATTTCAGAGATACTTTAAAGAGGCTTTTGAATTATTTTTTCAGAATCTGCATACAGTTCCATCTTTATACTGCAATATGAAATCACAAAAGAAACCCCCAAGAATTCTGGCTTGTGTGTTAATTTAAAAAAAAAAAAATCATGTGGCTACTTCTACCCTAATGTTGCTTTCTGAAGCCCTCAGAGGGCTAACTAAAGACTAAAGACTTTCCAGTGATACCACACTACGGGAAGATATCATGCGTGCACTGAGAACAGTTCAGTCAACTGTGCCTCTCATCATAGACAGGGAACTTTTTTTCCAATTCCAAGCTGACCTTTTATCGTTATTAATAGGCGACCACCTATTTTTGTACCACCACTGGCTTTTAAAGAAAATAAGCCATTGTTCCTTTGGCTTGTTTTCCTCAACCTTTGCAGTATGCACTGCTCTAGTGCTTCTGCATCCTTCATCCTTGGAGCACTTTGTCTGTACTTGTTTTTGTTGAATTTCAACTTGAATACAATCAGAATTAGATCCACTATTCCAGAAAAGTGTAACCAGTGCTTCTAACCACACATGGATGAGAATCAGTGCAACACTTGCCTGTGTTTATTAGAAATGTCTTCTCAGACAAGACAAAATTTATCTTTTTCACACTTACAGCCCTTCTGCCATTAACTGTGAAAGCCAGGACTTTCTCCTCCACAGACAAGATGATGAGCAGCATGCTAACAACAGAAACACTCAGCTTCGTGAACAAAACTAAGGACTTCATCCCATTTTTACCACTGCAATCTTTAATATATTCCAGTTTTTCTCTCATTTCCAGTCTTCTATTTGACAGCGCCTCCCACAGAGTGTCCTCAGCAGAATTTATTAGCACATGCCCACTTTCTTATGCCAAGATAATAATGAAAATATTATATACAATTTGCCTCCTGATGAAGCTGTAAGCCTTCTGGAAAGTGGCACTTCCTTCAGCAGGGCTCAGGGCACATCATTTTAGCATTGCAAGGTTGGCAGAGTTTTGGTGAGAGTCACAATCCTGGTGACCTCAGTGATCACTTGACTTCCTAGATGCTCAGTCTACACCGAAGCTCTCATGCAGGCCTAGAAAAAAGTGACTGCAATATTACAAAGGGAGTATCTTTGCCCTACATTATGGTATCCTGTGATACTCTCCTGGAATGAATTGTTACGCCCAGTACTAAGCTCCAGCTTGGAAGGATGTGACCTGGCAGCTTTTTCTGTTGCTGTTGTGCTTCCTCGGAGCTGTCTCCTGTCTCCAACACCTGCACACAGAGCAGCAGCTGCACTTGCATATGGAGAGAACGAAGCAGATAACCCTGCAAAATGTAGTCTATCAGCCACTATGCCTGCTCACTTTTCCTGCCTGGCTTCCCTCTTCTTTCTGATGAGCCTCTATGTTACCCCCCTGGTACACGTTGCAAAGGCAATCATTTCATACTTAGCAAGAATGCTGCAGTCACTTTTGTAACAGACCACCCTGATGGTCAAACTCATACTTCAACACCTTTTCTCCATAACTCTGCAATCTGTGATCAACACTGTCCTCAGCATCTTGTCCTTAATTAAGATGCCACCTGTGTCTAAACAACAACAGAAAAACGAGGTCACACGACTGCGTTCACTGAAAGTGGACAATATAATGGTCAGTGCAAAACTGCTGTGTTACCCCTCCCCTCAACACCTAAACAAGGACATAACATAAGAAAAAATCTGTAAAGACACAGCACCGTATCAGTTCTGACACTGGAGGTAAGAAACCTGTAGTTCACACAGCTATTCACAAGACACAAAGGTGGTTAGTCTCCTAAGGTTACCATTAAAAAACATCCATGCACAGCAAGCCTAAAACACTAGGGGGGCTGGCCCAGGTAATTTTCAGAGGTCCTTTCCAACTTCAGCCGTTCTGTGGCAACATGAGAGCAGGATGCCCTAAATATCTTAGAAATGCGCAAAAAATTTGCCTCTCCATCTCCCCTCCTCCCATTTGCTCTGGAGACATAGTACGGCTGTGACATCTCAGATGCATAACAACTGGCAGCCACAAGCCTTCTAACTACTGACCATCAGTCCCTTGGTCTTTGGAAACAGCATGGTACTGCCAACACAGCTTTGGTTCAATAAAAAGCTTTACTAGCTATGGTACTACAGACTGAGTACCTACATACAGGAAAAAGTAATAAAAATAAAAATCAATGGAAGTCTAAGGAAAACTTTAGTGGCACCTATTAATTCCAGTCAACTACAGCAGCTACAATGAAGCAGAATAAAGGACCTCCTCTTTTTCCTACCTGCCTGCCAGATACCTGCTCCCAGAAAATATTAACAGCTTGCTTTACCCTCAAGCACACACAGAATTATTAATTGTACCTTAAAGATCAGCAAGGTTTCAAAGATGCACTGACAGCATCCTCTTAACAGTAGGGCAAAGCTCCTACACAAAGGCCTGCATCCGGTTGCTTGCATATGGTTCATCGGCTAATAGGTCATTAGGATGACTAAAGTTCAGCTGGCAAAAGTCCAGATGGACAGCAAAAGCCACATCCTTCTTCTAAACACCCTGCAAGGTGGTTTCATAATTACACACTGCTGCAATGTCCTGGGGCCTCTTAATATCTGCAGAGAAAAGTACCTTGTCATCCCAAATGTTTGTAACCCATATGCTTTAGATCATGCCAGGTTTGACGCATACTCTGCTCCTGCCAATCAGCACTTATCACAGAAGACAGGCTTTGCCCAGGAAGATGACTACAACTCTTGACAGCTGAGAGTTGTATAAGTAAGCTTTTAATCTTATTTCGTTTTGGTGCAGCTTCAGACAAGAGACATTGCTGCATTACTGCCAAAGCTGCTGGTCAAGTTCATATGAAGTTCAACCAGGGAAAGTGCTGGACTCTGCACGGGGATGGGGCAACCCTGCACGTACAGATTGGGGAATGAGATGCTGGAAAGCGGCGCTGTGGAAAGGGGGTCCTGTTTAACTGAAAGTTGACTATGAATCAGCAGTGCCTTGCAAGGCAAGAAGGCCAACCATGTCCTGGGGTGCATCAGGTACAGCATCTCCAGCCAGGCCTGAAATTATGTCGGGAGGTTTAGGTTGGATATTAGAAAAAGGTTTTTCACCCAGAGGGCATTTGGGGACTGGAACAGGCTCCCCAGGGCACTGGGCATAGCACCAACCTGACAGAGTTCAATAAGCGTTTCGACAGTGCTCTCAGGCACAGGATGTGACTCTTGGGGTGTCCTGTGCAGGGCCAGAAGCTGGACTTGATGATCCTTGAAGGTCCCTTCCAACTCAGCATATTCTATGATTCTGTGATTCCCTAGCAGCACATCAGCCTTCTGGCATGACACAGCCACCACACAGGAACAGGGCAAACTCAGCACAGCATCCAAGTAGTTCCCCTGGCAAGGGAGAGTAGTGCTCACCAGAAATGATCTGTTACCTATTTGACAAAAGCAGCAGCTACGTATCCTGAATCAGGCACCTCCATAGGTGACTCAAGGGAGCAATTAAAGGTTGATTTGTTTTCCTTAACGTTGACACACCCAGGCACAGAATTTCAAGCTCTATCTTCACCCCCACTCTGCATGAAAACCACCCCACAGCACAGACAATCTCTCTGCAGCAATAAGCAGCACAGGCCACCCACCCGTACCACTGAGCTCACAGTTTAGAAGCAGTATAACCCTTCTAGAAAGAAGTACACTGAAAAACAAAACCTTACAAGAGGCACTGGCTCCATACTATATAGTATAAAGATATTGCCATATTCTTGTCAAACCCCCAAACACTTCCCATAGCTAACACAATGCTATTTAAAATCCCACTGTTTGCCTAGACCTGGCTGATGAATGTGCAGAGAAGCATACTGGCCCTTCCACACAGGTGAAATCATGGACAAAGGATTCTTCTGCTGGCGTTGGAGTAACACCGTCTAGTCGAAGGTGTCGCTGCTCATGTTCTTTAAGGTCCTTTCTGACCCAAATAATTTTATGACAATGATTTCAGTTACGGTTTTCAGTAGGTACCAGGCCTGTCTCTCAAAAACCCCTCAACTATATCTGTACCAGGCATCCTGCCCTAGCAATGTGCTACCAGTATTCCCTGCAACCTCAACTAGACACCTAGGATATAAGTTGTTCTCCTCAAAGAATGTGCTAGCAATGACCAATCAACTGCTTGTGTGGTTCTTAGATATTTTCCCAAGAACAACATGTTTAATTGTTTCAGTTTCAAGAGACTAGTCATAAATATTTGGTGTACATATCCAAATGCAATAACACAGTGTGCACTAGCAATTAAGATGAGAGTGATGTAAAACAATATTCAGAGAAGAGCAAATTTATTTTTTTTCCATCACATTCAGAAGTCCCTCAGGTCACTTTCATATACATGCATTTTGTTGAGACAGATCATTGCTAGTTTCCACAATTGTCCCTTTCTTTAAAATTCCTTGATTCCTCTCAACCATGTTTGCAGATGCTCAACGACCCTACAGAAATGTAATGTATCTGGATGCAAGCAAAAATCATCATCTTCAGGAATGGCCCCTTGGAAAAAAAACAGTTTGCTTAAAGATGCACATTAAAATTGTGAGACTCAATTATGCACTGTCAGTCATTCCAATAGCTTCCCACTGTGGCAAGTGTCTGGAGATAAAGACCTTGAAATAATTTCTCCTTTTAATTCAATTTTTAAGATCTCTGTAATCTCCATATCCAGTTCTTCAACCTTCTGTGGCTGTACCAGCTATACCAGCCAATATTGCAAAAGTTGCCTTACACATCTTTAGAACCAAAATGGTCATAAGGTCCATATACTATAATCTTGACATCATTCTCATGATACTGCCTATATTGAAACTCTAGATCTAAAACCTGATTGAGACAGAATTATTCATAAATCAAAAACTTGCAAAAATCATGGCAAAGGTGATTAAAATAGATTTTCTAGAAAACATTAAATTGAACCATTACATATATCCTAGATATGTCTTTTTGCTGGCTTTATACTACTGCAGATTTATCCATCTCTTTCATGTAACGATCCCAAAGCAGAGTTTCCTCTTCTGTGACACAGGCAGCATCACAGATTACTAGGGCCTCACAGCTGAACCTGAAAAAATTGCATAACTATTTGTCCTGATTTCAGCTGGGATAGACTTAATTTTCTTCTAAGCAGCTGGTAGAGTGCTGTATTTGAATTTAGTGTGAGAATAATCTTGGTAACAGCACCAAAATTTGATGAGTAATATAGTACAAAAAGTGTTTTGCTCCAAATGCTGTTTAGCTCAAAGTCTTAACCCAATTACTTAGCACCAAAAAAGACCTCCCCAGCCTAAAACAACAGAGGGGACAGGACTTAGTGGAAGAGATTGATTTGTGAAACAGAAATTGTCTTTTACTAGATGACTGCAGAGAGCTTGGCATAATGCTACTGCAATCTGATCAGTGTGCCTCACTACTTCTTTTATTAAATAATTTACAGTAAAAACCCCTCCAATGACAGAGATTAAAATAATTCAATATTATAGTAAATTCAGGTGGTACTAAATAAATGACCAAATTTGATTCTTAGAAGAGATTCTGTGGTCTGTTCTTTTGTGACCATCAGGAGTCTCCTCTGAATTCCCTGCTCCGTGTCAGCGGTGCGTACTCCTCACGTCAGGGTCAGTAACCCCTGTTGCCTCAGCCCCATTTCAGCCATGGCGCTGACACAGTGACACACAAACACCTAGCCACAACCTTCCTCTGCAGTGGATATACAGATAAAATGAAGCCCACTCATCATCCCAAGCCCTCCCCCTCATACACAGCTAGAGGCTGGGCACTGCAAGCCCCAGTGCTGAAGATAAAGGTCTGTTCAAAAGGAGAAACCAATCACCCCACCCCAGTGCATGCACCAAAAGCCCCCAAGGAGGATGCTTGTGTTTCAATGCTGCATTTAGCTCCATGACCACCTGCTTTTTGCCAGTCACCTACAGCCCAGATAAATAGGCCACCACCAGCAAAGCTTTGACAAGAATCCCATGTATCCCAGCAATGGATAGCACAGACAGCCCCAGGTTCAATCCTGGAAGAAAATAAATATTAGTACCTGCTCTCTCAAATGTTTCATTATAGGAAAATGAAAAAGACTTATTCTAAACAAGACAATAAAAACCCTGATTTCTTTCTGACAGTCTCATATATACATGAACAAAAGGATACATAAAAGCAAAATATTAAAAAATACCTCAAGTAGAAGGCAACACATAGATTAATTATAGTCTTTCCACCAGCAACTGCTTGAAAAGGACAACTGCATAGATCAAAGCACTGTTATACACCAGAATTTTATTGCTGCCAAGAGAATTAATTCAAAATGAAAATCATCCCACTCATCTTAAATTTTAGGATAGAATAACCATTAATCTCAACTTTCATCAAGAAATTCTCTCCTGCCAGGGATGGAAGGAAGGAAGGAAGTAAGACACATTTATTCTTGCTTTCACTCCTAGTTGAGTGTGCATCTGCTGCCAGACTTCCACCAAACCTAGCTACTTGCTATGGAAATATTAAATTCAGGCTTGCCTGCTTATTTATTGCCTGCTTGCCTATTCTCTGAGAAAAAGTACCATCCCTCCTCTCAGACAGGACACTGTAAGCCCCCTCAGGGGAAGCATGATGCAGATGTGCCGAAGGAGATGAAAGCAGTAACTTATGCAAGCAAGCCCAAATTTCTTATGCAGAGGCTTTCAAGTTATACTTGTATGTCTGCTAAAGAGAAAGGAAATTTTCTCAAAGGCTAAAGAAAAAGATGCTCCCACACTGAGAAAGAAACAACCACCGTTTTGATACAAGGCACAGTTACATTATCTGCAGGAAATTCAGCAGTTTAGATTACAACAGAAACGGCAGGAAAGAAAACCCTCACATAAGTGAACACCTGACTTCAGAAAATGACTGGATTCTGCCTTCAGGGAAGAGAAGAAAGCAAAAACCACAAGATTTACAGGGATTGCTCTAAGACCAGAAAGGGAGGTACTCCTTCTAAATCTATTTGCTGATGCTCAGCAAGCCACATATTTATGAGTTTATCACAGAATAGGGGGCACGGATTTTAAAAGCAGTTGTCCTTCCCCACTGTACTGTTTAGCAACTCAATAGGTAAAAGCAGCAAATTAGCCTTAAGCACAATTATGTATTTAAAAATTATTCTCACCTGCTGCTATTCAAGTATTGCTTTCTATTCCCCAAGAAATAATCCAGTAAATTATGTTCTGCCCAAGTTTGCCCTGTGACCATTTTTCATCTGTTAATTCTGGGTTATTCCTGTTCTGCTTTTAAGGCAAGCTCAGGCAGCAGATTGTCCTGCATGGTCTGGCACCATTAGATTGCACTCCGCAATTCTGCATTTCACTCTCCTGGAGAGAACCATCTGGTCTACAGGTTTTAGATGCTGATCACCTGAGTGGAAGCAACTTCATTAAAAATTTAAGACAAAAAAAAAAAAAAAAGTACTTCTGCACAGTACTTCTATTCATTTAGGATGCACCTGTAGAACAAATACACACTGTTTTTAATACATTACATATACACTTTCTTGTTACTACAGTGTTTAGTAATTAAGTTCTTGGTTTATTTATTTTGGTTCAATTTACTATATTTTTCTACAGTACTTTAAACTTAGGCAGCAATTTGATGGATCTTTTCACATCAGCACCACTAACTTCTCATTGGACTAGATAGAAAATATACATATGACTGCTCTAAATTAATTCAGAATTCCTAAGGTATAGTCAATAGTGAAGTCTGAACAAGTAAACAAAATATTTGTTTACTTGAAGGAATTAAAAGAAAGAAAAGGAATTAAAAAGGGAACTTTTTTTTTCAGTTGAGAAGCATAAATTGCATATAAAAAATGATGCTCTGAGCTGGGTAGTGCCTCATTAATCTTGTCAGGATGTATGAATGGGGGAGCTTTTCAAAACCTTTTAACATCTGTCTGATTCTGTGCCTTGTAAATCCTTATCCATTTCAGTAGGATGAGACAAAGACCTAGGCAGACTCCTTTCTAAAAGCCTTTGGCTACAGACAGCCCACTGCACACATTACTATACACAAATCCTCGGGGTGGAATAAAAAAATAGAGTACAAGGAAATTAGCTAAGTCTTCATATCCTACCATTTGCAGAGATGTTGTTTCCTGGGAGTTCATAATCCATTTCAATTTACCTTTTTAACCCCCAAAATATTCTGTTTTCTGGAATGCTACCATTGCAATTTGTATTGTTTGCTTGACATTGTGTTCCTTTGAATAGCAAATAAGCAAACTACGTATTTCACCCATATCCCATTGCCTTCACAGAGTACACCATGTGGGCCAGGTCTTCACATAACCTTTCTGACAAGCACCAAATTAACATGCCTTTTCAAAGAATAAAGTCTCAAACCTCCACATGATTCAAGAGAATACAAATTACCACCTAATTTTCCAGGGTTTTTTGACAAATGAGAGGTTTTTAAGTCCTCAGCACAAAGACTGGAGCAACATACCTAGCCATGCTAAAGGGAAAACATGTCCTGCTGTTCCCAGAGGTTTATGTTCCTTTTTGTTTCCATCACAGTATCTGAACTGGGTCAGTCTTTAGCTCTTACTCATCTCTGCTGGTAAGAAAAAGCAGCCTAAATGAACAAAACTAGTGGGAGGGGGGAGAGATGCACACATACTAGAGGAAACAATAAAAACTAGAGGTGAAATACCACTGAAGGTTCATCCATCCTGAACAGTATAAAACAGCATTTGCAACCTCTCACTGTTCTTGACCCAAACGTTAAAGAAAGAGAAGAGCAACATATCAAAGAGCAGTATCACCAGATATGTTTAGACTAAGGAATTAACAGGTTGAGATGTTCTTCTTAGGTCAACTCACAAATAAAATAATGTTTTGCTATTTTTTAGCTTTCCTTAGAGAACTTCCTGTTAGTTTATTAACCAAACATTAATTTTCCCAGTGATTACTATGCACCCATACTTCTGCCCTTCCCAGAAATGGCTGCATTAAGATGCAGTGTCACTGACACAACCACAACAGTATTCAGCCACTGTTCCCCCTACAACCTCTGGAACTCACAGCTACCAAGGCTTAACTCAGCCTAAGAGATCTAACTGCTTTCTTCTCCTTTGAGAGACATTCCAGTGACAAAACTGTCATTACAGGAAAGATGGGCAGTAATACAGCCACCCAAAACTGTGTCAGGGACCAATATAAATGGTCACTTCCACGGAGGATACTGTGGCAAAGCAAAAAAAATAGTGGCTGCCTACGAGCTGCTTATGCTAAGAACAGCAAACAGCTGCCAAAAGCTATCAGTCTGCCCAGCCAGTATATATTGAGCTAACAAACAAAATAAGGACTGGAAAAGGCACATTACATTCTGAAAAGGGTTGCCACTAATGTAGGAACCAAAACAATGTTAACACCAAGGTCTCTGTGATATTTCCTGCTACATACCACAGCCCTCTCATGGTATAAAAGAATTAACAGAAGTCAGTATAACTTTCTCTGACTTCAAGAAACACCAAGCAGGAAGGTTGTACTGCTACTGTACCTTGGGACAGAAGTAACTTCAAGAATACTTACTTTGAGTTTATTTGTGTGTATACTATTACAAAATTAGGAGACACCTAAAAGATGTTTGACAGAAAAATATTTGGAATAAAATGTTAATAAACATTTTAAAGCACAGGTGAAAACTTTGCAAATAAACATTAAAAGCACAGGTGAAAACTTTGAAAATATTAGCAGTGACACAGAGTCATTTGTGCTCCCTCTGTCAGAGTTCTCATGGGTACAGAGCCCTTAAGCTGTTCCCAAGACCAGAGCCCACTACATTAAAACACCCCAGCAAACATTCTGCCTAGTTATGAAATATTAACTACAGCAAAACTCATTGCTCAGAACTAACAACAGCCATCCATTAAGCAGGGGGCCAAGCTTTACGTTTCCTTTGAGAACCAGAGCAAACAGTGCTTGCTGTCATTCTTTTTTGAAAAATCAACTGCACTAAGTGAATTAGAAGTTCATTCTTCCTCAGATGGAAGAAAAGAACACAAAACCCCAACTTCCAAGAGGGAAAAAAGGTCTTTTAGCATCTAATTCCAAATGAGAAAATGCATTCAACATCCTTTTAAATAAAATATTATACCAGGTGCTTCTGTGGCGTCACATTTGTTACTGAAGTCTATCCTGGATGTAGTGTCTAAAATCACTCCATAGGATTACTCCAGCACTTGCTGCAGTACTACTATTAGCATTACTAAATGCAGAAAACCATATTTCACATTATGGGACACAAGCTGCAAAAGACCATGCAGGAGCTAATGCAGTTTACCTGTTTAATTCCAAAACTGCACAAGTTATAAAGAAAGTCTGAGATGAAAATTGTAGCAAATTTAAACTCCTTTGTAAACAGAAGTATTTTAATTGAATTTAACCCTCAAACCCACAAAGGCCTCTAATTATACCTAATTCAGAGACATCTAAAGAAGGCTCCATTTTCCTGGAGGGAAGAGACAGGCATTCTCCTTTACATTATGATTTTGCCAGCTTTTTTTTTTTTTTTAATGTTGCATCTTTCTACAGAATTTACTAAAAATTTTTAACAAACATACTTGAGATTAAGTAATGCATCTTCACATTTTCTTGCACCCTGGGAGTCAATTTAAACAGCTTGTTAAGATGAAACTTTGTGTTTCCTTCATGCAGATGAATATTCAACAGGTACTAAGGCAGCTCTGTGAGATTCACTGTGAGCCTCTGAAGTGACCTGGATTAAAGGCGGAACTAAAAAGAGGTTTCTTTTCTTTTTAAGTCCTTTCAACTCTGTTTAAAATGAACCTTTGCAAAATCTATTAAAAAAAAAAAAAAAGTAAAAACTGCATTTGCATTGCTGCAGATGTAAGTAGCTGCCACCATAGGCGCTGGCTGGAACTTTTCTGCAGCAGTTGAGAGATGTCGTGTGCCTTGAGGCCTCACAAGGCACCTGCCTATATCCAGGGAAAGGGTGTCTCAGCCATCTGTCTTTGGAGCACCTTGCCTCCAAAGACATTTCCCAGACTCTAAAGAGCAGATCTGCCTTTCTGGGGCAGGGCACAACCTACCAGCTTGCTCCTGACTTTACACTACTGAGCTTTGTAGGTGAAAGATCTTCACCTTCTCTATGGGGCTCTGATGTTTTAAAACTCACATATGGACCACAACAGCTGATAAAGAACTGGTACACTGGTATCAAAAATCTGCAGCTCAGTTTCACCAATCTAAAAAACTTTCAGACAAAGTTCTACATTATCTATATATCAGTCCATAGACAAAGCATTTAAAGGGCAGCTGAGATAAAGTGAGAGCTTGCACAGATTCCACATGTTTCTGAGGAAAAGCAGTGACCAAGAGAGGAAGAGAGCTCCAGAGAGAGCAGAGAGAAACAGTGGGAAGAGCCAAGTCCAGATGCATGGAGGAAGCAGAGATGATATGAACAGAAGGTTGGTTGCTTTTAGCTTTGAAAGCTGATGCAGGAAAGTGATGTGGAAGAACACAACTGGATGAGAATTTGCATGGGGCTTTTGACCAGGCAAAGGCACTGTTCTGCTTTCAATATGAGATGACTTAGTAAAACACAAGTTGCTCCAAAAACATGTTGCAAGATGCTTTAAGAAAAAGACATTTCTGAGTGATTTAGATTTTCCTGTCTGAAAGACACTGTTTTCTAACCTAAGAGAGCACTGAGAGAATGTGCATCAAGTTCTCCCCAGAAACAGAAGTTTAACTTTCTTCATCCCACCATACTGTCAGCAAGAGGTTCTGGTGAAAGAAAATGGGATTTAATAAACAGATTTAAACAGAGTTAAGTAGTCTCAGTCTAGGTATCTAAATGGTGTTCACCCAGACATGAAATAGAAACAGACATAATGCTGAGTGCCTGTCCCAGGAAGGCTGGGAACACACTAACTGCTTATGATTCTGCAAAAGAAGAAGACAGAGAGAGGAGGAGACAACATAAAAAAAAATCACAAATGTTTTTGATCAGAAATACAGCATGAGGCTTCCCACCAGAATTGAATACAAAGTTAAATACATGTTGGCATTCCTTAGAGATGAGGTTAGCTAGCAAGTTAAAGGCATCCTGGCCTGTATCAGCAATCGTGTGGCCACCAGGGCCAGGGAAAGGATCATCCCCCTGTACTTGGCACTGGGGAGGCCACCCCTCAAATCCTGTGTTCAGTTTTGGGGCCCTCCCTACAAGAAAGACATTGAGGTGCTGGAGTGTGTCCAGAGAAGGGCGACCAAGCTGGTGAAGAGTCTAGAGAGTAAATCTGATGAGAAGCAGCTGGGGCAGCTGGGATGGCTTAACCTGGAGAAAAGGAGGCTCAGAGGAGACCTTGTCACTCTCTATAAATGTCTGAAAGCAGGTTGTGCCAGGAGAGGTTTAGATTAGACATTAGGAAAAATTTCTTCACTGAAAGGGTGGTCAAGCATTAGGATAGGTTGCCAGGTTTGTGAAATCACCATCCCTTGGAATGTTCAAAAAACATGTGGATGTGACACTTGAGTACATGGATATGCATTACAACACACTATTGCTGGATTACTAGTTGAACTCAATGATCTTAGAGGCATTTTCCAACCTAAACAAGTCTCTAATTCTATGATAAAGAAGATACAACCTAGAGCAAGCATATCCTTTACCACCAGAGACAAAAAGTCTTCATAATCTTTGAAAAGGAGAAAAAGGAACAAATGGATGCTAAAACACCAAAAATTACTTTTTAAACTGATACTCCTTGGAGTATCACAAAACGAAACTTGCAAGGATGGTATTCAAAATGCTGGAAAAACTGCAGCAAAATACGGGCATGCCTCATCAAGAGATGCATCTAATATATAATCAGCTAGTATTTAGTATACAAGTAACAAACACAATTGCAATCCACACCATAATTTTGAGCACTGGCACATGCAATGTTGATTCTTTTGAAGAAAAACATTAGCTTATTTTCTATAAACATCACAAATATAGAATCACAGACTCACAGAAAGGCTAGAGTTGGAAGGGACCTTAAGAATCACATGGTTCCTACCATGGGAAGGGACAGCCCCCACTAGATGGGACATCCACAACTACTCTGGGCAGCCTGTTCTAGTGCCTCACCATCCTATGAGCAAAGAATTTCTTCCTAATGCCTAATCTAAACCTGCCCTCTTTCAGTTTAAAATCATTGCTCCTCGTTCTAACATGCCAATACAAAAACTCCTTCTCCCTCCTTTTTATAAGCCCTCTTTAGGTACTGAAAGGTGTTGTAAGGTCTCCCCAGAGCCTTCTCTTTTCCTGGGCTGAACAGCCCCAGCTCTCCCAGCCTGTCTGCACAGGAGAGGTGCTCCAGCACTCTGAGCATCTTCATGGCCTCCTCTGGACCCATTCTAACAGATCCACTTAAAGTAGCTTTCAAATGTCAAATGTATACACTACCTGCAGTATGTGTGCACATAAACAGACAAGTGCATGAAACCCAACTCAAAGTGTGTAAACTTTGTATCCTGTGTATTCATATACATACACCGATTTGATTTTCTTTAAGCCTAGAAGCTCCTCCCTTATACTGGTTCCACAGAGAATTATTTCCAAGAAAGCATATTCAATCTTTTCATGTTTTGAGCAAATTTCACAAGTACAATTTTGGTATATTTACCAGATAGAAATCATAGCGAAGAAGCGTCATGCTGTACTGAACTCCTTAGTGACAAAAGCGTCACAGTTCATTTGACACAGGATGACTCAAATATTGAGTTTAGTATTATTCTGCAAATATTCCAAAAAAATCAGCAGATTTTCCATTTAGTAGCAATTTAAGGATTATAGCTAATTTCTTTTCAAGAAATGTTGCACTACTCCTATAATTTCACTATCATAACATAGGAAACCTTAAAAAGCATTACCTTTTATTTAAAGGTATTATATTATAATAAAAAGCATTACCTTTAAGTTATGCACAGCCAAAGTGTATTGAACGTGCCCAGACTATACATTTGACTTTAGCAGGTACTGGCACTGACTGGTACTGAATACCAGCTTTTCTTTCTCAAGCACTGAGAAAAATACTTTATTTCAAAGAAATGACAGAGTACCTTCAACTTCCCTAATAAGAAAATGTCAGTTCAGCCTCAGGCTCTGTGGCAGCAGCAGCCAATCATGCTCCTGGCCATTGCAGTTCCCCTTGCTCCCTTACTCCAGCTCCTGGTCTCAGACATGCTCGAGTGAAATGAACTGTACTAAACCAGCAAAAAGCCAGTCTCTACATTGGCTTACATGACTTCTGCCAATTTAGACCTCAGTGGGCTTAGCAAGCTGGAAGAGTTGAACACGAGTTGGTCCAGGGGAGCTCCCCAGCCCAGGGGGACGGGACAGCCAGTGGGCAGTTCAGGCTGCTGCCACAGAACAGCCCCAGCCTAGCTGGCCACAAATGCCACTCAAGAGGTCAACAGCCACGCTGGAATAAAGGGTCACTTACACTGGCTCAGCATTTCAGGAGGTGAAAGGAAAATGGAGGATCTACATGCCCAGTTCTGCTCAGCTGAAGAAACATCTTCTGCAGGCCTTAGTTGGCTCTTTTCAACCAAAAGTATGCAAAATGGTATTATAATAACTCGGTGATTGCATCAGACCAAACAAGGTATTTGCAGTTATGTGGCTGGCAAACTAACAGCAGTGACAGTACAAGAACATGCTCTAAATCCTTATGTAATGAGCCGAATTTACTACTACAGCCAGTTTTACAAAACTCTCTCAGGATTTTAACTTTAACCCCCAAGAAAGCATCAGCACATAACACAAAGGTATGCAGAGTAATCTCTTCATACATCTCAAAAAAGGAAGCAATTAAGACTTGTACTTTTTCCGATATCATCAAGGACACAGGGAAACTGCAGAGAAAATAAGAAGATTGCCAGGAATTAGACTACTCTGGTAGATGAAAGGATGGGGAAGAAGTGGGAGGAGAATGAGCTATTTTCCACATTGTGCCATTAATTTTCCAATTGAATTGTCATTGCAATGCTTTTACTTGAAAGTTTACCACACATTTGCAGAGACATGAACTGCTATCAAATCTTCCAAATGCAGCTCAGATTTTCAGTCCAAAACTCATTATCATCTTTATATTAAACATCACAAAATCAGCCATTCTGGAAACTCACAGAAAAGTGAAGTTGCTCCAAACCCCAATGTGACAAGGCCATATTGATCACATAGTTTCTCTCTCTGCTTTTTCTATCCAAAAGCTGAGTTGTTTTCTTTTTCTTTTCTATATCTAAGATATATATCAAGACACAGTCTACCAGACCTAACCATCCAATTACTGTACTTGTCAGGCTGTACACCACATTATGTTCTGGAGGATGGAGTTCTCTATCCTGCAAAAAGTATCAAAGGCTACTGAATTTGGACTCAAAAATGTGTTGCACAACGTGCTTCAAAAGTGCATTTATGCAGCGGAGAAGAAAGCGCGGATGGATAACAATAAAAGACCATCAAGCATTAGCATTGTCAAAATCCTGCTCCACTAGACACTCTTCTACAGTTTGACTGCATCTGCAGAGTAAGAAACTACTGAAAAATATACACTTGCATGGTATTTAAAAAATATACTTGCTCTCTTCTGCTTGATCCAAGAATCTTCCCCACAACACACCCCCCTCCGTTTGATTAATGTACTGAAATAATGTACACAGCAGGCATCATGGAGACCCAGATTAAGGAGCCATGGAAATTAAGACTTTCCACATGTGGAAACCAGTGCTATTAATATGCTAATTATTTTTTCACAATGATATTTAAACCTTCCTAAACAGTCAGAATAATTAAAGAAAGGACAGGAAACAGCATTTTTTCCTATGATTGTATTAACCTTTTCTGCATGATTAAGCTAAAAAACAGCCATCATTTATCATAATGTCTATCAAAAGATTTACAAGTAACTGGAATTGTATGATGAAAATAGAGAATTAAAAATTCCTCATCTCTCGAATAATCTTTCTTGGACCACCTTACCCATCCTTTTATCCTCAGATAATTTAGTAAGTGAATTGCTGGTTTCCTTTACATAGTTTATTAAGAATGAAAATATAGTCTTAGTTTTAAAACCTTTTCATAGCTTAAAAGACTAGGGTTTTCCTTTTTCACATGGTTTTCACTGTGTGGTTTTTCTTCTCATTTCTTACTGATTCTTTTAAAACCAAACAACTGTTTTATTTTGACATACAATACATGAGATTTCAGCAAAAATAATGATTAAAAAATTCTATCCTTCCATCTAACTGCATCATAATGAAGAGCTTTCTTCTGTTTGTTTTATAAGTTCTATTGTCACAGCAGTGAGGAATGCACACAGGGAACATCTGACGGATCAAAATTTGAAGGAGTTGGGCAGAAAGTTACTTCTTCTGTAAGAAGTCTCATAAGATCAAGGATTTTTTTAAAAAATACATACAACTGTTAAACTTTGCTCTTTAGTCAAAGTGTCACAGCACATCGTACAGTTTAACTACAGAAATCTCTAATACCCAAAATTTTGTGATGAGGCTTTCAAGTGCCGTTACTCAACCTCTGGTAGATTTCTCAGTGAAAACTAACTGAGCAATTCAAAGAATCAGCACTTGATTTCCTATTGGTTAGGTTTTCTGAATTATTCTCCTTTTCTTTTCCTTTCTAATATTTACTTCTACAACAGGCTTTCCATGCCTGTTTATAAATGACACAGATATCATGTGAGCAATCTCTTCTGGTTGAAAATGTAATTTATTTTAATTGGAACTGAAAATCTGTTTGAGGGGTGGCAGGAGGAAACTGTTCCTATTTCCTGCTATAGTTCTCTTGGCATCTAATTACATCCATAAAGAGAAACAATGGGGAGGCTGTGTATTATTCAGTTTTATGTGGTTAATTACACTATGCCCCCTATACATGCAAATACACCAGAGCCTCACAACCGATACAGCACCCACACAACACATTTATCAGCTGTAACAACTGCGCCTTGAGATCACATATGATACAGGCTCTAGATATAAATACCTGTTTACTGGAAAAGGTTTCTAATTCACAAGAAAAAAATGTAAAATGCAGCAGAACCAATATCAAATAAAAAGTTCTAACCATTAGCATCTGCATTTTCCATAAAATCCTTGTCAATATAAATTCAATTGCTGCAACTAAAAACATACTCTTCCTACTGAAATACCTTTCTCCATGCTTTTCTGTGAATAAGATACTTTGGGGAAGTCCTTTTTTTATATCCCCATATCCCAATATACCAACAGGATTTGAACCAAATACTTCACTTTCAAAAGTTTTAAGAGATTTGTGCCACCTCAGAATGGAATTAAGGTACCAGTCATATCTTTTGCAAGACAGATTCAGTGCCCAGGTATCGCTGAGGACACAGAATTAATATTTTAAATAATATCTGTCCCAGAGATAGATTCAGTTGGGACGGTGACACATCAGCTGAACACATCACCTTCATTATTACTCTTTCTTCAAAGTCATGCTTGCATCAGCAATGGTCTGTGAGTCCAAAGGTACACAGAGGGTAGGTACTCAAGGAAGATGCAGATGAAACAGCTGCTGGCACCCAGAACAGCCTCTGAACACCAGGCTCTCCTCTGTACACTCTGGTGACGGGGAAGAATCATCAGTTGCACATTGCAGAGCAACAGCTTTTGATGACAGCTTAAATGTCAACACTGCCTTTCCCACGAAGCGTGAAAGGACTTGGTCTTGAGAGAAGAGACATCTCAGTGCTCAGAAAACGACTCTTCCAAGGCAGATTTTTCAAGTACAAAATCACCAAGGGAAAAGAAGAAAAAGGTAAAAGCAACTGCATATGGTCCTTCTACTATGAAGAACCAAAGAAATATTTCAGAGGCTTAGAATGAAACCGTCTGAGCTCAGATGAGTCACTGGAATTCTTGGAGCAAAACAGACAATATGGATAATTGATAAAACAGGGACAGACAGTAAGAAGCATAATCATGAGGGACAGTCATGATGCTTGAAGAACATGATAGCTTTTGCGAGGAGTTAACCTCCCTCAGAACACAGTTTGAATAGTAGGAGGTCTGTTCAGAAACACCATGTTATGAGGGAAGGACAAATGTCTGTAAGTTGAAAAGAAGAAGATGGATTAGTTAAAAGAAGTGACAGAATTTACTCTGATCTACCTCTGAACCCGGCCCTGTTTTGAACAAGGGGCAGCACAATGTGATTTTCAAAGGCACTGGTCAACCTAAATTGTTTTAAGATGAGGGCTTAATGTGGGAAGAAAAAAACAAAAATAACATTATCTTCATTACTGAAAGAAACCTATGCTGAAAAAAGCTGCAGTCTGGAGAGGAGGTCACTGGTGCCTAGGGAAAGGGTGTGATGAATTAAACCCCGAGGAACCTGCAAATGTTATGAGAAGACAGATGTCTTTTGGCAGACTAATGCTTTGATTTTGTTTAAACTAGCTAAAGTGAGTAACTTAGCTTCAACAGCACAGTGAATAACAGCTACTGCTATAAAGTTTTAACCTTCCCCCATTCAATTAATGTTAGACCTGAAAAGCTTCATTGAAAAAGTAGGAAATATCATATTCCAGATATTCTTAAAGATAAAGCAATATACAGACATTGAGGTTTTAGAACACGCACGCACCCTCACACACAGCCAAGCTTTGTTTATGCAGTTGAAACACATTTCCTTCTACCATAAAAATTTGCAGCAAGCAAAGGCTTCAGATCGTCATCATTTCATTGTTGCCTCAATCCAAGGGAAATCCAGTTTATTCTTCACTGCCTCCCGAAGTAAGATAACCCGAAATTTTTCCCAAATGCTTATTTAGAAAACGAGACTTCAAGTAAAAGACTTGCATTAATTGCTTATCCTTATCTGCTCTCCCACAGCTGGGGTCATCTGCCAGCCTGTTCCTCTAGGAACAGCTGGAGACCTCTGTATTCTGGCCCTATCACTGTGGTTGCTCTTCCCCTCTTGCATATTGAAGAATATATGGCCTTGATGGCAGGTGCATCAGGAAGCAGCCAGACACACCAAACACATGCCACCAGATAGCATCTTCAATAAGATACATTTTAAGATCATGCCTTCAAGAGGATCCTGCATTTGATAAGAGCCCTGATATTCTGAAGCCTCAAGCTTCTAGACTAGAAAAAGCAGAAGCACTAGTGAAGACCTAGATTAGTGTCAAGGATCTGAATCTCATTTTCCATTGTTAAAATAATCATTTTACTGAGGATACATTTGCTCCCTCAACAAGGATTCTGGAAGCCATAGCAGTATTCTGCACCATGCTTGATGTCTTCTCCCCACACATCTCCTTAATGATGTCTCTCTAACTTTACAATAAAATCTAAGTGCAATGCACTGGATTTTCAAAGGAGGACTACTGATTTACACAAGATTTAATTACATTTGATACTGGTCCCATGCCAAAAGGTGGTTTTGGCCATAACTAACCTCTACATGTATTTGGAAATTTCAGTTTTTTCCACTATAATGAGAAAGTCTACTTCCCTAAGCAGATATCTTAATGAAAACAAAACAAACAAAAAACCACCCCTAACTCCAAGCAATTCTACAAGAAACAACAGACTACAAGCCTATTCTTAACCCGCTGCTAGCAATCATTACCGTAACAAATACAGCAAACAAACCACACCCAAATCTATAACAGTGGTTGCTTTATTGTACTTAAGAGAGTACAATAAACTGAGTCTCACCTCAACACTCTTACCATGCTCTTCTCCTTTCAAGTACAGTTTTTGGCTATTTCCTGCCATAGGCATTGCTAATTAACTGCCTTTTAGAGACAAATATTTTTTTATTTGTTTAAAATCTAAACATCATTTTCTCTTCAAAGGAGTTTTACCCCTTCAACTGAATTTTTTTAGATTGTTTGGGGAAAAAATATAACCTAGTTTTATGTATGCAGGCTGATCTCACGAACAGGTCTTAGGTCTTCCTCTGTACTTTCAGTTGTGTACCCTGCACTGAGGCTAGTTTTTTTCCCCCTCTTAACGTCTGATGAGAAGCAAAGGAAATGAAGTGGAACAAAGAAGCTACATTAGCTTTCATAATTTATTGCTCTAGACAACTCCAGCTATTGCCTGTGACAGGAATCAAGCCAAGCAGAAAGCAAATGAAAGTGTTCTGCCACTTTGTCAACATCTAAAGTCACAGGATTCATTTCTATGGCCACCAGCAATGTCCCCAGCCCCTGTTGCCACATTGAGCTCTTGACCTGTATGTACAGGGGGCACCAAATACAAAGGAGAACACGTATGAAAAATTAACTGTAATGTGTTGTGTTGTTTTCTTCAGGTTTTCTAAAACGATACACTTAAGTGTTCTTTCTTACTTAATACAGGTTAATAAAGAATAAATCAGACACAGTTCACTGATTTTATCTCCTTGACTACTCAGAAGAATTTTTTTTGTTGTTTGGATGAATAAACTCCTGTAATGAACTCTCACAAGCCCTTCCTTTTGACGTCTAAAGTCAACCTATTGTAATTGAAGCAATACTTTTGTAGTGTTTTCCACTTGTAAAATTTTTTTCCAGAAGTAAATTTGGAGTGAGAAGAGGTGGAAGAACGACTGTCAAAAATTCAACATGGCAACTTTCAGAAGTACCATGTGAAAGCAGTAATGCTGGTACACCTAATGAGCAAGAATGATTCTCCACAGCGCCTTCCCTCGTGCTGAGCCCTATGGCTGGCGTTGACTCACACAAAGGCTCTGAAACCAGAGCTCAGTCCTTTGCCATTTGCCCTTGGGTTGCCTGCTTTAAAGATGACACAGCTGGATCTATGAAAATCTCACAGGAAGGAACAACAGTGACTTCAGCCAAGCAATTCACAAGGCTCAACACAACTCCTAAGCTCAAAATGCAATAAAGACTGGGAAAGACAGAATGTCATAGGACATAGACTCCTCTTGAAAATTTAATTCGTGCTGAATTGTCGTTAGTGGACGAGAAGTAAGATCCTCCTCACTTATCAAGAACATTTTATCATGAAGCAATTAGCACCCCAAGTGGTATCAATACATGACTTTGAACTAGATTTAGATGCTCAAAGCTAAGAGAAGAGAGAAGCAGGAGCAAACACGCTAAGTGCAGAGAGAACACCAAGGAATAATCTGAAACTTACCATTTAATGTTTTAATGCCCTAAAAGAGGCACATAATGACCCGTGTGTCAAAAGAAAATGTTATGGCTTGACACACTACCAGCACAAATCATGTACATTATTGCCAGAATCCGCTGTGACACTTCCCAAGACTTTCTGAAATCAACTGCAGATTGAAAAGATGCTCCTGTTCAGCAAAGCTGATCTTCCTAATTGGTACATTTATTTGGAGATTGTGGATTTTTTAGGCTGTAAAGAACATTTTAAAATATTATTTTTAAAAAAGGAATTAAAAGGTTTTGAACTATAGCAGCCTTCTTTTCATTTAAAAAGGTAGTATCTTCACAGAGGATATTATATATACCTGGAAATTATTCTAGAAATGTTTTCTCTAGATAAATGCAGAAAACCAAATACAGAAAGCATCTCTCTCAGCTCTGGTAGTATTTCTTACAATAATTAAAATGCTAATGCAAAAGCATGTAAAGGCAGAAAGAAGTAGAAGAACCACCCACCCCACAATAATGTCCTTCTATAAGTATCATTTCCAACTTCTAATGTTCTCTGATTTATGCTCTAAGTGATGACAGGTATGTTTATAGTATCTCTTTAAGAAGGAACCTATTAGTTATCTCCATTGCACATGCCACTGCTTCTCAGGCTTTGGTGAAAGGTTAGACACACAGAAATAGGGCACAGATGAAGTCAAGAGACAGCTGGTGTTGGTTCCAAATGCACAACCAGACTCTGCAGAACAGAGGCACACCTCTGCACAGCAGTTCCCAAACCAGATGAGCACAGTGGTACCTCCAATGGCAACAATCAGCTGACACAGAACGCTGTTTGTCTCTGACTTGCTATTAGTCCACCCCCTCCCACTCCTCCCACTCCTTTTCTTCATTTCTATACTGCAGCCACTCTACAGCTGTTGCAGGTACCATGTGATTAAGACCAAACCAATCCCCCTTTCAGCCTCACACACATATCAATCATGACTTTATAATTATTTCACAAACCAAATGGGGAACTCTGGTTTGTTCACCTGTGACTGGTAGATTTTTTATTTTTCAAGAGGAAAGGCAATTCAATAGGCTGGAATTTCCCTCTGCCTCCTTCTAGTTCTTACTCATTTCAGTAGCTCCTCCATCCAAAATGGATGGAAGGAGGAACATGGGTGGCTGTGATTTCAGCAGTGATCCCACTGCATTCCCACATCCCTTACTAATATAGGCTATGACCTAAGATTGAGTTAAATTAACCGAGGTGAGAATCAAAAGGAGGAATAACTGGGCAAAGCTAAGAGAACACAAAAGGCAAGAACAAAGGTTGTTTCTTCTTAATGAGGATTACACAGTACAAACATAATGGTTATTTTCAAAAAAGAACCAAAGTGTCAAAGACCCAGTTCTAACTCATGCTGTGCCACTGACTACAAAGCTGCAAAGCAAGTAAAAACCCTAATTTACAAGTTTCAGAAAAATATTTGAGAAGCTATAATAAACAGCACTGCTATAATGTACTCTGTCTGCTTGGAATAGTCCTAGAAGAAATGCTAATGTGCTATACTGTGCTGTCAGTATTTACATGATGAACCACCCACACACTAAATAAAAGATGGCAAGAACAAAGTCCTAAAGGCTTAGGTATTTGCAAGCAGTTGCTTTTGTATTTTTTGCTGGTGGTTATTTTTTTAATCAATGCAATTTCTGTGCTGACTTGAAGCCCAAAATATAGTTGATCTTTCATTTCACAGCATCAAATTAAGCTCCATATCTGAAGGGAATCTCAGATTCCACTATTTCATTTTGGTTTATCTGACTACCGTTTTTGCACCAAATAAAGTGAACCATAGATAGATCATTTATAAGAACAACTGAGGTAGTTGTAAAGAATACTGTCTTGGCAATAATGATAGATTTCAGCAGCTGCTAATAGAAAACATCAGCTCTGCCAAAATGTCAGATGCTAATGGCTGAAGCAGCTCAATTAAGCTACAAGACACAATTGCTTTGTTCTACCAGGGATGCAGGCAGACATATTTCAATCTATACCTGGAACCAACAGAAGCACTTAGGGAAGGAACAGACAGAAAAAATCTGAATATATACAGTCTTACACTTTCACCTTCTTACAGAAGTCCCAGATTTTAAGCCACAAGTGATTGGATACGTTATGAGTTCTCAATAAAGCATGCAAAATAGCTGGAGCAGTGTCAGTTTTAATCAGCAACCCAAATAAAGGGTCCAATCAAGTTCACTTTAGCTGTTCAGCAGTAAGTTTATATGGTAAATTATTTATAATGCAAGTTTAAATGCAGGTTTTCTGTAGTTTAATGACATTCAACAGTGATAATGTAATGGAAAATAATTGTTGCAACAGAAAACTGTTTATGCTACACTGAAAAAAGAGGATCTCTAACACATTTTGAAAAAATATGGCAAACATTTCTTCATAAAGTCTAATTAATTTGAGAAAGCATATCTTCCTTATATAGTAAAAAATGTAAAAACAACTGGACTATCATTTGTTTTCAAGATGGATACAAGAGTGGGTGGTGCTATTAATACCTTCCCTTTCCTCCACTTCCCAGTTCCAACCTGTTCTGCTGAAATCTCATCTATGCAAACAAGATTGTGAATGGATATTAAGAAAGAAACAAGTGAAAGTTCACTTCAAACATTTACCTTACTCCAGGCAAAGTTAACTTTCCTATGATGAAGGAGAATTAGCTTCAGGCCACTAAACCTGAGAGTGAGACTAATTTGCAGAAATGCGTCCAGGCCTCAGGTGTTACTGGTAACACAGCAACTCAAACTGATATAGTTACACCAGGAACATTGCAACTCTCATGCATCTCCAAGATACAGAAAAAAGGTGTTGTACTGTGATCAGCATCCTGTTCCGAGGGCAGGAACACTCATCACATGCTCACTCTTAGTCACACAAACAAAATTAAAATGCTTTTTAAAGATAACTATACTGAATGTCTTATGGCAAAGAAAGGAAAAGTGAATTCTTATCCTCAGGAATTTGCAGGCATCTAGATTTCAAACCAGCAATTAAGCTTTGAAACTTGTGTGTCTGAAGATACCAGCCATTCAGAAACACTTTGCAATTTCATCACGTATGTGATTTTTTCACGGCACATATGTAAATATTTTAGTTACACGTGTCCTGAAAATTCAATAATTTCTTCAACAGTGATCACAGTACATCGGGTTTAACCCTAAATGTGAAATAAAGAAATTTTAACTATAATTACTTTTACTGAACTGCTAATTTCAAATAAACTCTGCTGTGCAAATATGGAGAAATCTAACAATATTTGTAGGTCTCTAATAAGCAACCTTGCTTATTCTCCATTTTCTCTGAAATTTTATCTTAAACTGCTTCAAAGGTAAAAGTCAGAAAGAACTGGTTTCGTTTGACACTCAGATTTGGATCAGATCATTCACATGCATGCTACAATTCAATGTAATTTTAAATACTATTCTCTTTTACTATATTGTAAGCACAAATACTTTTATTAACTCATCTTAACGTTGATCACTGAGCTAGAAATTCTTGCTGTTTATAAAGTTTCGGCTTGCACAGCACTAGCAACCTACTAATATTATTTCATGCTACCAAATGAGAGAAATTGGGCAGAGGAAAAATATATGTGGAACGTGAAGAAAAATATAGGCCCAGGACACCCTACCATTCCATAGAATAATGCACTCAGAGAATATCTGGAAGCCTCTGAGATCATAAAGGCACATGCTGGCAGGAAAGGGCTTTCCCTCTAGTTTTTATGGACCTGTGACGCACAAAAGTTTCCAAAGGTCACCGAAGGTGTCACAGTTGTTCCCACACAGGCTTGTCCATAAATGCCTACGTTTTCCCTCTCATCAATTTATAGTTTGAATTGCAAAAACTCTGTGTGTTCACAAAAACACAAACATTACAAGTAATTCAAGTATTTAAGTTGGATCTCCATAATGCTGTGGCATCAACCAAGCCAGTGGAATTTTTTACCCAAAGATGCTGCAATAATAGTGCAAGTGACTGTATTTCCCCTTAGCATGCACATTAGTACTTCCAAACCTACCAGACACAAACACCCTACCTTACATTATGTGATGCAAAGAGAATAGCAAGGAAGGCTCTGCCAACAACAGTGGTTTCCTTGCACCTACCACAGCCATAAACACGGGAGCTGCAAAAAACAGGACGAGGAGAGGAAAACAATATGGCCAAGGAGTTGTGCAGAGACTGAGACACTTTCTACACTACAAGAACAAGCTTTTATTCCGTCTTCTCCTCTCTTCACCTACCAAGCTGCATGCACCTGGCAGTTCAGAAAGCTTTGCATGCGGGCTAGCACAGAGTCAGGACTTCCTCAATGACGCATGTGAAGGTTTAGAACAAAAGTATATGCCCTTTTTACCCATTTTCCTTTTTTTCTAAATGAAGGAGTACCAGGTGCTGGGCCCTGTGCCTGTGCATAGCCTGGCTACAGCCACCAAGCCAGAAACCACTGTCATGGACACTGCTGGGATGGCAGTCACACAGAGCTGAGAACATCTGTACACAGACAGCTGCCTCGGTGACATTCATACATTACATTTCAGTACACATGCTAAAAAGCAGTTTCATAATGATGCATATGATGTAAAGATGTACATGTATATCATGTTCTTAGTTCACTGGAGGACACTCTTAGTACTGATGGGCAGAACTAGCTAAAAGGACTCCACACGGAGCACAAAAAATTAGATATGTCAAATGTGACAAGAAAGAACAGCACACATTAATTCCTTTTAAAACAGATATCAACTGGGGAAAAGGACTTATCTTAAAGCACCAATATACATCTTACAAGCTTATTCACTTGTGCAGTCATATGTGCAAGAGGCATCATGCTATTTTCATTCACTATCTGTAAATCTAAATATCCTCCAGGAAAATAATCTGAAAGGTACAAGCAAAGATGTGCAATGACAGCTATTAGATAAATAATAATCACTTTACAGTTCTAGGTCTATCCTGTAGATATAAATATGTATGTCATTTAAGGAGGTATACATTAAAATACAAAGTCACCCATGCACCCAACATGTTTGGCATGCAGTTAAGAATGGTCAGTACCCAAGCAGCATATTTTAGATTTGGAATTAAGTCATCATGCAAAGAAAAGGCAGTGTATATCACTTGCCCAAAATCACTCTGTATAGTAATGAACTTCTGTAATAAGGCTACCCAGTCAATTATAAGTCTGGCATTCCAAAGTTTACTTTGGAGTGTGACTTCAGTAAATATTGCCATCAGAGTGGTTCAGAGATATACTTCCTTAGCCTTCTAGGAAAAGAAACAAACCCCAAACATTAAAAATGAGGTGATTTCTCAATGTGTCATTAAACTGTTATAAACCTAACACAGGACTGGAAATTCTAAGGCTGCCATAAATACATCATTCCACTGAACACCTGTAGTCTAGTGGTAGTTCAACCTCATTACACACAAGTTTCAAATGAAGTTCACATTTCTCCAAGTGAAGAGGTTACAGATTAAGTCAGTCAAGACAACATTGCCTCAACACTTCCCAGATGCAAGAAGAGTCCTGATAGCAGAGCACTTGGAGCCTCTTATTTCAGGCTCTGTTCATATTCCTACCCAGTGAGCAGCAGCCCAGTGTAAGTGCAGGAAGAGCTCACCGTGTCTGTAAGGCAGACCTGCAGTGACCTGTGCATGCGTGTGCGCGTGGAGCAAACGACGAGAATTTGAGCTACCCTCACAAATGGGTTCAGGAATACTTCAACAGGCTTATAACCTTGCCAAACTTTAAAAATAAAATTTATTAATTCAAATGGAAATCACATTGAGGGTTCCAGCTAACCACAGACACAAAGTAAGTTTTATACACAAATGTAAAATAATTGATTGTGGATTTCACATTAAGGCTCTTTGCACAATTCACACCCAATTATAATTTTCTCGCTCAAATTCAGGCTTTGTATGTACCCACTTCATTGCACGTGACTTTACTTATAAACAGAACTCTGATAATTCTTCTGAGAACAATTTTATCACCCCTTAAAATAAACAAAAGTGAAATTTCAAATGATTGGATGGCTGCACAAGGCTTTAAGAAAGAACTTTTCGTATTCTTTAACGTTTATCAAGTATATCACTCTAATACTCCACAATGCTATTACTTCTACAGTTACACTCTTCTATTTTTCTTCTTTTTGATGGTCACAATCTTATAAACCAATGACAGGAATATATTTCTAAAAGATGAATGCCTCTCTCACAAAGAATCCCATATTAGGGGCGTTTATTAGTGGTTTATGATTGTCATTCTTCAACAAGACTGCTTCTCTTGTATGAAACCTAAAATTTATTTTCTTACCCACTCTATCAGTGGCTTTGTTTGTTCTTGCCAATGTTTGAAGAAAGCTTTCCTCTACTGCAGAGCTATTTCCTGGCTGCCTGTATAGCTGGCACTTCCACTACATCAGTCAATTGATATTCTCTTTATCCAGTCACCTGCTGTCATACTACTCATACAAAGAAAATTGCCAGGCCCACAACAACATGCCTCACAAGCTTTCTCAACCTCCCCCTAACAATTTAAGTTCTTCCTTCTTTTGATGATCACTTTCCTAACTGCAGCTTTCATGTTTGTTCATACAGAAGATTAGCACTTCTCAGCTACCCTGCATACACACATCAGGAGCCCAGCTTTCCTATGCTGGCTTAAAAGAAAGTAGCTACCAGCCACCCTGAAGGATGCTGCAGTATCACAATCACTGCGTGAGAATAATTTCAAAAGCAGGAACAAAGCAAGGTGCAGGCTTAACCGAAAAAAGGATCAAAGGACTTGTATTACACCAGTGTTATACAACGGGGTAAACTTCAGGAGATTAATCCCCAAAATATAATTCAGAACAATTCCAACACCTTCAAATGCATTTAAGAAAAAAATTTTAATAGAAAAATTAAAAAGAGAGAGAGAGAACATTAAACACAGGCTTATGGAGATCAGCTGGGAGACAACACACCAGAGCTGTCCTCCTACAGTCTACATTTCTCAATGGATTAAAAAAAAAAAAAAAAAAAAAAAAAGAAAAAAATCACACTCAAAAAAAAATCCATAAAAAGGTAGAATTTTCTGTGTCTGCCACTCAGTTATGGACAAGGGCACTGCACCTCTACAGTTTCTTCCATTCATCCTGAAGTGTCCAAAAAAATATCTGCAGAACTTTTTTTTTTTTATTCTCAGTCAACTAAGGGTCCCTTTATTCATTCTGTTTTCTTTATTCATCCAAGAGCTGCAACATGATTGACATCTCTTCCATCAGAACTGTACAGCAGCATGACAAGCTAATTATTATATAAAAAATGATACACATTACCTCTCCAGGTCAAGCTACAATCCTCTAGTTGGATGTCATTTTTAAAATTACAAGCTTTAATAAATTGTGTATCATTCTAGTCCAGACACTACATTCAATTTCAGAGAAGATTTCTTGAAAATGAAGGTTTATTTCTATGTAGTTTGTGATGACTGCTACCAGTATTGCTAATAAAAACTGGTAACCCTTCCTCTGTGGCAAATGACTCTCTCTTGTACTTTTATCAGGGCTCTCGAGAAGCAAAAGTGACAAAAGGACCTGACTTCCTGAACCAAGTCTTATACTTTGGCTTCATAGTTGAAACTGGCTGGAATTAGCTATCATTTTCCCCCCAGCTAACTTTCTATGCCACAGATCAGTTGTCAAAACTGCATTCATATCCAATAGCAACAACAAAATATAGGAGGAGACACATTAGAGCAAGTAAATGCATTCATACATTCAGCATGCAGGCAGAGGCAGGAGACAATTAGAGAAGGAAATTCAAAAATAAGGCATTTCCTGAGGATTAATGAGTGGGTGGTAGTGTTTGATAGTCAAGGGCAGGATGGGCTCTGCAACTGGCACAATTCATTAATCCCCCAGGCAACACAAACTGCTAATTTTTTTCTGCACTTCTTCTTTTCCTTAACATCGCATTAAAATTTCCACTTAATCTGACACCATCATTCACTCACAAAATTACAGAATGGTTTGGGTTGGAAGAGACCTTAAATATTATCTAGTTCCAACCCCTCTATCATGTGCAAGGCAAACCCACGGGATCAGGTTGCTCAAAGCCCCACCCAGCCTGGCTTTGAACACTTCCTGGGGTAGAACATCCACAACTTCTCTGGGCAACCTGTGCCTCACCACCCTCATAGTAAAGAATTTCTTCCTAATTTCTCATCTAAACCCACCATCTATCAGTTTGAGGACATTCCCCTTGCCTTGTCACTACATGATTTTGTAAGAATTCCCTCTTTCACTTTCCTGTAGGCCCCCTTCAGGTACTGGAAGGTGCTGTATGGTCTTGCCGAGGCCTTTTCGTCTCCAGGCTGAACAGCCCCAGCTGTCCAAGCCTGTCTGCAGAGCAGAAATGCTCCAGAACCCTGAGCATCTTTGTGGACCTCCTCCAGATTTGCTCCAACAGGTTCATGGGCTTCTCATGTCAGGAGTCCCAGAGCTGTATGCAGCAGTCCAGGTAGGGTCTCACCAGTGCAGAGGGGCAGCATCCCTTCCCTTGTTCTGCTGCCCATGCTGCTTTTGATGCAGCCCTAGACACAAGATGGCTTTCTGGGCTGCAAGTGCACATTGCCAAGACATGTTGAGCTTCTCATCCACCAACACTCCCAAGTCCTTCTCATCACCTCTGCTCTCAGTTCATTTTCTGCCCAGCCTTTATTTGTGCTTGGTATTGCCCCAAGCCATGTACAGGTCCTTACACTTGGCCTTGTTGAAGTTCATGACATCCAGATCCCAATGTTGTCTGTACGGCTGAACAGTCCTACTATGATAAATAACATCTATCAAGTTACGGAATTAATACCTGGTGCAAAGGGCCAGGTAACTTTTCAAGTTTCAGAAAGTAGTTCTTATTTTCTCCTAAAGACTAAAAATGTTCTCAGCCTTAGAAACAGAAAGGGCTCAGCAGATGTAATCCTTTCCTTTAAATTACAAGCTGCTTGATGGCCTCCATTATCCAGTGGTAGCAGACAAAGAGCAAATCAAGTATTGGAGAGAAAACCTGGTTTTCAAGCTGCCTTTCAGTGCCCTAGGAAGCCACATACACCAATGCATTACCAAACATGTCCCAGCCACCAACCATTCCTCCCCATCACCATAACTCCACACTAACCTGTGACAGGTGCATCTATGTCCAGCAAATTTTTTTCCTGGCGGAGAATCGAAGCTCCCTCTGTTATTATTCTCAAAGCGACACTCTCTTCCAGTCTCCCTTCTTTCATAAGGTGTGCCTTTAAGATATCCACACGAGGTTTGCCATCATTATCAAACACTTCCTTAGCTGTGAGACGGTGACTTGGAGGAAATGGGACAGCTAGATGGAAAAAAACCAAAAAATACTTGGTCACTCTTTACAGAAAAGCTTTTATTACTGACACAATTCAAAATACACCTCTGCTGCAAACAGTGTTACCAAAGATTTCCTACTGCCTCTTCCAATTTGTGGTTTAAATTGCACACAGATTCCCAAAGATACCATTAAAGTGTGTGTATTCTGTAAGATATATTATTCACACACGCAAGAAGTAATTAATGCTTATAAAAAAATTGAGAAAAGTATTTAGGCTATGATTATAGGTAGATACATTCAAGCAAATCCCCTCAAAAGCATGAGAATATCAGGGAAAGGAGGGAACAGAGTTTGAACTGCTCTGGTAAAACTAGAGAACACTGACATCCCTTCCATTAACAGCATAAAATGCACAAACAAGTGCAATAGTTAATATCTGTGCCTGGACGTGTATAGATACTCTCCAATTAAAATTCTAAATCCAAGACAGAACTCTCTCTAACGACTTTGGGTAGAGGGATGTAAGATGTTTTCCCTGTATAAGTAATAGTTTGCTACACAAGTTACATCTGAAACCCACCAGTGCTCAATAGACCATTCCAGCACAGACAGGGCAGAGGATGTATCACACTGAAGTCAGAAACAAATGGATAAATACAAAGGTTGTCCTGGCAACATGGCACCCATCAGCAAGCTGCATACTGTCCTCAGGTAAGGTCAGAGGCATAAACTTGTATGTTCCTGCTCTCCTGGAGCCAGCTGGAGCAAGAAGGCTCAGAGGTGATGCTGTCGGTTGCCAGGATGAGGCTGGAACATTATCCCAGCTTAACCCCCTTTCCCTCGCAGTTCAGTCGGAGTGGCATTAGGCAGCACCTGCCTCACCAGCCACAGGGTAATTGTCCTGATCCCTGCCACAGCTGCAAGAGGCTCAGGTTGTTCCAGAGCTCCAAGCAGGGACAGGAGGCGGCTTCAGGGCTGGCTTCAGCTGGTCACATCTGCAGTGCAACCCTGTCCCTACCAAAGGGTCTTGTCCCCTGTGGAATGTCTTACTGGCAGCTTTACCCCACCACAAGAGATGAAACTCTAACACAGCAGATCAATAGATCTGCTAGCTTCAGTTTTCTTCTAATTTCACCATCAGCAGACTTCAAAAACCTGTCACTCACACTCATTATTTAAAGTTCAAACTAAGCACTCTTCTCTTATACTACCAGAAATAACAGTGCAGAAAATAAAAATTTTCACTTTATGCAGTTATTTTCCACTGATATTTTTGACACAAACAGCTTCAGAAAATGCCTTTCCTCCACCTCAATCTTTTTTTTTTCCTTTTTGCTGCTCCAGCAGTCCAGTCACTGAAATAATCTAGTGAGGCCTTATGAATGTGGGTGTCTGAAATACACTGAAGCCTGATTGCTCTCAGACTTAAATACGGGGCAAAAAGGGGAGAAGGTGAAAATTTATGAAATAAACAATTTATTATGCAAAGGTGAGTGATAGCTCAGCTGTTCTCCAAGCCTCCATCCTCTTTTTACAAAGAAAAACAACCCTAGGCGGCTACCTAGTCCTAATGACCCTGCATTTCCAGCATGGAGAAAGGAGGAAAGGGAAAAGTTGGTATATATCTGCAATCACTTTGGCTGGAAGGAGCACATACCATTAGCTTGCATTCCTTACCAAGACAACAGCCACTGTTCCCCCCCAAAGGCATATAATGCACAAACCTATGCAGTGCACCAGTACTTTGAGGTAATTAATATATGTGCTTGTAAGCTGAAAGGAGATTTTCACATTTATAAAGACAGAGCAAAACACAGATGCAATGACAATAGCAAACAAAAGCTATGACATAAAACCTTCTGATAGAGAAAAAAATTACATATGCTACAGCACTGAAAGAATTCTGCAGGCAGAGCTCTAACAAAGATGTACCCATATCTAATTAAAGAAGAAAAGATTCTGTTCCAATAGGAGATGATTCATGATTAATTAGCAAAAACATGAGTGACTGAATAGACCACAAATTGCATCTTCCATTAAGAGAATATTAACTTTGAATGTACACATACACAGAGCTTCCACAGAACAACGTAAGAAATGGTCACATTCATGCAGAAGTCAGTTAAACATCATTTTTACTAATAACACCCACAAATGCCTGTATCAACCAAAATCCTCTTATAAATACAACAAACATTTAACTGCCATTGCTTTATAGAGAGCAATGTTACCATCTGAATACACAGGTATCCATCTGTTTCTCCATTCCTTTTTTTCTTTTTCTGCTGTTTTAAACCTATGGTATTAGCATACGTAAGTACATAACAACAAATGCAATAAACTTGACTCTTATCAGAAATAAACCCTGGAATCTCATCAGACACCAACCGTGCACAACAAGGAAAAGCACGGAACTGCAAGAGGAGGTCACCAGGGAAAGGCAGGAAGATGAAGGAGTGGGTGACTGACATGCCAGCATTGAGTTCCTCGTCATGGCACAGGCCCAGGTGACATTTTTGTAAAAACAGGCAGGAATCTGTATTAAGCAAAGGCCATAAAAAGGGGAGAGGCAATAAAATGTGCATCTACATCTAAGACATATTTTTAGAAGTTTAGCGACAAATCTCACTACTAGACCACTGCACAAGATTCATGCATGCCTAATCACACTCTGTAAAACTTAAAACCTGGACTGGTGTCCGCCTCCTTTACATTATTTTCTTTATATTGGCATAAAAAACAAACAAACAAACCATTCACCAAGTGAAATACTACCCTGGTGGTTTGGTCATAAAAGATGAACCACAACCAAATGCAAAGAAACAGTTTTAAACCCTTGACCTCAGCCTGTCAGTAACATTCTCCTGAGATCTGAAAACACAAGAAAATACTCTTTAACCACTTACTAGTGGGGATTTTTCCACTTGTGCTTTCAGGTCTCTTGAGCATGTTCCAGCAAATGGAGGAAAAGATCAACCTGTTCTTTTACTGTTCTTGCAGGCTCCTGCAAAACCCATCTCATCATTAACACAGCCACTGCAAAGGTCAGACATCGTTATTGTTTCCCTCAAATATTAAGCAGCCGCTCTGGAACAAATAAATAAACCATAAAGAGCACTGCTTAATTAGAGTGGACCATGTGTGCATGCATAAATAAAATACAAGCATGTGGCAAAGCAAGCATTATTTTGTTTATATATTATTCATTTTAACATGAAGCTGTACACTAAATTAATACTCTCAGAGGAGGCTGCCCATAAGAAAAACTCTTTTTCATCAATATTCAAGTTCCCAAATTATCTTCCCCTGTAATCCTTGTCCTATAATTTTACATAACTTCTGCTGTATGGCTGTACATAACTATATTTATAGCACACCATACTTTTATGACAAATAAAGGTTTGCCTTTTTACTTGTAAGGAAAACACACCAATAACTACTAACATCGCAATAACCCAATGCACTGCATTTTTCTGACAGCAATTTGCAATTCTCCATTTTGAGAAACAGTTGCACTACAGGAGTGCCTAGAACACAAGTTATTAAACACATTAACACTTATGCCACAGGTGCAAAAAAAATTAAAAGGCCACTGCAGCTTTGGGTTTTTTACATCTACTTCTTCATAACCTTCAGACTCGGTATGCACAAAAGTTTCCTAAAAGTATGATAAAAATCATCTCAGAAACTCCAACAAAACTGTATTTTTTAAAGACAGGAGCATTTTTAATAGTTAACTAACAGGTTTTGCAGTCTGACTTTGAAAATCTACACTTATTATATAATGTGTTTGAACATATAGCATAATCTTGAGCATTCCTGCTGACCCATAACACCCATACTGGAGTTATTACTATTTAATTAGAGTTCTGCATTTCTGCACCATACTGGGTCTGACAAAACCTATGTGGCAACACAAAGAAGCAACTAAAGATCAACTTTTCAACCTAAAGACATTGGTTTAACATTACCTAATTCCTGTACACTTGCCTATGAACTTGCCTGGATTACTTGGTTTCTACGAACCTAAGGGGAAAGAACGATGAATTTTTTTTTTTCAAGAACTCTACTTAATTCAGGTGACAGACTGAAACAAGAAGATGATTCACCGCCATCCACAGCTGCTAAAGGGGGACAGAGTGAAACCCCCGAGGCAGTGCAGGGCTCACCAAAGCAGTGGAAAAAGGAAAGGGCACTGCCAAAGATGCTCAGCCATGCAAGATATGGAGTTGTCATGCAACAAATATCCTCCCTTGACAGATTTCCTCAGGCACCACATGGACAATGTTTTCATCTCCATACACAAGTTTTCTTGAGACAGATTCAACCATTCAAACACACCGAATCACTGCAGTCTCTTTTTTAACCTGCACATTGCTTCCTTAGCAGGTGTTTTTTTGGAGTACCATACAGAAGGGTGAGTTATTCAGAAGACAAAATTTCTTTTCAATATAAAATTTTGTACTACAGCATTCATAAGATGTGCAAGTTCTTGTTAGCTTTTTGTGTACTTGGCAGGAAAATACGTCTACACCTGATCAAATAAAAAAATCCAACTATTTATATGACAGCAAAAGAGCCAAACCAAAATCATCTCAGTGGAGCTAAAAGTGGAACGCATGTTCTGATGTTTTCTAACAAAAAGTATCAGGTTTCATTTTACATTAGCTACTGTCATTAGAGTAGGCACTGGAATTGGCAATCTCTCTAAAAGATCAAGCTTTCACCTGCTATTTTAAGACATGACGTATTTGAGGACTGTTTCTACTAAATCTGCTCACCAGATGGTGAAAGTGTTGGAAATTAGAATCTGGAAAATAAATCTACAGTATAAAATAAGAAGCAGCTATGAGGATTCCTATAGAAATTTAGCATGAATTATTCTTCATTGCCAACAAGTTCTTGCAGTGTAATCAGAAGTGCTCACAACCGTATTTGCTAAAAGACGCAATTAATTAACATCACTCGTGAGCAAGGCATTCTGCTTCACAGAAAGCTGAAGTTTTCACTGGGCAAGCCAGTCAATACTGCATAAAGAAATAGTCCATCACAAAGAATGTTGCATGAAGACACCTTTGAGTAACAGCACCTGTATGTGAACTGAATTGGGAGCAGACAAGAGAGTCATACCTCAACAAAGCCCACATATACCAAATTTAGAGAGAAAAGAGAAAGGAGCCCCTTTCACAGATTATCTCAGCTGACAAGACGGAAAACAGGCCACTTGACATGAGGCAATAACACCTGTGGCCTAGAAAAAACAGAAAGTACTACAGGTTGGCAAGGAAACTGCTTCTCACAAGACTGAGATGAGCCATGCTAGCATTATTTTTTGATGTACAAAAGCTCAAACTATAAAAATTTTAAAAACTAACAAAAGATGCTTCATCAAATACCCCAGTTCTGATGACTATTTGTAATATATTCTGACACTTCAGTCATGACTGGGGAACATAACAGCAAAGACAGAATTGCCTCAGAGGAGCGTGCCTAGCTTTGGACAAAAGCTATGATAGGACAGTGTTTATAAAAGGGAGGGCTGTGTCAACCACGTACTGATCCCAATATATTGCCATGTTGTTTCCAGGCACTAAGGCTGTGGCCTTCTAATCAGTAGGCTTCACTCCCCCTTCACTCCTCCAGTGAAATGTCCCTCTCTAAGACAACCCATTCCAGCACACGACAAGCAGTGCTCATGCAGCATAACTCCATGACATCTTAGGAAGCAAAATACCTTTACAGGATTTGAGTCTCAAAAGGGAAGGATGAAGTCTCACCCCCGTGCACCTTGTTACTTCACAGGAGAGGGCTGCCTCTGACCAGCTCTGGAGCTGGGACTTCCTTGCACATTGTGCCACGACCTATGTCGGTACAGCTCAACCACACAGATATGTTTTTGACAGGATGATCTCCTCTCAACTGCCTCAGCCATTTTAATGAACATACAGGGATCTTTTAGCAAACACATGAGTGGCACAGCAGAGAGGAAGGACAATAAAAGTCACCATTAACTTGGAACCACAGAAGGGGGGTGAAATCCTGTCATTTCTGTCTAATTACCAAGCTGAAGCATGACGGGTTGCCCCAGGCTGGATGCCAGGTGCCTGTTCTTACAGGACGAAAGGCTACAGTACTACCACTTCCATCACTTAGGAATTGCTATGGCATTACTGATCTCCTCCAAAATACACAGCATCTAACAATAAGAAAAGTATATAGCAATGCTTTTCTTCAACTCTTTTAAAGAGCATAATCAATCTAGTGAACTCAGGTCCAATTATACTCTGAAACAACCACTGTAAGTAGTTGTGTCACCTTCAGTCACTTAAAAAAAAATCCATTAAAAACAACAACCAATACTTTAGGATTTGATTTTCTTTATATTCACCACAGGAAGCTTTAAAGCCTTAAAAAAGAGGTTCTTCCAAGAGGTTAGAGCAGCCCATTATTCTTACTCTGGGCTCAAATGAAGAATAATTTTAAAAACCACCAAGGCCTGGATAAACACACAAGATTCCCTTGGTGGTTTGACTCTGGACTGGTGAATTGATTGACATGTACCTATCTCAACCACTCCGAAAACTTTTGAAATAAATTATAGCATTGATATCAGCAACATAGATAAATGTATATTTCTGTAACAAGCCAAATCTAACTCTAATTTTCAACCATGATCAAGCAATTAGCAATAAAAATGGTTTTCAGTTTTTCAGAAAAAGTCAGAGAAAAAAATGACATCAGAACTTTTCCAGAACATTTACAGGCAACAGACACATCAGAGAGCATAGGAACTCTGAGAACCCAGAAGGAGGCACAGGCTGGAAAGGGAAAGGAGGTACACTTTAAAAAAAATGCATGAAAGAAAAGCCTCCTGATCCAAAGAAATGGATCTGTATGAAATATCAAATTGTAGTGTACGTAGTTATACACTGCCAGCATTCCCAGAGTATCTTCTGGCCAACTACTGGGATGAACAAAGAAATCCTATCAGTCTTAAAGAGCACAAACACACATCCCTATAAAATATTATAAAAGAGTATTCTTTTCTTGTATTTGAGATCATATGCAAGTATCTTTGACATTTACAATCTACTCCTCTCCACAGTTCATGGATAAAAAAAATCAACTACAATATAAAGTAGAGAGGAAAAATTCAGTTCAACAGGAAACATTCCCAGTTAGGAGCAACACATACAGCAAAAACTGGAAAATGTGATCGTAGCTTCCTGGCCTCATCAGAAAAGTTTGTTTTTCTACTTTGTTACACCCAAGTTTTTCCGTAGGCCTCAAACTGAATACTGTTGAGCTTTGTTTTTATTAGCTTTTGGAACACAGAACAATAATTACCCGGAGTTTAAATTCCTTTAGGGGAACAATTCATTTGGAGAAAACAGTCAGGGGAAAAAGAAACCTGTAACAACGGAAAATACCAAAGGTCTTCCAAGACCTAGATAAGGAATCAGGCACAGTCCTCCATCCCGCAAAAATACTTGAGTGATGGATAATTTCTTTTCTATGGTAAAGCTTCGCTATTGTTCCTAATTGGAGGCATTTAGGAAGTGATTGCACATGACATTATTTCGATCTGCAGGGAAAGAAAACCCACACAATCAATTCTAGGACCTGGAAAATCTTCAGGTATCAATCCAAATTTATGGCACGATTTTCTTCTGATTTTTTGTTCAACTTTAGTCAGTAGACACTACTGAATTTCAGTCTCTTATATGGCAAAGGTAGCTAAAAGAGGGACTGCAAATAATTCCTCACGTACAAACTGAATTCCCTCTCCAACCTTCTGAGCATAATGAGGTACTTGTAGCAAATTTGGTCAGAAATCAGCTTAGCTTTGAGGACTAACACTCAAAGTTTCTAGCGACATGCAAAAGGGCAGAGAAGCAAACACCATTTCCTTTCCAAAGCTGTTCTATCAGGGCAAATACTTGGTTGTCTAAACACAACCAAGATTTAGCTTCCAAAAATTGACCACAGTCTGGCACTTCTCATACAAATTTGGTAAAATAAGTCATAAACTCATAGAACAGTTTGGGTCGGAACTTAAACAGCATCAAGTTCCAACCCCTCTGCCATGGGCAGGGACACCTTCCACCAGACCAGGTTGCTCAGAGCCCCATGCAGCCTGGCCTGGAACTCCTAAAAGGAGAGGTGAATAAGTGCAAGTAAAGCAGCCTTTATTTGGAGATATTCTGTTTCCTAACACTCCTTAAATGCCACATTACAGAAATTGCTCTGCTTAAATGTCAGCCTGCAGAGGTTGATTCCTGGAACAAGAAACACCATCACATCTCTTGCTGCTACAAGAAAGTTCACTAGGCAGAGGAAATGAAAATTCCTGCTAGCATTACTAAGTAATCGTTTAAAGAGTACATCTCACAATTCAAATTTAGGGCTATTTGGCATCTAGAAATTGATAACTTTCCCAAAGAATGTGCAATCTAAGGAAAAACGACAAAGACAAGGGGGTAGGGATGCTAACAGACCAAGGTAGGTTACTGCCTGTCTCTTCCAGGTTCTAAGCTGTCGAATGCTGGCCAAAGGACTTGCAAATAGCATCTTCGAATCATGTAAGTTTTATTTTATTTGAAATTTTTTTAAAAAGCAAAGTTTTGGGAATATAAACAAATAAAAAACTCAAACACCTTACCTAAGTCAATAAACATCAGGATATGAAAAACATTTGAAGTGTTAATGCCTGAACTATGCCCTGTGAACTAAATCAAAAAGACATGCTGACCTGTAAATGTTAACCTGGTTTATTATTTTGCTGATCATGAGGCATGCAGTAAGTAGCAGACATACACCAGCACCTCATCAACCAGTCAGACAAGTCTAAGGAATAAGCCTTACAAATATAAGTATGTGTAAGGACCAAGTGTAGCTGCAGCCAAATTAACCTTAAGAAGAAGTTGGAAACAGCAGTTGATGTGTGGGTGCTTTGTTTGTTTCAGGCTTTGTTTGAATTTTGGGATTTTTTTTTTTAATCTCAAAGAGCTTTCCTTGTTTCAGTAGCATTCTAGCCTTTGATGGAAGTTTTAAATCAGCATACGTCTGGATGAGTCAATCTATACTGACTCACACTGGTTTATGGTGCACAAGGAACTGGCCAAGCTCTGCACATACTAGTGCAGAATGATGAAAATGATGAACAACACCATTTCAGAATTCCACTAAAACTAAATTCTGCTTGTTCAGCCATAATCAATAGACAGGAAACACACAGGCATAAAAAAATCTGCACCTGATTATGTAACAAAACTAATTTGTACTAGGCTAAATGTATTACTGATCCAATAACAGCCCCTTCTTATTTCCATATACCTGGGAAACAAGCAGCAGAAAGAGGTACTAGTCTTTTTTTTTTTTCTTTTTTTTTTCCCTATGCAGTTTAATGTCTAGATACCAACTAGTCCTCACAGCATGGTTTGGCTTTGTTTGCATTAGGATTCAGGGACATACACTTCATATTACACAGAGTCATATTTTAAACAAACAAACAAAATCCCCACCTCAGTCTTCACTATACTCAAAGAGTTGAAATGGCTGCTTTCTCCTGGAACTCAGCAAATGCTTAGTACAATTTGTTTCTTCTCGCCTGATACCAGAGATACTGCTTACCAAGTCCAAACCAATACCCCAGTTCAAACAAGAACATTTAATAAGGGAATTCAACCCTGTGTTTACAGAAGGGCAGAAGGCAGAGCAAGCCCTCCACAGACCCTGTAAGCAATGGTGCCTTTCTCTCCTGGTGAAATGAATTGAAACTCTTTCATGGGACTGTTATGAATAGTTTCATATACAACTTGTTCTTCGTCCAATATGCTCAAAGGACTAATTTTCCTGTGATGTTATTAGAGTTCACACAGATCAATACTAAAGATTATGGACCATATTCACCACTGTGCTACGCTGTAGTGCCATTAAACAAATGTCCTTTCTAATCCAGCATTAACAGATCACACTGAGCTTTGGAACTGGGTTCAGCCTGCTCACAATGTCTAAATAAAACTTACCAAAAGAAACCCAGTGACACTGACATTAATCTCAAGCAATGTGGCTGTGAATCAGCCCTGGTATTTTTGTTTGGTTTTCATGGCTTGCCTCTACCAGCACTTGTATCACGGAACGTTTGCATGGAACTTCTGCCTTGGCCTCATCATCAAAGCACATTTATTTCCATCAACTAACCTGGACTTCTGTAAAAAAGTTGGGTTTTTATTTTTAAAGTAACACAAGCAGAATTTGTAAGAAAAAAAAACAACTTTTTTTAAAGGTAAGTTTTTGTTGACTGGAACATTATGTAGTTTGAGAGGCACTTTTTTTTTTTTTTAACTGTTTTTCTTTTTTTTTCTGGGTACATGTGGCAGCAATAGTTTCAAAGATCTCAGTAAAAGCTTCTAGTCCTGTATTTAAAAGGATATGTAACCCAAAGCTTCCTTTTATTTATAATAGATGCTTTTATATCTTTTGTAAACCATATCTTCCCTCAACTCTCAATTGCTGCTTAATAAATGTTAGATAAAAATATATGTCTAAATTTACCATTTTGCTCATGTTCTCTGAAACATCCTGTTCTTAAGCAGAACATTGGAGTTTTAAAAAAAAACAGCTTAATGAAGCAGTGAGAGAATCAGACACCTGTGCTTTATTCCCAGATCTGTTGTGCAGAAGCAATTAATTTTTTTGCCAGTGACTAAACATACAGAACACACAGAAAGAGCTCAGCACTGGGGTTCTCAGTTCTGTCATGCACCATCGTGTGTTGGTCATGGTGACTCTGTGTGATGCCTCTATGAAGACCAGCACAGCAGAACAGGACTCCCAGCACACTTCCCCCACCCCCCAAAAAAGTCATCCAAGGAGCAGTTACCAGAGAGACACCAGGAAAATGGGACTCTCTCGTTCGCTAATGCCGAGGTGGCATCAAGCACTTTCAGTCACATCTTGGGTCTCAAATCCTTTAATACAGAACAGGTCACTATGATTTCAAACCAAGATCAAAAGAGATTTCAATCAGCCACTTATCCAGTGAAGTGCTGGCTGAGAGACCTTAGCTCAAAATACCATTTTCCCCTACCTTGACCAAGACCCAAATATTTTTTGACAGATGACTCAAGAGCCCTGGATCAGACAGCAAGAAAGGAAATGTGATGCTGCAGCCTAGGCAGATGCAGGCATCAGGGAAACTAAACTCATGCCTTTGGCTACCAAGGCCACTTCCACATTTGACATTCACTGGTTCCCTAGATGTAAAAATGGCCTCATCTGTTGCAGGGTCATGAATTTTGATGGCCACATTTCCCTACTGCATGAATAACTTTTCTCTGGTCCTAAGGAGTCCAAATTCTTCTTTTAGACTAAGCAGTTAACTTTTTGAGACAAGCTGAGGACACTCTTTTTTCCTCCAGGAAGAATTTATAGAGAATTAGTGCACCTTCTCAGAGGTAAGAACTTTTACTTCTCTTTGAATTCAAGTTTTACCTAGCCTGAGGTGAAGGTATGGCTACAAGATTAAGGGAGGAGAACAACAGAGGAACAACTATGCAAGTTTTTGCTGCAACATAGCAGTATTAGTATCAATAGAGATTAGTACTAATAATGAATGTTTGGACAAATAAAATTAAGATATTTTTCACATAAGGAACCATAAAAAGCAAAAGAAGAAAACAGGATTCAAGTGGTCTAGAAAGTAACTCGAGTTTCTCAGATTTTTGCTTATCCATGAAAGTATGGACCATTAGCCAGAGCAGAAGCCTCAGATGGTATTAATCATGGAAATGTACTAACAGGTCCATTCACCAATGGATTGCAAATTACAAGACCCAGCCTACACATTTCACTGGTTCTTAATCTCTTAAGTCCACTGTATCATCAAGAAATGAGCTTACCTGTAAGGTTCATCAGAATTTTTTTATTAAATTACCTTAGCAAGAAACAGGACTTTACCTGTGTGATATATCACTACATCAACATTACTGATCTAACTAATATAGCTGACCTGCTACATTATTATATATTATCATAAGGAAGGAAAGCAGGACCTGGAGAAACATGCCGTAATCACAATCTAGCACCAAAAAGCCATCCGGCATCTACAATCCACAATGTGCTGCTTGGCTTTTTCACTCAGAGTGTTGCACTGATCTGTTCTGTTCGATGCATTACTTCATTTCAGTGCAAAAAACTGACCCAAGGAAAGCAGTTCTGACTTAAGTGGAACATGGGGTTGTTTCCTTCAAATAGATTCAAAGGTCTAGTCCCTGCCACTTGCAAATCAAAGTAGCATCTTTCCAAGAGCACGATTACTTCTCATGCTGAGCAATGGGCTTGCACTAAGTATCTCTTAAAGCCCTGAACATAAAAGGCACATTTCATGAACCACATGATGGGGTACAAGGACAGAGAATTCACTGGTTCTTGTTTCATGCAGATCTCCCACTATTACAAGAGAGGCTGCAGGAAGGTCAGAGACGCTCAGGGAAAAGAACACTTTATAGCCTAAACAAGCAGTGGGAAACAAAAAATATTTCAGGTGCACAACACTACCCGAAACAGATCTGTAACCACACTTTGTCCTGGTTGCTGAACAAGACTTTCTCCAGTTTGCTAAACTCTTCTGCAGTTTTATCTAATGGTCTGAATGTTTCCTAAGGAAATGATGATCAATAAAATTACTTCTCACAGACTTCCACACAAAACCATCTCCAAGACCTCTGGTGTACTGCTGGCCTCGAAAATCAAACGGAGTAACAATACCAATGTAAAAATGGATAATTTGCATGGCATTCAAAACTTAAGGATATTTAGCAGTTTGGAACTATCTCCTCTTGCATTCTGTTTTAAAGGCAAATTTCTAATGCAGCACACATTCAAAACCCCTGGCAGGGCCTCACTGGGTTGTAAGCCCAACTTACGGAAAGCAGAGTCAAAACCTATGCCTCAGTGACCTGAAAGGTACATGGCGATTTGCACAGCCAGTACCACTTCTCTGCATATGCCGTGACTGAGGCAACAGTTACTCTGGGGACCAGCCTAACAAAAGGTAGAGCCTTTACAATCTGCAGAAGTATCCCAAACTGAGCAATGTGCCTTACAAATTCCCTGTATCAACAGGTTTTGTGGGTTTGTGGAGCAATTTTTCAAATATATTCATCTCTGCACCATTAAAAATAATTGCAAAAATTACAGAGATTACACTTCCCGAAGTGATTTCTATCTTGTTATCCTGCACCATTTGCAGCAAAAGCATTAGTACTTGTATGGAGGACAGAGACAGCACACAGACATGAAGTATTTATAACACTTACCTACACACAATTATTCTAAACAAAACTCTCTGATATGTTTTGTATTTGACAGCAAATCTGTCAAGGAAATAATACACACCACGGTGGTATCAACACAGACTGCTGACGCCCTTGTTACACACTCTTACATGTTTAATAATAAAGGAGTGAATTATGATTACAGAAATTGAAATGAATTTAAATGCTCATCAGCCTGTGTTTGCAGGCACAAAAGTGAAAATTCTACAGATTACAGACTTTATCTATTAAAGCTATACAGAACCAGAAAGAAGTACCAAAGGATATACTGACTCGTATTTCCTTTTCGCACAAAAAAATCCACATCGCACACAGCTGAAAAAGTTAAAATGCTTCTCCAGGTTTGCTGACAGGTAACATTAGACTACACTGATGTGAACAATTGGTCACTTCTGACAGTGTTGTCCTAAGAAATTAAACTAGTTTTGTAGAAGTTTGGGTATGTGTCTTGAAAGTCTCACCACTTCACATAAAATTCCATTTGAATTCGAAAGGTAATAGCAACACACATGCTCCCAAAAGCCTCAAGGATCATATTTAGCAAACACACTGGATGGCTGCACAGCTTCTAAACTATACTAACTCTTGATCAATACAAATACAAGCACAAACCCCCAAAAGCACACAACCACCAGAAATATCTATTCCATGTGAGACGTTGTTGAGGGAATAGTTAAAAAGAAATGCATTTCAGGGCTGTGAGTACTCCAGGCAATTTGGGTCCTCAGAACCTTCCTATATAATGCATTATACCCAGTGTATACCAGAAGAAACTCCTCAGTACAGGCTACATACACCTGGACCCAAATCACTACAGCAGCCTTGCCTCTGTTCACAGAGTTATCCTCAGCAAAGCCATTATCTCCCAAAGCAATACTGCTCTGAGAGGAGAACACAGGAGTCTCTCATGTTTTATGGGCAGCCAGTGGGCAGCTCCAAGCTCGAAGTACTGAAATGCTATCTTTTATCACCAGAGAACTTGAGGGAGAAGATGGGTCTTGCAAAAGCCCTCCCTGTTCCACAAAAAAAGCGCTTACAAACAAATTAAGCCCAGGCAGACTTTGCAGGTAAGGGCCCACTGAGGGACAGATGCCCATCTCCTCCCTACCCTAAGGGCTAATTGTTTATCATGTATAACACATTTATGAAGATCTTCAAAACACAATAAAAACATACAGAATGCCTTTGTTTCCAACTTAATAATCTAGTGTTTTAATAAGTTTTCCAGCAAAGAACAAATTAGTGAGATGGTAGTAGTTCCCAGCCCTCCCATTTCGTTAACTGTTCCTCAGGAATACCACTGGAGAGCTGAAACAATATTTAAACTTGCTTTCACATTTTTTATAGCTTTTTTAATATTTGTGACAAAACAGATACTAAGCAGAGTGAAATGTTTTTCCTGACTTAACTGCAGCTTTCCAGAACGGCCTACAGTACTTTCTGGTAAATGCAGCTGAAGAGTTGCATTATTAATCTACTGTATGAACATCATAAAAAAGATAAAGTATTCCAGTATAAAAAGAAAATAGCTTAAGGATAAATAAATTTATAATTAGTCAACATAGATCAATAATCACTGCAAAAAAATGCAGTAAGCAAACTGAAAAAACAGGTTTTTTCCCCTAAAGCCTGTTATGACCAGACACAAAACCATTTTTCTATACTTGTTAAAACCAGCTCCTTGTAGACTATGCAGTAAATGTCAGAACAAAACAAAACAAAAAAAAAAAACCAAAAAAACCCCCCAAAACACCAACTATTTGAGACAAAAACGTCCCCAGTCCATTAATCAGGTTCCAGTTCTAACACAGAGCAAAGCCTATCTTTTGCCATTCACTTCACACTTTTCTAGTAATATTCATCTAAAAAGACTGCAAAATCTGCCTCTCTTACTATGCTTCCTCCCTTACTCATATACAAGAACATCAAAATTACTATAAAAGAAAGTTGTGTTTTTTACAATACTTATACTGGATTGCATCAGACTCATTTAGCACAACTGATTCCTATCATCTAACACAGACAATCTCAATGGGAGATGCAAAGGCCTAAGTGATTTTCATCTAATTTGGTTTTGAAAAGGTGTCACCGTGTGTCTTCTGAACACTGAAGTCTGATTTACATCTCTTTATTGCAATGCAATAAACTGCTGTGACCTGGGGGGTGGGGGTGAAGGTGTATGTAGCCATTAGGCTCCAAAATCCAGCTAGCACTCCAAGTGTAGCTAGTTCCATGCATTCCACCTACCACCCACTGGTGGCCACCTAATCCATTGGAGTCTGTGAAAGTTGTTGGTGGGGTGATTTTGCTGTTGTTGTTCTGGGGTTTTTTTTCCTATGTGGGGAAGAATATGTTTCACGCCAACCGGCAAAAAAATTACATTTCATTTAAACTACAAAATGATAGTATTAATTACAGTCATTATTTGCTTAAATGTCTTTTCTTTCCCCTGTCTAGCTCCTTCAAACTTTGTTAATCTTGGACTGTTCTGCTGAAACCATATCTAATCTTTTTTTTGAGAGACATTTTGTATTCCTCACTAGCTTTAAAGAACGGTCCTTAATAAAATTATCACCATTTTGTTAGACAAGAGTGAGACTACTTTCTAACAAAAATAGCAGTGAACAAAAGGGAAGAGATTTGCTCTGCTGAACATAGGTTAATATTTCTACTGCTGTCTTCTGGGGAAGAAAGACAGAACATCCTACACCGAATTAGAGTCACTAAAGAAGCCCTGAGGAAAAACAAAGCAAAACAAAATAAAACAAAAAAACCTGTGGACATGCAAGTAAGACAAGAGTTACCTTTTTCACTCTTTCTACTGCCAAGATGATGGTAATGACTGGGATGATAACTGTTAAGTCAGAACCAGCACCAGTTTGCCGTCCAGCAAGCTACTATCTATTGAATTCTCAGCAAAAGCAATCCCAACCTTTCATGTGTTTCTCCCAACCTCTCTGAGTTACTTTTACAAATGAATTAAAAGACACTTGTTAGGAAAAATCTAGAATTCATTGGATACTGAATCAACTATCACTATTACTGAATTAACCACCTGCCCGCCAGCAATACCTTCCTTGTATTACCAATTCGGTGTTCCCACTGTAAAACAGAGATTAATGCAACAAATACATTTTAGATGTACGTTTAACTGAGTGCGCCATCAGCTCTGAATTGAGTCCATAAATGGCTTACTTTCCAGCATAATTCACATTACAAGTAAGATCCACTGACCTTTAAGAGGGTACAGGAAAAAAAGAGCAAACCAAAGTCTGATTTAACTACAACTTTCTGAGCACAAGTTGAAGCATTTTCAATTATCTTTTATCAAATACTCAGTGAAACAGAGGAGATTAAATCAAGTGCACTTCAACTGAATCATTTTCTGCAGAATCAAGCAGTCTCAAATTGCTTTGCAACTTGATAAAGAGTAGAAAATCCTGCATGCAAGTGAAAAGCAAGTACAAATGTATTATATATTATATTTGTATGACACAAAGGCTTTTCCAAAATTAATATTATCTTAGCATTAAGAACACAAAGATACTAATGTTTACTAAGTAGGATTTATCACATAAGAAACAAAATCCTTTGTGCTTAATTTCTTGAACATGTATTAAAGTCCAAGACTGCCGCTGGGAATTTCCCAAAGCGCCAAAGAATCCATGCCTTATCCAGACCCAATCAAGTCAGAAAGCTCTAACTCCAGTTTCTCAAGTTTTATCACTGTCAACCATGTTGTCTCAGAACAACTTCCACATTTCTCCTGGTTTAGACTAACAATAGCCTCAAGGATTGCTGGGTTAATTGCAACATCATCCATAAAGGAGCAATGTGGGTCAAAAAGATCTATCCCCCTGCTTCTCTAGATGCACATAATGTTACAGTTTTCAACCTTCCTCATAGGTTAGTTCAGTATAGCATGTCCCAATTCAACCTTAAAAGTCAAATAAACACATTAATTTTTAGTAATATTAATTTTTGGCCCTTGCATTCTTACTATTTTCTACCTGAGGTACCATCAGACATGTGCTTTGGAGAACTCTGCATCATCTCAAGACCCCTGCCCTGATGTAATCTGGTACAGGCCTAATCTTATTGAAAGCCTGTGGAGAAAATCTGAAAACCAAGAGATTCAGCTGCACAAAGGCAGTTACCACACTTTTAAGGCCACTGAGTTCAGACTCAAACCAATTTAATTGTTGTGTTCTGTGGGATACATTAAAAAAACACAGCACATGGATATCCAGTCTTTTTTCGTTATCTGAAGATCTTAAAACCCATATTCCTGCCCTAATGGTTTAAAGATATTTAAATATTAAAATGAATATATAATGGCAAACTCGGGAGGATAAATAATTTAAATACCTTTAAATTAAATACATTTAAATAAAATAAATACATTTAAAGCTTTACAATCAAACAATTGCTTCTGATTTAACTCCTTTTGGGGGAAAAACCCCACCTAATTACTAGACTCTCAGTCTTACAAAAAAACCCGATTTCTAAATTACTCTAGTCTTATGCTCATACTTCATAAGTTGGCGATACCACTGTCAGAATCTACCCTGGTTATAGTCAGGGGCAGATACACAGGAAATCCATTAATCCAAATTCACAAACTCTTAACCAGCAACCATCAGTTGAATCAGCAACCCTGGCCGACAGGACAAACAGTACTGAATTTATGATCTTAGTATTTCCCTATTCTGCAGCCAAAATAATTTTGACACATTTATGTACATCAACTTTAGCAGCAGATGTCAAGCGAGTTAACTTGTTTGTCTATTCCCGATCCACCCCAAGCTTAAAACTTTCCAAATGGAATCCCAGAATGTTTCCTGGCTAGAAGCTACGTATGAACCTATGTTTTCAAGATGGAAAAGAACACCAAAATTGTTTGGGCTAATCCAGCAAGCAAGAAGAAAATGTTGTTCCTCACAGAAAATGCAAGGCAGGGGATGATGAATGGGTTTTCTGAGGTTCACAACGTACAAGAGAATGGAAAGAAAATACTGCATATCCATCTTTTCCATATGAGGGACTGTGATTTTTTTTATATTGAGACAACATAGATAAAACATATTATGCCTTCCTCTACAAATGAAAGGCCTTGGCAGAGATCCTGCAAAAAAGAACTGATCCAGTTTCCATAGCAGTCCCTCTTACCTCAAGCTGAAACTGAGGTAATTTCACCCTGAAATTTTTGGGATGCACATTGGACTGCTTCCAAATTTCAGACTCAATAATGAGATGAACATTGTGAAATCCGAACTCCAGCAAGGCTCAAATACAGCAACTTCAAAATGAGTTAGATGTAACTGATAGACATTTTAGCACAGAAGGGCTGCTTCTCTGTGTAAGGAACCACGTCTGTAAGTAAGGAATCAAGCTTCACTTTTCAATGGGTGTGGAAGAGCTGCATTGCATGAAATACTTAACAATTCACTTAGCTGAACAAACTTGTTACATTTTCCAGCAAAATACAAGACAGAAACACACTGAAGATCTATTTATTGCAAAAATCTTGCCACAGGGAAAATAATGACTGTTAAAAAGCAAAATATATACTCATATAGACATATGCTAATGGAAGCAGCTTAAAATCCTCTCCTCTGGAATTCAAAAATGAACCAGCAATCACACTGCATTCCATTTTCTTTCTACATCACTGTGAAGATGCCATTCGCATCATTTAACTCTACCCGGTTACCTGAGGAATGACATTTCAAATACAATATTTGAAAGACAGTCTTGGCCTCCCAGTGTTTAGAAGCACATATTTGAAAAACCCTAATGGCAAAACAGAAGCACAGAATAAACTCATCTATGAGGCAAGGACAGAAAAGCAATGCTTCTCTGAATAATAGGGTGGTACAATTAATTAAAAATAGAAAAGGACAAATTAATACCACATAAGAAACAACAAATAACCTCTCCTGAAGCAGTAACAGACAATACACTATTTCCAAACAAATACTGAGGAGCTCTATAAAGATAAGTTTAATCATGATGCGCAGACAACGCTATCATTCAAAGAGGAGGCTGTATTGCCTGCCTTTGCCTTTTCACTATTGAGGTTTTTTTCCTTCCCTTAGTTCCTATCTGTGAATGCTTGGGCCCAAGGAAAGGCTTAGTCATTTATAGAACTGAAAATAACCCCAACATCTGGTAGATGGCATTAGCTCAGCCCTTCAAGGTCTGCCACAGAGCCAGGCAACATTCACCCTCACAGGCTCCATCAAGAAAATTCTCAATGATTTCTTCCCCTTTAATATAAAGATTTCAATTAGAATATAGTTCTTCCTAGGAACAAATATTTGTAATATTGCATGTCAGCCTGCAGGACTTTATAACTCTCATGGTATGAGAATGGCTGGGGTTTGGATGAGGTTTGTTTGAGGTTTGGTTTTTTTTGAGGGGGGTGTGTTTTCTGTGTTCTAGCATTTCTAAACAAACATCTAATATCTCACCACATTTATATAAACAACAATCATCATCATAATACAGCCAATCTTTTGGGTAGATTAGGATTAACTCTTACTTTTGAAAACAGAAAAATAGAAAAACCTGGAGTTGAGGAACTTTCTAAGCCAAGTATGTTTTTTGTACTTGCTATCAATGGATTTCTCCCAGATTCACGTTTTGAATTCTCGCAGACTTTGCTCATGGTTTACCACAGCATTCAGGACAGTCTGATAGTTTAACTACGCTGTTTGGTAATCCAGAGCTGCTCCAAACACGCGAGATGTGGGCACACACTCTACAGCGATGTCTTGGGACTTGGCCTCTGTCCTTCCCCTAGTGACACCTGCCACTCCATTTGCTGGGCACTGCTTAGGCCAACCGAGCACCAGGGTCCTGCCTTCCCAGAGTGACCCATGGGAAGATGATCCTGGAAATACAAGGAATCAGGTCAGAACCTAGCACGGTAGAACTGTAATTTTCTCGTGTTTTCCATTCCCATGGGCACACACATTTATCTACATCAAAATTCATTTACAATTTTGTGGCTTAGTTAAGCAGGATTGTAAGAGTGTTGTGCAATTCTTTAGCGCTGCCCTTTAACTACCCTGAATAAATTAGTACTTCATTACCTCACTGTTCACCTGCTCTTCCAAATCATTTATACAGCCAACACAACAGGGAGTAGAAATCTCATTTTTTCCAGTATGTTATTACAACATTTCCAGCTTTCCACAGTTGATACTGCCTATTTCAAAATTTATTTATACTTGAAAGTTACTGTTTAATTTGACATTTAGGGCTACAGAACACTGCTTTTCCGCAGGGGAAAAACACCCCACTGTCTTACTCATACTCTTCATTTTTGGCAGTCTCTCCCAGAATCACTTAGTCTCATTGCAGAGATCATTATCCTGAGATGATGCAGCCTGTGTGCAGGAATGAGCTATGTGCCATTATGATGACTCTTGCAGTAACAGACCTGATTCCAGTTTCACACTGTTACAACACATCACACTTTGTCCTTATTTTATTGCCCCTGAGTCCATTAAGAATGACAGTTTGATCTATTATCAGGGACTTGGCTCAAAGGGAATGTAAAATGAGGAACTCCAACTTCAGGATAAGTACTGCACCATGCTACCTAGAAAACTAGAGTAAGCTCATTTAAATGTCATTTCAGTACACTAAAAGCTTTTTCCATGTTTACAACACCCATTTTGGCTTTTGCTAACATCCCATTTTATAAAATTTCAACTCAACCTGCTACAGCAGCTTCACTGCAAGATAAACTAACAATCTGGTGGGCCTCCTGTCCTGATGACCACTGAAGCACAGGGATTTATTGTGAAGACCTAACAAGAGTTAACAAAATACAGAATGCAGACCTGGTGAGATTTCACACATTTAAGCAAGGTAGTAGGTAAGAGGAGAGAGGAAAAGCAGTGAAACAGCTGAGTGCTTACACTTGTAAAGAAATCTAACTTAGCAGCTTATGAGTAGTAAGGAGACAGTGAGAGGCCTGCAATTCAGTTACTGAAGATTAATAAAGGAGGAATGTCTCATAAACTTGAAGTATATGGCCAAAGCTTAGATTAATGCCTAAGACCTAACAGATAGAAGATGAAATTGACAGCCACCAAATTCAAGAACAAAACTTCCAGTCAGCATATCTTGGTATCATACAATACCCTAGTTAAAGATAATAATGGATTTACCTCTGTGCCCATCAGCTTCAGCAACTGATAACTTTTAACATAATAAAGAGCAGGTAGAAAGTAAAAATTGTCTCTAATTATAAAAAAACATATGGGAAATGACAATCTGCAGAGCAGTAAAAGGTTTATCTGAAGCACAACAGCAAAAGGTGCACGTTACATGCTATAGGAGCCAAACCAGGAGGAAAACAGGTCTCGGATAAACTGAGAAAAGGCAAATTTTGAGCACATAAGTAAATACCTTGTCAAGTATCTGCATAAGTCAGGGGTGTGAGGGGGAAATCAAGGAAGTGATTATTCTCCTGTACAGTGAAGAATCCCAACTGTTCTTACTGTCTCTTCACACTACACAAACATTTCAGAAGAAAATATGAGAGGCCAGCATAGGACAGCTGGGGTCCAACTTATTACAGCTTACCATGTCTCGTAGCTAGAAACTGGTTTGAAGACAGAAACATGAAATGAATCTCTATTCATAATACCATCTCCCTGTATTGTAGCCATTTAGCAACATTTATTAGCAGAGATTTCCTGAAATATTTAAAGAGGAAGATAAGGGTAACATGGGATAGAAGGTACAGGCAAGTATGAGCAACCACTGTGAGTTACAAATTAGTTAATTTAATATTTCCTAAAAAAACTTCTTCCGTGATTTTCTTAGTGGTTTTTCAGTTTCATCTGTCTTTTCAGATTTTAACAGACATTAAGTACTGCTTGTACTAGAACGCAAGAGAGACCGTGCAAGACCTCAATTAGAAACTGAAGGAATGGTTTTGAGGAAGACATTGGTTTTGGTCTAACTTCTTCACACAGGTAACTTATCTTTCCCTTTTGCCCCCCTCCTTAATTACAAAAGACAGGAGTGGTCCTATACTTCTGTGTGCCCTTTTTTCATTTAACTGTGTTGCAGACTCAGGAGCATTTCAGAGTCCTGCATAAAACAGCTGGTTGCCAAAATACTTATTTTAATGACTTTTCAACCCATTGAAATGTGCTTATCATGGAAAGCACATCACACATCACACTTACGCAGTCTTTCACTGGCAATGCATCTTCATAGGCAGAATATTTTCAGCACTTTGGTACTGGGAGGAAGGGAGAAGAAATCTGAGAACTGCAAGCAGGCGGTACGAAGGACGCGAGCAGCACAGAGTAACCAGACCTTGGCATGTCAGCGGTGCAGTGTCTGCACACTTCTCTCCCTGTTCACTCAAAGTATAAGGCTTCTGACCCAGTGATGCCTGTCTGCTTGCACGTGGATTGAGACAGCCCTAGCTGTCACCAATCTGTCAGTTCACTCCAGCAGCAAGGGGAACATCAGCTAAGGGAGGCTGCGGTGGAAGACACAAGAAGGTCAAACGGGAGGAAAGAAATCCAGAAGAGGCGGTGGCCTGTGCTCCAGTCTCTGTCACTCCAAATAAAGTGACTGCAGAAAAGCCTACACAACATCATTAACTGATAAATGTGACTAAACAACTTAACCTAAAGCAGAAACCTGTACTACTCTAATTTTGAACCTTAGTCTCTAACATTTCCATTAATCTTGGCTTATTTATCATTTATATCTTTAGAGTCTCACAGGTGGGAAGAGTTCTGAGGACTGTGTGGACAATTGGGTGCTGAGCATCTCCAAGGATGGAGACTCTACAAACTGTCTTTACCATGCTCTCATTCCAAGGGGACCAAAAACCCTAGGGTGGTATCAAAAGCCAAATTACACGGGGCACACTCAGCATGACTGAGGGAGGAATCAATTCAAAGAGAGAGACACTTTAATTTAAATATACCTACAGAATAATGAAGTGAGGGGAGTATTATTTCTGAAATAAGAAACCAACAAGCTTGTTCTTGGAAATTAAAATTAGTAATGACAGGTTTCAGGTGTGATAATGCTGCCTCCAGAAGAAGGCCAGTTAGTATTTCTCATTCTTTGTTTTAACATATCCTTGCAGTCAGTTAAAGCAAGAATGAAAAGATGTATCGAACCATTTCACAGAGCTGTATTCCTACTTTCTAGGAACTATCAAGAGAGTAAAATGTGGTCTTCCAAAACCTCTCTCTTCAACACTGCTGACTTGTAGTCACAAAACTGGGTGACAAACATGCACAAACAAGACAGAAGAGCTTTATCACTTGAATACTTAGCCTTTACACAGTCAGTCCCTCCCAAATCCTTGCTTTTCAGCGACTACCATCACCGGCCTTCCCAATCATATTTAATATTACTACCCATATACCATGAAATTCTCTTCAAATGGAATAGACAGCTGCAAGAAGCCATGAGAAACTTCATTCCTTTGAGCACTGGCATTATTGTCCCTCATTAACAATCAATAAAATAAATCCCTGTACGTGCGCTTCACGCGGCCACCATCAGAAATCAGTACTGAGAGGAATAAGGAATGGTGTGCTCACCTGCCCCTCTCAATGCTGCAGCCAGGGAAGGGGAGAAAAGCTGTCTGGGGGACCTCTGGCAGCTACTTCAAATCTACTTTAAAAATCTCTTGCAAGTGCCAATCGCATCGATTACACAGCTTTTTATCTGCTTCACAGCAAACAAAGCAGTTGCCAAGATAAAGCCACTGTGTGCAACCCAGCAGGGTTACAAACACACAATGGCAAATTTAAAAGGTAACAGGAAAAGCAATAATAACCTACTACTACCCATCCTCTCCTGCCACTGTAAGACTATATTGGAGTCAGAATCATTGGTTTCAAGCCAAGGGATAAAGAGAAAAATAAGTGGATAATCTTCAGGTCCTTATGCAATTCTGCTGTTCAGACACAGCTGTTTGCTACCTTCTGTACCCTGACATGAGGGTTTGATCTTGCCAGGGATTCTCTTCCACTCCCATGTACTTCTATAACATTCCCACATACAAGGGATTAGGACAACCCACTTCCATCAGCAACTCTTGCCAACCATTAGCATTTAAAATTAGGTTTAGATCATGCAACAAATCACAAAGGCACAAACAAAAATATTTCATCTAACATAGTGTTCATTCCAGTCATATTTTTGACACTTTTCTTTTTCCTTGTCAGATTTTTTGGGATTAGGATGAAAGGCAAACTAACAGAAAACAAGGTTTTAGCCCAAACCCCAACTACGCCTGAATCTACCACCAAGATGTCTTCCTATCTCCTAAATCTCTTGTTATCCCTCATTGAGGACAGGGATTTACAAAGCAGAAATTACATCTCAGGTTTTTAAAACTACAGTTGCACACTGGTTTCAACATGCTTTCGTCACTGTAAATCCGTTTAGCTTGTTGCTGTCCCCAGGACTTTCTTGCAAATGCAGGTTTCCAGTTTGGGTTTATGTCTAACAGTATCAAAAGCTGTCTGTTTTCTGTGTTTGGACACAGAATACAGGAAATTACACATCTAATCTGTAGATTAGCATAAACAGCATAACTATCTTTTCACAGCACTCAGGAGAAAGCAGCTGAAACTCAGATGCACATACCAGATATGCTCATTTCCAAGTAAAATGCAGAGGAAGCAAGGGTTTGGTCTGAGTTCTTTTACTTAGAAAAGAGGAGTAGGGGGATGCACTCAGAGTTTTTCCTCAAAATGTTGGACCTCTATTATTTTACTGAAGACCTCTTTACATTCAGTATACTGAAACTAGGATGAAAAAAGAACTCTAGCTCTGCATGACCCAGATACGAAATTTTATAGTTAGGTCATATTTAGATTTTCAGAGATGACCTAATATACTGAGCATCAAAGTTAGACCAACCTGTTTCATTATGCTTTGTTAGATGAACCTAGAAGGTTTGCTCAGTCAGAGGACCAGCTGTCATATGCTCTAAACATTTCTGACTCTGAGATGAAGCTGCTCCATGAGAGCAAGCAAATTTCACCGCTTTGCCATACACTCTTTCTTTGCCTACTCTGCATTTTTTTTGTGAGAACCCAGGAAAACTATGATCCAGATCACATCTGGGTGATCATGACAGACAGAACTACATTAAATGTCTTTTCAAGTCTCTGAAGTTTCCATTGACGCAGTAACACTGAGACACTGTCCTAAAGTAAAACATGCTCCACAGCAGAGACTTCAACTGCAAGACCATCCAGGCAAATCTCATTCCTAACACACAACTGCCAACAATGTGCATGACTAACCCAGTATCTTTAGACTCCCTCTACCTGAATTCTGACAGCACAATTGAGCTCTTTCTACAGTATGAATCTTAAATAAGTTACATTTTTTCCCCACGAACATGTTGCTCTCCACCGTCTAGAAAAGGAGATTAAGGCAATTAACTAAGGTAGAGACAAAAGGCAAAATTAATCCAGACCCTGGTCTCTGCATATTCCCCATAAAATCACCTCCCCTCTCAGCTAAGGAGCTATCATCATCTATTTTCCACAGCCAAGCCAGTTAAAAGATTTGAGTCAGCAGAGCAAACCAAAGAAAAACAAAACCCCACCAGTTACAGTCCATCCTCTGGCTATATACAATGTGACATGAGTACACGTACACCTCTAAATGTAAAAGCTGGCTTGTCCACCCATTTGATTTGAACACAGTAAGGAGAAATGAGAAGCCTTTTTTCCTCCTATCTATGGATCTTTCTGTGAATTTCTTTTGAAGATGGCAACCAACCACACTACCCACATGCATAATGCCTACAAGCTGAAGAAAGTGTCAATTTCCACCAGCCTCCCACAAGCACAACTGACACCATCTGAGCTCTGAGGTTTAATCCAATTCCAGTTAACCAACCTCCTGAACCACACTCAGCAAAATATATTTTACTTTTTCCCTTTCAGGAATCCCTTCTCCCCTCCCAAGGCTTTCGAACACTGCTCAGAGTGACTAGCTTTTTTAAGAACAGATTTTTTTCAAATGACATGACAGACTGATCTGTGAGGAAGGCAAAATTAATGCCCTCATTTTCAACCCATATATTCAAGATGTAGTTTTCTATGTCTTCTACTAGAGATAAAGTTAAGTATTAAACCCTGACAGTATGATAAATATAATTTCAAGGTAATGGGTACACTCTAAATGCAAACTTAATTAGAATAAAATTGAAAAGTTAAGAAGCCATTAAAAAATGAATAAAATATTGTCCAAAAGTACAGATAATGGGTAAAAAAAACCTACCCTTTTTCTCACTACTCCTGCACTCAAGTCTTTCTCCAAAGTCTGCTGCTTTTTTTTTACAGATGTGTTTTGCGCAATTGTGCATTTGCTAAATGCTGAGTGCTGTAAGGCTTTGCCCCTAGGTTAAAAATCTGAGCTGACTTCTTCTGGTATAAAAAGCTTCTATAACAAAATAAATTCTAAGAGAGAAGCAGCTCTCTGCCCCACCTCACACATTTTCACATAGACACCTCCCAGCTGCGGGACTCAAAACAACCCCTCAGAAAGAGGGTGATGAAGAACCGTAGGAGCAGTACAGTCAAGCCTACACGTAACCTTCAAATCCCTGCTTTAAAAAGACTTGCTAATGGAACCCCACATTTGAATTACAGCAAGTGTAATGTTCAAGTTGAGGACTTTACAATTTATAGGCTAATGCCTTGAAAACAAAACAAAACTAGTCCTGCATATGAAATATTTTTAAATCAGGAGATGCATGACTAGACAAGCAGCATATTTCCTCAGTATTTCAGCTTTACTTTCAAACCTGTGTTGGTATTTTTTTCTTTTAAAGGTAATAACAGATATTCAGCAACAAGGGAGAGTTTTTACAGAGGCTGTCAAGAGAACAGTCTACATTTCCAGCTTTCCTCAGAGCTGACAGGAGAAATTTTGTCTATTGCTACTAGGTGAGAGTAGAGTCACCCTAGCCTCCCATAAGAATTCTTGCACTTAATGAGAACCTCTTTCCCTTTTTGTGTTCAATTACTATAGCCCAGTCAGAGTTCAGAAGCACCAGTGCAAGTAACAAAAGGCATCATTTATCAGTACCTGAAACAAGCAAAATACTTCATATGTAGGCAACTCTCCATTTCATTTGAAGATCACAAAGTTAAAGATAATTTATTCATTTGGTTTAGAACAATGCAAAGTATTGGAGTAGCTGCCCTATTTGCTTGTTTCTCAAAAATCAATTATGAAAGTCTTCTTTTGTGCAAATGCTTTATTTAATCTCTTGCTCATTGTTAAACTTAAATGCCAAAAGAAAAACAAATGCAACTTCCTGCTATTGGGGAACACTGTACTGATGTTTCATATATTTTCTTTATACTTACATTCTTACAAATTATGTATGTGAGAAGCAGATGATGAGCAGGAATTTGGCAATACTTCACCATCTGCTATTTGCAGATCTAGTCAAATTCAGAGTTAATTAAAGAATAAAAACAAGGACCGATACTGTTGAAGCAAAGAGCCATCTTCTTTCCTGGTATGACTGTAAATAAATAACTTGGGTAGGTTGTTCCCACTCACTCCAACACAATCCTAAATCTGCAATATCATAAGGGCAACACAACTTGCACTCATAAAATACCTGTATATCTTCTATTTTAATTGAAAAGAGATACTAAAATCATGACAGCTTTTTTAGAATGCCACAATCACAGCAGGCTGTGCAAAGCCCTGTCCAGGAAAGAGTCTATCTAACAGTAAGAAACAGAAATTATAACTGCAACACTCTTGTAGAAAGGGCTACGGAGAACATTAGACAGAGAAAAACATTTAGTCTGCTTGTAACATCTTTTAACTTTTATTACATACATATTTAAGCAAATAATATTTAATTAACGTCGAATGAGGAATAAGATGACCCTGATGGGTCCCTTGCTTGTTACTACATTGACAGCAAGCTACCTTCTTGTCATCCAGTCTCCATCTCCTATGCTGCTTCTGCAAGAACCAGGTCATATTAGAATACCAGCCTACCTCCTCGGGGCTCCCAGACCCTCTTCTCTTACAGCCTTACTTCAGCTGCCTCCCTGATTTACTGAACTCTTCTGACAGAGCTGGGAAAGAGCAACGAAAAGATACAAAACTGGACAGGGCGCAACAAGTCCTCCCAAGGTGCTGACTCAGGTGGATGAAGCAAAGGTTCCTGCTCAACTCTTAAGAGCAGTAACATGAGCCTGGTGTTTCAGAGGGGTTGGAAACCTCTGCTCTGTTTCCTCTGCTACCTGAGCCTGCAGCTGAGCTGTGCCAAGTCCAAAAGCTCACCAGGCTGCTTCACAGCAGCTCACTGTGGCTGGCTGCCAGGGAGAGTAGTGCTGGTGGAGCTGAGCTCCCCGGGATGCCGGCTGCCAGCTGCCCCTGCCTGCTGCTCAGCGCTCCTCAGTCAGCCGGAGAGCAATCCATGGAAACACCACAACTGCCAGGGTGCAGGATGCTGGGGTAAGAAAGAGACTCAAAGATGGGGAGCCAGCTTGGGGAATGTTGAGGGACAGAGGAACAGGCTATGAGCTGAAAAAATGGCAAACTCTGTCCTCTCCCCAACAACCAGAAGCTGGTGACGGATTGAGAGATAATTACTGAAGAGTAATTATACTAGAAACAGACTACTTCTGTAGATTGCAAACAATTTTTTTTAAATGTCATATATACAATTAAATGTCATATATCAGTCTTCTTGCTTTCTCTTCCTCATTTTTGCAGCAGTAAAAACTTTCAGAACTGGTTGTGCAAGCATCATGGCAGCAATCAAGCTTTGGTTCACCAGCACTTCACTGAAGCTTACCCCCTGTGAGATTGTTACACAGAAAGAGGGCAACTAGGACTTTAGGGAGCCTGATTTGGGTTAAATGCCCTCTTGTTTCAACTAAGAAAAGTTGAACCAATGGAAATTTTATGTCAAAATATTTAATTTCCCAATGCCACCATTAAATTCTCCCCAACTTTTAAAATATCTCTCTGTAAGAAGTAAACTACTGCATAAAATCAAAATTAACCCAGGAGTGCTTTAGTATTTCTAAAATTGCACTTTCTGCCACAAATACCAACTGAAAAGTCAGCTCAGTTGGTACTGGGTGTTGAGCTCAGTCCTGGGTGAAGACTGTCATGGTCTAACCCCAGCTGTCAGCTAAGCCCCACGCAGTTGGGGCTTACTCAGTCCCCCATGCCAGGATAGGGGACAGAATTAGAAAAGTGAGAAAACTCAGACTGAGACAAGAGTAGCTTAATAGCTAAAGCAAAAGCCATGTAGACAAGCAAAACAAAACAGGGAATTCATTCACCACTTCCCACAGGCAGGCAGCTATTCAGCCTTACCCAGGAAAGCACAGCTCTATCACACGTAACACTAACTTAGGAAGACAAAGACCATCACTACGAGTGTCTGCCCCTTCCTCCTCCTTGTCCCCGCCGCATATGCCAAGCAAGATGCCGTGTGGTGTGGGATATGCCTTGGGTCAGTTGGGGTCACCGGTCCCAGCTGTGTCCCCCTATTTGTGCACCCCTCACCTCCTTCCTGGAGGGGTTGGATGAGGCACAGAAAAGGCCTTTAGACTGTGTGCAAGTGCTGCTCAGCAATAACGAAAGCATTGCTGTGTTATCAACACTGTTTCCAGCACAAATCCCAAAAACAGCTTCATACCAGTTACTCCGAAGAAAATTAACTCTATTCCAGTAAAAATCAGTTGATCATTCCCCTCAAACTGGTTACTGCACTTACAGACTTGTTGTACACATCTAAGACAATTTTTTAAGCTGTGTTTCCATTGCAGTCTATTTAGTTCATGCTGTCTCTGTAGAAGATTTCCTGAAGTGAATATAAATGATATATTAAAGAAATATTGAGGTTAAAAAAGAAAGTGCTGATTGCATCACTCAAAGCATTCTCCTGACAGGGCATGATTTCAGCTGTTTTGCACAGTCAACTTTAAAAATATCAGGCAGTAACTATTAAAATTATTCTTGTCACTGACATCAATTTATCAGGAGAGGTTTGAAGGTCTTCTGCTTTCTTCTTGACAGACTTCAGTAAAATTATTCATTGCATTACTCAAGAGTTTTGTATTTCTATCTCTTAAACTTTTTAATTTCAAAACATTCCTTGATTCCAGACCCTCAGCATCAGGTTATTTCTCATGAAGTCGGTTAGATACATTCAGCCTTTCAGTTTCTAAATACATTTAAGAGAGAGGAAAGACAGGTAGTAAACAGTACAAATTACATAATGTGTACAACCCTGGAACATAATAGAATTATTAAGGTTAGATAGACCTCCAAGATCATGTCCAACCTTTATGAGGCAAATTTGAGATACTAAAATTGGGAAGGCTGTGTTGAGCAATCAGTGGGAACACCATACACAGCCCTGGTGACCTGCAATCAAGACATAGAGTCGTCCCTGACAGGGTTAGCAGAGCAGGGCAGTGATGATGACAACAGCAATCCTGAGTCTGTTTTATGAGAAGCTAAAAGAGTTTGCCTCCTTCAGCTAGGCAAAAATGACAGTGGGGGGGGAAAGAGGAAGAAGATGGCTCTGTTGTCCCTACAGCAGGCAACAAAAGGGGAAGAAATATGGGCTGGAAAGAAATACAGGAAATCTGGGTGGACAGTACTGATCAGAGAACAAGTGGGTGCTAATTGTGTCATCAGTAAAAAGCTCCTCAGACATGAGCACTAAAGAGGTCTCACACAGTCTTTGAATCCAGGTAGACTGAGAAATAAATCTCAACAGTGTTAAAGTGGAGTTGAACCATTTCTGGAGAGGGCTGCAAGAATGCTAGAAGTAACAGATGAGTGGACTCACTGCTCCAGAAGAGGTTCTTCCCAGTCTTGTAGTTCCTCCTTTCTGCAATTTTAAAACAATCCATCCAGACTCCCCCATCAGCTGCCATAACTGCTCTGCTAATTTCATCACTGGTGTCATGCATACGGTGCTCTGATTCTGCAAACAAGCCCCAGAGGTCACATAAGCGGCTTCCCAAAGGACTAGCACCTGCTTGTTCATTGCCAGCCAAGGATTGACATGTGCAGAAACACAGGGAAGAGCCCTAACAGCCATAAGGCTGGTAAGGCACTGGAACAGGTTACTCAGGGAAGCTGTGGATGTCCCATCCCTGGAGGTGTTCAAGACCAGGCTGGACAGGGCTTTGACTGACCTGGTGTAGTTGAAGGTGCCTACAGCAGGGGAGTTGGAACCAGATGATCTTCAAGGTCCCTTCCAACCCAAGCCATTTAAACTTTTTAAAAAATAAATTTAAAGGCAGCACTGCTACAACAGAAAGGACAGAGGGTCCAGATTTAGAGGCAGGAATTTCTTTGGAAATCAACACTTACAGTCACAGTCTGGCTGCAGCAATACTGCCCAGCACAGGCACTCTTAGGCAGCTGTCACTCTAGCAGCTTTACTTGATAGTCACTATCTTTAATTTTATAAGTATTTCCNTTTATATTTAATTTTATAAGTATTTCCTATATATGATTTTAAGAATCTCATAGTGTGGATGCACATGCAATGACTATATATATATATATATATATATATATAAAACATTCTTATCCAAAAGTTAATAAATATTTAGGAAATTACTAGTGTACTTTTTCTACTAAATACAAGGCTGAAGACTGTTCACTTGCAGTTTTGCTGAAAGAAGAATTCTTATATTAGGTATAAAAGTATGAATAAATTATAGATAGTTTTACAATGTGGTTTAAATAATATTATGCCCAGTATGCCTTTCCTTAGAGTGCTTTCTATAAAGGAATCCATTTTGTTGAGTGAGACACTTGCTTTTTGAGCCAGCAAGTCTCTTCTAGCTCAAAAAGCCAGAATACTTTTTCTAACCACCATCTTTTTTTTTTCTATTCATAATATATTACCCTCAGAGATACTCTTTCTACTGTTTCCATTGTGAAATCCTGCTATGCGTTAGGTACTGCCACTTCAAAAAACTCATCTGATGTAAGAGGACAATTATTCCTACTTTCATTTTATTACATGGGTTATTTCTGCAATTTAACACACAGTTGCAGGGAGAGTTAATGATCTTAAGAATAGCATTTTCATAAAGGTATTTCTTTAAAAACTGACTACTTCCAACTTGTATTTAAATCTAACATTTTGGAACATCTTCCACCACTATACATTTTGTCACACTTAACTGTGAAAATAATGAACATTTCAACAGATGTGAGCTTAAAAATCTTAATAAACAGAACCAAAGCCCAATGTTCTACTTTTTTTTTGGGAGGATAAAAAGCTTTGCATTGGATAGAAAACATACAGCCATGTTTCTCTTACAGTAGTTAGTTTAGGGTTGGGGGTGGGAATTTGCTTTGTTTTGTAGCAATCTTACGTTTTTATCACTAAGATTCATTCAAAAGCTTGAAGCACACTGAGCAAGAGAGAAAACAGAAATCACTCAGAACTGAGCATTTCTGTGTTTACAATTCACATCCTCGATTTAGTTTCCCTTTAGTTCCTTTTTCTCCTTCCCTTTTCACTACAAAGACTACACACAGATTTATAATAGAAGATTTTCCATGTTTTGGGTTAAGGGTTAAAAGGATAATGGTTTAGCAGTGTAAGAAAGGAAAACAAACCATATGTCTGCAGAACAAACTGAACAAGCTTCCTCTATATTCTCATATTTTGCACAGTTCTATGAACTAAAAGAAATGGCAGACCAAAATGATGGCCTGCATGCAGCTGCAAACAGCAAGCAGATGCACTTTTGAAGCCTATACATTGATCAAGTGTCTTCTGTGGGAAAAGTCTCCACAAAACATACAAAAACAACAAAACCCCACAAAATAATGAGATCATCCAGGTTTGTTTCTAAATGGATAAGGAGAAGAAGGGGCCTCCCTTGTGAAATACTTTTCAGCAAGGGCAGCTCTGTGCTACATATGACAAGGATTACAAAGGTCAAACTATAGAGAAGTCTGAAACTAACAGATGGCATCAGTCTACTTTTTTCAAACTCAACAGGAACAAGCAAATCTAAGCTAGGAAAGCAAATACTTAAATAGTGCTAACAATTATCTGAGTAAAGAACGAACACAGATCAAAACACCCACACGTTCATGTCCTGGTACATGCACAGCATGTTACCGCAAATGTGATATTAAAAAACCAAGGGGGAAAATCTGGTTAACTTTAGTTATAGAAAATATTAGAACAAATGCCAAAAGAAAGCTAAGCACCAGCACTCAGACAGGGAGACCAAGGAAATCCTAAGTATTTGATCCTGTAAAAGACTATTCTGAAAAAATACATTCTCAAGAGATGACTTGTATCTTTTTAATTCCAGCACAAAGGACTATCATTTTTGTGAGCTGCGGAAATATTTTTACATGTAGTTTTACCATCCTGCATATTTCATATGAAAAAAATGAGGTGGCAGCTTCCCTATTGACTTCAGGAAAAAGGTAAATACCTACTGTATCCCTCTTTTCCTCAAATTATTTCTAGGAAGTATGGTGCATGAACATTCAATCCCTACTTTTGATTTCAAAATGCATTTAAGCCTTCTACATTTTGAAGCAATAACACATGAATTTCATATTTTAAAGAATACAAAATAGTAATCCAAAACCATCATCAGAACTCAGAATGCGTCAATTTTGTTCCAAAATGTTTTGAGGCCAGATACAATTAAAAAGTGTAAGCCATAAAAGGCAGCAGCTCATCTTCTGTGGCCTTGAAGTAGCTTTCATTGACTTCATCGGGCTTGATATTTAAGAAGTGCTGAATAATAATAAAAATCATTCTTTTTAGTTTCAGACTCCTACCACACTATTAAGTGGGCTTTTTTTCTTTTAAATACACAAGAGGGGGACAGTATTTATGTAATATCTCCCCTTACAGTTTTGAATACAAATGGCTTGACGGTGAGAAGTCTGATTTATATGTTATTGTATTATCATAATATATTATTATTATATTATCATATATATATATGATTAATATATTTTATTTATATATTACCTTCCTAAAAATGAGTTCATTGGTGTTACAGTCTTAAAATGCTAAGCCTGCCTGTGCAGAGCTTAGTCACTTTTCCACCTCTCTGTGTGCCTTCCAGAGGCTGAGAAGTACAGTTCTGCCTAATTCCAGCCCTGGACTCCGCACTTGAAAGTTGATTTGCAACTTTTTGCATTTTGCTGTTCTCCAACAGTGTTCTTAGTACATATGGACTAGAAACAAGCCAAAGAGCTGCACTGAGCTCCTACCGCACCCACAACAGAACTGCGCCGTGAGTTTAACACTGCGTGTGAACGAGGCGTGCTAAACTAAATACATTTTGTACACCCCACAAATCATCTCTCCTGAGGCCAGCACTTCATCCCATACGTTTGCACAGAAGTAAGATGCCCCTGTCAAGCTGGAAGGATGTGTATGTTGTTCCTCACTCCACACACGCAGCTCAGAAGGTTGCTTAAGCATGAGCAGAGCCGATCGTGCGTGTGGCCGAGTGCTTCGTGCCCGTGGGGCTTGGACCCCCGGCCGCCCCCAGCACGGGCACACGGAGCGCCTCGCTCTGCCGTGCTGTTATGGCAGACATCACTGGGTGGCACTGTTAGACAGTGTTTGTGTCCCTGTCAAGGTAAGGAATATCCTCCCTCCCTACCTTGGCAAGTTTGAGCAGCTGCTAGTGCAGCTGCGCAGGTTTTCCGAGGATGCTGTTGCAAACGGCAGCGGCAGCAGCGCTGCTCTCCGACAGCCCTTTTCCCATTGCACGCTTGGGAAAAAACAGCACTTGCTCATTGAGGAAATGAAACCTGGTGCTTTGAGAAAATTCTAGAAAGCAGTTTTGCTTTTTTCCACCTTCACTAATGTAGGTGTAGAGTGTTATATTTACAAGTCCTGAAATATGAAATAGTTGTACTGAAATTCCAACAGTATTCTCTATAATTGTTTTGTCAATAAAGTGAAGTGTCTCAATCTCAAAAGCTGATGTTTGAAGGGCTACGTGCACTAGTACTGTTAGAGATTCTCCCAGTCTTATTCTGTCTGCACTCAAAAGTTCAATTTTGCCCAACCAGAGGAAACACTTAACCAGTATTTTTTATAGCTCTGCTCTTTAAGATGCTATCACAGGTTGTCCAGAAATGCTGTGAATGCCTCATCTCTGCCAGTGTTCAAGGCCACACTGGATGGGCCTGTGAGTAAGGTGGTCTAGTGGAAGGTGTCCCTGCCCATGGCACAAGGGTTGGAACCAGATATCTTTAAGGTTCTTTCCAACTTAAACCATTTTATGATTCTGTGATAATTCTTAAATAGAGATAACTTAGTTGCTATTAGAATGCTTTTAAAAATATTTATTAATGTTCTTTACAGGTTAGCTTATTTTCAGCAATATGCTCAGCACTGCAGTAAGATACTTACTGAAAGGGGGTAAGGGTAGTCCTGATGGTCCAAAATGTGTGGGCTAACAATTATCAGAAATTCTATGCAGGTTTTGCAACCTCCAGCACAAACTGAAAGGTTAATGTAATACTACAGGATGTGGAAAACTAGAAGCCAGTGTCTTGATAATGACTACAGGACTTCAAATACAGCTATTTGGCTGTGTTCACATTACACAATTTCATATTCAAAACCAACAGCTCTGCAGAGAAAAGACCTCTTACTTTTCCAAGAAATAGGATGGGAAGGAGGTTGAAAAATTATGTCAAGATATAGCAATTTGACAGTTTTTCAAGGCAGGTTTTCAATGCTGCACCGTGTACAAGGAATTTGGAGAAGGCAAACACTGAATTCAGAGCTGCAGAGGCCTCATTACATAATGTCACGGTGAAGTATTAGAGATGTGAATGATGAGAGTGCGACAGCCTTGGTCATCTGAGGATTTCACTACAGCTGCCACAAATATATACACTGGATATTACACATGGTTTTCAGCTTCCAAGGACAAAAACGGCAGCTTCTGGGTGACTTGCACAAAATCAGAACCTGATGTCTTGATACAACATGCAGAGGTTTGTTTTAAATTAAAAGAAAACTATGAACTTTCACACCAAAACTGATATGGCAATGAAAATGCAGCCTTAATTCTAAGGTTAACTGACCCTTAAAATCTGTTTTATTCTGATGTTTAACTTCACTCAAAGAAACCAAACAACCAAAAAACACAACACACAAAAAACCCCCAAACCAAAACAACAACAAAATCCCCCATACCATTGCCTCCTACATATTATCTCCAAATTACTTGGCATCTACCCTTGGAATAGTCATAAATTAGTATGTCGTACCATGAATTCAGGAGTCCAGACCAGCAGCCTGCACCTCAACCCCAACATGAGCTGTTTTACATGACACAATGCCTTCATTAAACAAAGCAGCTACAGTGAAGAGCTGCCTTAAAGCATGTTGAAAATATTTAGCCCTCTTGCTTTTCCTCTCCGAATTGACAAATGTTTGTCTTCTGCCTTACACTGTTTTCAAGTTAGTCAAACCCACAAAATTTTGACTCCATTAAATTGTCATCAGTAGCAGAAGATTTTTAAAGAAACAAGTATTTCAGATCTAATAGAATATATACATTAAGGGTCTATTTTTAAAATAGATGCATACAGAAATGCCTGTGTTTTGTCAGGAAGCATAATTACTTGGTTTCCACACATTTTCAGGTCCCAGCAGGGGAATGCTGGCCTTGGCAACAACAAAAGCTGTACTTTGGGCAGTTACATTTGTCTCTTTTCTCCTTCATTCTTTACCTCTTCTTGAAGATATAGGATAAAAGCCTAACCAAAAAAAAAATAATTTAAGGAGCTGCATTGTACATGGCCCATTATTCCCTTAATTTTAAGGTTCATAAAAACATCAGTTTCCTCACGGAGCAAAGGGCTGGGCTGCACAGTATGACTAAAGGGCCTGGCTGAAGAAAGCACTCAGCTCCAAGCACACACTCATGGCCCAGTGAGATGAAGAGGAATTAATTGTTTTCCCTCCTCAGGAGGGTTGCCAGAAAGAGTGCAAGGCATGCAACACATTTACAATTTCACTTGACTTTACAGACCGGCATTCAAATAGCAACGAATGAAACTCCCACTGATGTGCTTACTTGGTCCTTCTCCCTCCCTCCCCCTGCAATTCTGAAAACAAGTAAATTAGAATCCCAGAGTGATAGAGCTCTGCTAACATTTATGGGAATTAATACATTCATTGAAGCAATTAGCAAGTTAAGAGACAAGAGTTAATCACGACTGGAAGTAAAAAAAACTGAATACAGACTTCACCTTACACAAGTAAATCTTATTTTGAATAATTTAAAAGCGAGGTTTTTTTTATTCTGACATTTAAAAAAGACTTTTTTTTTAAAAAGGATATGCAAATTACTGTGTTAAGTGGTATAATCTACACAGCAGATTCTACTAACTATCAGTCAGCAGACACCTTTCTTTTGCACAAGCTTAAACCACACAGGTGTTTTGCGAACTGTGTCCCATTTATCTCTCCTCCCTCGGGTAAGGGCTTTTATTCAAAGCACCGAACTGTTGCCAGCGTGCTGGTTTAAACACCGCCACTAATTACACTGGAGACAGATGATTTCTTGTAGGGCAGACAGCCAGGGCAGGGTCCCCATGGGGTGGCATTATGTCCCTGTCGGCACCAGGGCTGGCCGGCCACTGCTGCTCCACTACTGGACTAAGTAGGTCAGCTGTCACCTGCGACGGGGTTCAAGCTTCTCACACAAGACTACATTATCAATCCTATCTCAGGATCAGTTTTCGACAGCTGAGACTGAAATCTTTCTGCCTTTAGAAAACCCCTGCGTATTTTTCAGCCAAGAAATCCACTTTCTTACGCCCTTGGTTTTGTAAGCAGCTGGAGGAGCGCACCGGGTGCAGCGCTGACCACCTCTCCCCCAACCCACCTTTAGCCATCTGCTTTGCACAAGAATCAAGACACAAGAATACATCATTTCAAAGGCAAACAAAAACTAACATATCCAGTATTTTCAAGTTTGAAAACACATTCTAACAACAAACTTTTTTTTTTCCTCTAGATCACTTTGTGCCTCAAAATAGAAACAAACTGGGGAGGGAAGTCATACTTGCTATTTCAAGTAACTGCCTAAATACTTCTCCATTTGATATATATCTATACTCTTCTGATTCTGCCAGCAACAATAAAATGTTATAACATCAATTAGAACAACGCATAATTTTTTTAAAAAAGCACCTGTCCCAAACAACTTTTTCCTCACCTGCATTTCTGAAATGCACAGGTCATTGTAGGTACAGTATTTAAAAAAAAAAAACTCGTTGTCTCTGTGTTTTAGCTACGGTTTTATCCCTAGCCTGATTTATCATAACTAATATCTCTAGAGCAAGCACTACCCTAAACTTGAGATTGCTGGACCACTGTGGGTGTTGGGGGTTGGATTTGTTTCTTTTCTCTTCCTATAGAATTTTTCCCATAAATTGCTAGGAGACAAACTACTGGTACTTATGGGTGATTACCCAGGACAAAGAGGTGGCCAAAAAGTCGCGAGGGGGAAGAGAATGTGAGTTTTGGGGGGCAGGAAAAGGGCAGGGGCTGGGGGCAGCTGGGCTGGCTTTTCTCTTTTTACTGGCACTGGGCATTTTCGGTCGGAGGACGGGCGGGCGGTCAGTTTGTGGCTGCGAGAGGAGTGTCACTGTCACCACCAATTCCGGGGAGGCTGCCATCTCCTGTCCGTGTGCTCGGGAATTCTGCGTTCGTCTGCCCCGCCCTGCGCTGAGGCCGGGCCGGCCCTGCCCGCCGCCGCCGCTTTCTTGGGCACCGCTCCTTCTTTGCTACAAAGTGACCTCGCAACCCCTGCCCTGCCGGGACACCCGGCCATTCCAGCCACCACCGCAGAGCTGCTGATTCGTCTCATCCACCAGCTGGGATTTCCCACCGTTCCAACTCCGCTCTCCAGAAGGCACCGAGATCAGCCTTTCCCTGGGCTCTGTGAAGCAGAGCCCTCAAGGTTCCTGGTTCTGTTTTGTACTTAATGCTGTAGTTGTTGTTGTTTGGTTTTTGTTTAGTTAAAAATGTACTAGTAAAAGACTGTTATTCCTATCCCTACTACCTCTGCCGGAGAACCCTTTAATTTTTTTCTAAATTATAATAGTTTGGAGGGAGCAGGTTGGAATTCTCAAGGGAGGCCCTGCCCTACCCAGCAGATACCTGTCTTTCTCAAACCAAGACAGTGGGACAAGAAACAGGAAGGTGGATTGGAATTTAAATGTTCTGGCAGTCAGACAAGTGAACTGAGGATACAGTTGGTCAGGTTCAGTAACTCCCCAGCTGCTGCTCCAGTCCTGCCATGCTGCAAATCAGAAATCATTCTGGGGTGCCCGAGTGCTGCTTTTGCTGGGTGGTCACTATCTCACTGCTCAGCTCTGCTACCTGGGCTCAGGGCTATAACAAAGGCAAACATCAAATGCAGAAATCTGAATCCCACATCATTTTGGGGGACAGAATCATTCTTTGAAAAAACAAAATTTCCATGGATTTGTCCACTCCAAATTCTTATCTGCAAAACAGGACAAGGTGGCTTATCCTTCCTCCTCAGGTACTTTCCCTGAAAATGAGGTCCATACATACCTCTCATCAAAAAAATATTATATTACATACCATGAATAGGAAAAAAATGTTTATTTTCCTTTTTCCCCCTATAGAAAGCCTTTGTCTTCCTCATATAAAAATATAGGTGGCAAACAGCTACATATGGGCTTCATGTACACTCACTTCCCCTAATTATACTATCTAATTATTGGATTTGCAAAAGGAGAGATGCTGAGTATCCAAGAGGACCAAGAGACAATAGAACACATCCCCCTTTGCCATACTTGAAACAAAGGCACATTTATTGTCAGAATGAAACTTCTCAAGTGCCATTCACTTGGAAAACAAGGAAATTAAAATGTCTTTTCTGTTTGCTTCAAAAAGCTTTTAAGTTCCACTTGAAAAGAAATACAAAAGAGTCTTCAGGACAGAAAAGAGTGGGTGGACAGTTCAAAAATTCAAGACCAAGCCTGCAACAAGAGGTTTGAGACATTATTTCTTCAGACAGTAAGAAACAGGTAAGATACTACATCTTTGCATGTATTCTCTATAAAAGGCATTTTACAAGCTCTCTCATCTCATCTGTAGTAAAGGGGTTTTCCCTTTTTGCCATGCCAGCAGGAGACTGCTGTGCAGATGAGATGATGTCACCTCCTGGAATCCCCCTCGAGCCCTGCCAGCTCAGTCCTCCCAGTAACCGAGATACTAGCTATAAATAGTTATCTGGTGAAAACAAGGTTAGCTAGGGAATTGTGAGGAAAACAAGAAATTACAAAGACCTAGAAAAAAAAAACACAACAAAAACCCCTCACATTTTAAAAGATACTGTTCTTCACCTATGAAAATCAATATTTAAAATTCTTATGAAAAGAAGAGAACCTTTGGGAGAACACCTTTGCCATGTGATAACTCTACAAAATCCATCACCTAAATTTGCCATTGTTCCTAAAATGATCCCAGAAGTAGAAGCAATATGAACGTGTACAAGGTTAAATTCACATAAATGTACTTCTGTCATACGAATCTGCAGTTCAGAACAATCTCTAACAAACAGGGATATTGCATACTGAGAAACATCACTCCATGCTTCACAACCTCGAAACACAAAGCTGTAGCCTAAAAAGCCTCATTTAGGCGCGTGCTGTACTGTTTTCCCAGCATGGCATACATTTCAAACACTAGCTCGGCATGTCTTAAAGAGTATCTTGAAAGTTCTATAGAACTGTAAACATGGGAATATTTCTCTCAAAATATATAAAGTTTTAGTAATTCAGGAAGCCTGGAAGACATTCTGCAGAGAACTACATAGAATTACAGGTTTAAAAGCCCTCCTATGCATCTGTTTTGATGATTACAAATTGTTGTTAAGTACATGATAATCAACGAGGGACTGAAAGTAAACGCCACTCAAACAATTTCAGCAAACTTCTTCCAGGCAGGGCCTCAGATTTGTAAGACTCTAAGACATACAAAGATAGACATTGAACACACAGTGTCTCAAGCATTAAGTTTAAATCAGTGTATCAAGGCATGTGACATTTAAGTAGTATATTTACATCCTGAGAAAGTAGCAGGCACTGCTGGTGCATACAAGCCTATCACATGCTAAGTAACACATGCCTTTCACCTAAGGTGAGAAGTGTTCAGAGTGGTTTAGGGGGATTTTCACAAGTGCTGGTGTGCAGAAACCCATGCAGAGCTCTGCCTAAGCTGGCAAGAGAAAAGTGGTCTCATTTTAGTGCAACAAGCCTATGTCAGATGTATATAAAATATTTTTGAAGCCTGAATTTACAACACTGAAATTATTACTTCAAGTTTTCAGGGAAGTCAAGTTCATCTCTGACACCACTTGATATTAGACCTGCCAAATCCCTTGATGAAATACCTGCTGCACCTTGTGACAGCAGTAAGTGTCATAAAGAAATAAGAGAATAGACTACCATAAACCAATTGTCTTAGAAAAGAATTGGTAAAACAAGCCAAATGAATTAATGAGTTAGCTTAAGAGCACAGTGTCAGGGTAGTAAAAATATCCTCTTCAGTGCTGTACTGACTAAAGGAAACAGCTGTCTAAATATTTGAGTTTTTCTGAAAAAACATTACTATACTATGGCAAACAGTGAAGCTAATACTTTCACACAGTGAAGAAAAAAGAAGTGACCAGAAGCAAAGGGAACCCTCACAGTGATGCTAGCTAATTAACAAAGCTATTTTCACTGGAGATAAACTGCATGAGAAACTTCTGTAGGTATTCTGTCAAGGAAGGAAATGAAATTAAAACAGACTAGGCTAATGCAAGCTGCTAAATGAATCAGTTCAAGTGAAACCAGCCTCACTGCTGACAAAGTGCACTGAAAGAGCTCACTAGAAGAGGACTGCCATTTTATTATTTAATCTGCATCTCAATGATTGCCAGAAAACGACAATGGTACCTGGGAAAATCTTTACATTATCAATTTTACTCTGAGCAATGAAATGGAATTTCAGTGAAATCCTGGAACACACTGAAGAGGCAACTACATCCAGTGTTGTATCTCAGATCTGGAGCTGAGATAGAGACCCTAATAAAGAGAAAATGTGGGGATTAAGACTAGCCGTCATTTCATGCCAGAAGTCATGCAGTCTGAACACCACCAGGTCCAGCTGCCTAATGAACATGGTTTTCCAAAGTAAAGCTCCCTTCTCCACAAGAAGCACCTGAGTAAGGAATTAACAGCAGCAGCATGGAAATTACTCTTTGCTAAAATAAAATAGTCATGTCCTGTAAATTATGCAGAATATGTCCCTTCCATACCTGACATTTTAATTTTACTTCCCTGAGAATGAAATGGCAAATGGCCTCAATGTTGAAAGTCAATGTTTTGGGTTTGTACGCTTTCATCTGACTAAAATAAAATAACAGAGGTAGGAATTTCATGTTTGTAGCACTGGGACAATCACTTACAACGTGACAACCTTACACAAATATTAGAGCGTTAAAATTTTAGCCCCTGCAAATTACATAATCTGAGTATAATGACTGAGTATAAACATAATTTCACTTTTATGCACTTCCCTCCCCCAAGAATAAATTAATGTCACAGAAGGCTCAGATTAATCTTCCCCTCTCAATTTACCAAAATAAGCATTCTTCTTATTTACAATAGCACCTAAATTGAAAGCAACTTCACTGAGCTCAAAAGCCAATCTCAAGTATGCCTGAAACTAGAAGCTCCATACCTTCTATAAGAACTATTAATTTTTTTTCCCCAAAAAATGTCTCATTCCTCCATTTTTGTGCAAGCGTCAAGATACCCATTGCAAAATATCATATTTAAAAAGTAAAGAGTCATTAGGATCTGCAGGCTCTCTCACTCATCAGTGCAAGCAGCCCCTACTACAAGTCACATCAAAATGCAAGTAAACCATTTCTCCAAGTCCAGTGCTCTGTGCAGCTGGATAGATCAGGACAGGAAAAGAAAAAACGTTCTGACTCTAGCTACAACCTAATACTTCTTCAAACACAGTAGTTAACATTGTCAGGCTGGCTCAAAAGGAGTATTCCTGCCAAATACAAGGCAGAGGAAAGGCTGCTTTTCCCTGTACCACAGGGCTGGGGAACATGCCTGAGACTCCCGTAGGTCACTGCTGCAGAGACTCCCAGGCCACTACTCAGCTCAGGTACAAGAACCAATTTAGCTCCTGTAGCACAGAGCCTCCTGTACAGGAGAGACCCCTACTGAGCAGCTAACCCTGTGTTGACTCAGATGCATACACTACAGCCTGCTTTGTTATTTTACCTGCTTCTGAGCCGGCTAGTGACAGCCCCTGGCAATTATCCCAGCCTTCTTCCCAACTTGAGAGGCGTAACTCACCCTTGAAACATTGCAGAGAACAAGTGAGGCACGAATAACCTTCCCACTACAAGAACCACACACTATAATAAGCCAAAAATTTGCAATAGTAAAAATTAGATATGGACTAGAAAAAGCTGAGAAACCCTGACTAATACCATCCCCTGCACACACTACCATCTTTAGACCGTCTCTACCATGCACAGCGTAATTTCTCTGCAGAAGCATTGCAGGCAGCTACAGGAACAGAAGCAGATATCCCTGGCTACATCAGTGTAGCCCTAAGGTTGAGCTGACAGGCTCTCAGTAGAGTTAACTTGCTGCTCTGTTGCTTTCAGAGTCCAGCTATGACCTCCATTTCTATGGTGTACACCATGGCTAGGGGGTTCCAAGGTGGTTCCAAGGGGGAACCAAGGGGGTTCCCTACTTAGGCCAGCTTTTATTTGTGCATCTTTGCAATGGTGTCAGTGTTTCATCTAGCTCTTGTAAGTCTCTGGAGTATTTTTTTCAGTATTTTTGAGACATATTTGTAATTAGAAAACTTCAATCTTGTGCAATCTAATTCTCAAAGCCTTCACATATTCCCTAAAGGCAGAGTTTTTCAAACCTCGTGTCCAAGCCTTGTTGGTGCCATTGAGACCCTGCCCCTTTATCTACCACGTCCTCCTTTAATTATAAAAGTCTAAACCAGAGGCTAAAAGCACACTGCTAAGCACAGAAGAATAATTATCTCCTCTGCCATTTATCTGACATGTTTCATCACTTATACAGCCCTAATGAAATCTCAGTGTAATGCACACCACCCCTGACAAGTTCAGTTTGCAAAGCCACTGTGATTCCTGGGTCCTTCCTGGCCAGCATGCTGCCTAGCCCATTTATATCTGTGCATTTGATTTCTCCTAAGCATAACACTTTACAGTTGTCTTTATTAAATTTCACCTCATTGATTTCAAACCATTTTTCCAATTCATCATATGAAATTCTAAATCCATCCTCTTAACTGTTTATAATCCCTTCCCGCTTCATCTTCCAAAAATACTCAAATTATCCTCTTCGACAGCGATAAATGGATGATGAATACTGAGAATATCAACTAGTAAACAACTTAAGCCAGCCTCCTCCAGGAATTAACTTAATAGTCTGAGAGCAAACAACCGAGCCTAGCTCAACATTTCAGACTGATTTCTCAGTGGACTGAAGCATTGCCTGTCATCATCCAGGCATTCAAAATAAGTAATTTCTCTGGCATGGGCTTTAACCAAGCTAATGTCATCTCATTTCTGTGAATGCTTCTTTCCTCTCACAGTTTGTAGATGGAGTTTTAAATGCTAACATTTAGTTTGGTGGTCAGAGTTTGAACAGGGCCTATTTTTACAATGATATACCTATTTACTGTCCTAAAGAACATTATCATTACCAAAAGTATGTAATTAAGCAGGAACCAAAAAAATACATCAAAAAAGAAGTCACTATTTAAGGAACGAATCTAGCTACACAAGCTGGAGACCCCTTGGCAAGTTTTCAGGTATGTCAATGCTTCCAAAACCATGTGTTCCCCTAAGTGGGGAAAAAACAAAAACCACCCACCCTCCCCAAGCACATAAAAAACACATAATAAAAGTATACTAAATGATCCATGTGCTTCAAATAAAGCAGAAACACACCTGTGTAGATTAGACAACGATTCACTTGGCTGAGGAACTATTTCACGTTTGCAAGGCTATACAAAAAACCCACTTACCATTAAAATCCCAAAAGAGCAACTGTTCTTCAGCCAGAAAACTATGCAAGCTTCGGCTTTGTCGACAGAGATCAAAATAAATTTATTTCATTAAAGACCTACATCTTCAATTTAAATCGCAGAACCTTGGAGAAAAATCCATATAAACAAACTACAATTTAATCTATCAAAATTCTGTAGCATCAGCAGTCAACTGTAACATTATACAGATCACTTCAGCAGAAGTGCCAGGCTTTTCAGGAGCTACGCTTATCTTCCTGTTGCTCTGTTTGGCACACAAATTCTCAGTTCTTCCTTCAAATGCCCATTATTGGCACCACTTCTTAACTCTGCAACTCCTTAGATTTGCTTCTGGGTTTTAAACAAGAAGATGATGAATAACATCCCTTCTCATAGCTCAAAACCCAATCTGAATTCCCTCACTTCCTGAATTTTATACATGGGACACACTCAAGCACCTCTTCTTGAATCAGGAGAGCTTGTGAGGAGCCCAGCTGCAGGTGCCTTCTGCAGCCCACCCAGGATCCTGCAGCTCTGGCCAGGCCAAGGCTGCATAGCGCCCAGGCACCCAGCCAGACACCACACACAAGCTTCCTCTTGTCAGAAAACACTACGGAAGAGAGCCTGGCAGAGGGAAAAATACGCCACCCATAATTTCTCATCCCGAGATGGAGTCATGGTGTAACTGAAACACCCATGTAGACCTGGGAAGCTACCTTGATCCCACCCCTTTGGATGAGTCCAGGCACAATTCACCTCCTCATTCTTCCAGCTCACCACTAAACCTTCTCTGTAGTTTTGGAGGTCTCCAAAATCGAAGACCTAACTTACAAGTTACATCTGTGTTTTTAACAGCATTTATACAGTGCTGTAATTTTGTAGTTTGAAGAAAAGCAAAAGCTTTGCATTTCTTTTTCCTGTTTCATGCAAGACTGACCAAGGGAGAACAGTATCTGTTACATTCTAAAAGGAGGCATACATGTATAAACTTAATCCTGTTCCTTAGGGGAGTAATTAAATCCTTATTTATTCTTACAAGAAGAGAAATGCACATTTCTCACACTTCAGTTATACATGGTTTTTCGGTAAGTTAAATACCAAAAAGTACAAGGATCACCTACTACTAACTAATTAAATTAAGGTCATCCATACTTCATTTCCTGTGAATGAGGTAAAATAAAGCAGTATTTGATAATTCACAGTATTGTGTATTATAATAAAAGTGAGCCTTTCTGTGAACGCACTCAGGAGTTCTTCAAAATGCAGAACAAATAAGCACAGTCATACAAGTTGGCAAATTTGCTTCAAAAGGATGTTTTAGGTCATGTGAATCTTGCCACTGACAAGTTAAACACAAAATAATGATAAAACAGGAAACACATGAACACTGGTCTTCCTTTTCAATGGTTTCTATTTCATATCATTATGCTTCTGTTTAACAAGGTTTGGAAGTCCACTTGCAAAAAAAACGAAAAAACATCTAATAAAAGCATGCTTAGAGTTTAAATACATTTTCTATTCTCAGTCTCTGGAAACTTCATTTTAATTGTTAATAAGTAGCCACCTCAACAATCAAAAAAAATCCAAGAGCACTGTTTCTTCTTGTCAACCACTAATTGCATTAATTATTCAGATTTTATTTATTTTACTTTTAAGGTGAGAGACAACATTTATACAGAGTGAGCAGCAAGACAGCCATCTGAAAAGAAATGAAACCCCATTTTTTGGATCAAGCCAAGTTTTTCATTTGTTGCATACTTCATGCCAAGGCTCCCTCAGGCTTGAAGGAGAGCATGGGCTTTACACTCCAGTTGTGAAAAATACATAATAAAAAAATGTCAAGGAGAAGGCTTTCACAAATGTGCAACTAATAATATCCAAAACTGCTCTGAGAGCATGTTAGCACCTGCATTAATCTGAAAGGCTGACAGACAAAATGTTCAACAGGTCAGGTAGCTGAATATATCCCCAAGAAAATATCCAGCAAGAGGCTCTGCTGTGCTGCCAGCAGAAGCACACACCGCTGTCACTGTGCTGCTCAGCCCCTTGGGGCACAGAACCTTCAGCTTGACACCTGCTGGCATAAATACCCAAGGCAAAAGGCACAGACATTACTGGCACTGCTGGTGAGCCATATGCTATGTTACACTGCACGGGAGCAAGTCTCCCTCCCTAACTTTTACTTCCATACCATAATTACAGCCACAGCCTGAGAATACATGAAACCATGTAAAAAGAACAAGAAACACTGTACTTTCCAATCTGTGACCCAGGCAGGTATCTCCACACTTAAAAGAAAAACGAGCTGGGAAATCTACTGAGGCATCATCCACACATCCCAGGTGTGGGAAATATTTCTGTCTTCTGACTTCACGACCACAAATACCTGGCCATGCACCAGAGCACAGTGCCCAGAGAAGGGCAGGAGAGACCTGGGAGCAGCTCGACAGTACTCAACAGCCATTGCACCAACCCTGGAGGAGCTTTCCACCCCGCTGCCAGACTGGCAGGAAGCACAGGGATGCAGAGGAAGGTGGTCACTATCCCATACCTGCCATGCATGCTCCAGCCTTTCAAAAGTTTTGTGCTTTTCATGCTAGTTTGGAAGGTTACAGTATGTTGTACATATAACTGATGCTACATTAGTGTGGGATAAATGTATTTGTTTCTGTTTTGCGGTTAGCAGACTCCAATGGATTGTTAAACAATTCGACACAGAAATAAGGAGTAAGACCTTTTATCCATTACATTCTTCTCTTCCAAGCTTTAGATATAATGTCAGAAAAAAACAGCTAATATACTACCCACAGGAAACCTGGCAGACTTTAGAACATTATGTGAAATATATTCATACTGCACCTGTACACATTCAAGTACTGTAATTATTTTTTCTGAACTTTAAAGGATAGAGTCAGTGACTAAAATTGTAGAATATGCTAAGTTGGAAGGGGCTATCAGGATCATCAAGTCCAACTCCTGGCCATGCACAGAACATCCAAAGAATCACATCATGTGCTTAAGAGCATTATCCTCACATTCCTTGAACTCCGACAGGCTGGCTGCAGCGACCACTTCCCTGGGCAGCCTGTTCCAGTGCCCAGCCACCTGCTGGGTGGAAAACGTCTTCCTGATATCCTAATATTCTCTTAGCTCCTATCACTGGTCACAAGAACGAAGAGATTGGTACCTACCTCTCTGCTTTCCCTTGTCAGAATGCTGAAGACAGCAATGAAGTCTTCCCTCAGTCTCCTCCAGGCTGAACAAAACCAAGTGACCTCAGCTGCTCCTCATAAGGTTTCCCCTCCAGACATTCACCGGCCTCATTACCCTCCTATGGATGGTCTCTAATAGCTTAATGTCTCTCTTATATTGTGGTGCCCAAAACTGCCCCCAGGCCTTGAGGTGAGCCCGCCACAGTGCAGAGCAGAGCAGGACTACCCCCTCCCTGGCCTGGCCAGTGATGCTGTGCCTGATGCACCCCAGGACATGTGTGGCCCTCTTGGCTGGCAGAGCACTCACTGCTGACTCATCTACAGAGACTATGAGATGTTTCCCCAGCATCATAATTCCAGCAGAAAATAGCGTTGGTCTTTNGTCTCTCTTATATTGTGGTGCCCAAAACTGCCCCCAGGCCTTGAGGTGAGCCCGCCACAGTGCAGAGCAGAGCAGGACTACCCCCTCCCTGGCCTGGCCAGTGATGCTGTGCCTGATGCACCCCAGGACATGTGTGGCCCTCTTGGCTGGCAGAGCACTCACTGCTGACTCATCTACAGAGACTATGAGATGTTTCCCCAGCATCATAATTCCAGCAGAAAATAGCGTTGGTCTTTCATGATGACTTAGTTTCATTTTTGGTTCTTCTGCTTTGGAGTTCTCTTGCTATATTCCAACATATGAATGACATGGAGATTTTGTATTTTTTAAAAAATGACGATCCTTATCAGGCACAAATCATCAGGCCAAATGTCACTTCTGTTCAGCCTGGATTATTTGGTCACAAAAAAAGAGAGATGGATGCAACAAAGACCAGCCTGGAAGCCCAAGTCTATAATCTTCCATGCTCTAACCACTAAGTCAGGATGTTCAGAATTACAGAAGACTCCTGCAAACAAAGGGCCCAAATAATTCACCCCTCAGTGAGCAGGAGAGCCTTCCTCGGGGAAGGCAGAAATCACTGCAGAAGGTCAACAGGCAAACGTCTGGCCAGTGGCTCAGCTTTCTCTACTATGAACAGAGAACAACACTGGGATTTCCAGCTAGGTGAAATTCAGCTGACCATGGACATTGACAGGGTTGCTATTAGTTTCTAAATACCAGTCAAAGAAGTGTGTCTGATTAATGCAATTTTGCAGCCCTTTGAGTGATGTTAGAGGCACTGCAGCTGCTTGTCTCAAGATATCAGATTAAAAAAACACCATAAAACCTCACATGTTCCCACCCACAAATATGGATTTGGATCTATTTACAGAGACCTCATTCTCAGTGTTGCACTCGTAAACAGTAAGGATTATATTTTAAAGTCACAAGAGCCTATGCTCTGAACACAGCTAGAAAAAAGTTCTGCTACAACAACACTGGTAATGAGATTTGCAAGGAAATGTCCCTACACACGGACAAATGTTCCAGTTCAAGGGAAGATCTGCATCAGTTCAGGAGTTCCCAGTATAGGAAAATGATTTCTATATGAATCCAAAATGTACAGAATATTCTATTTAAAAGCCAATATAGCAAGTCTACTTCCTCCTTTTTTGATTTTAAAAAATGCACATGACTTCCCTGTTACACTTCATCTTCGGAGAATATTATAGTTCACACATTGCATGTGGTTGTTTAAAAAGCTGAAATGCTCAACCTGATGAAGCCTTCTTAAAAAAAGTTACTGCAGTTTTTCAAATATGCAAAGTCAACAAAAAGGGACAAGCACATCCATAGCTGTACTTTACAATTTTCAGATGTGCCATCAGATGTTCTACAAAATGGTCTTATGATTCTTCATTTTAGAATAGATATTTAACAGTGACTTTAGTTAGTTATTCTAGTTAGTTATTTAGCTGGTTAAACAGACTTGTGCCTTACATCACAGATGAAATCATTTTAAGTTTTAGCAATCAGCTAATGAGCTTCTCATTGGGAAGCAAAAAGCAGAAGACCCTCAGCTTCTCTCTTTCCTCCTACAGAAAGAAAAACATTTTAAACTGACACAGAGGCTTTTAAGAATCCTACACCATGCAGAGGATCACAGGTCCTTCCTAACATGAGGTGAGAGTCTCCTGACCTGTATTATGTTACGGGAATCACGGCAACAGCACCAGAAATGCTGAAGCTGCTCTGTCTGGGTGGTGAGAGACTACAGAAGGAACCAGGCCACAAGCAGCAAGTCCTGCTCTCACATGGAGAGAAACAACAACCAAGACACCCTTGGCAAGCAGAGGTTACTGGTATTCAGTTCAGAAACATTGGGCAGTCACCCTGCATCCCTCCCAAAAGGATAGGTGGCAGCAGAATTCATTTAAAACATACTTTTTTAATATAAAATATAAAACCAAAAGCATTTCACAGCTCAAGAGAAGATGGAGGCCAGAGATGTCCCTAGTAATTTATATCACCACGTTAAAGCAAGAGGATGACAAAGTTCAAAAAGAACTGCAACTTTTATGTTAATCAGCAAGATATCATTAAGTTACTAAACCACCATTTTGCACTTGGTTTTAGGCAAGACCCTAAGAAAACAGGTCATCTTCTAGGCTTTGCAAGAAAATTTCAAGGCTTGTACCTCCCTCACAGACAGGCTACCATGTCTCTTAATAATCTTTGAGCTGACCATGGAACAGAAAATGAGATATCAGCAGGAAAAGGCATTTTAGTCCAACTCCACTTCTACAAAACAACAAAGTATCAAACTCCAGCCTGTTGCAGATGTTTACAAAAGCACTACACTGAAATTGTTCTTCTAATCATTCTGAGTGCATACTCAGAAATTTTTTAGGTATTGGTAATTAACTTCCATAAAACACTAAATTACATAATTCTGGAAAAAAAATAACTAACCTTTTAAGAACAGAAAAACTAAAAGAGAAAACCTGGTTTTTCAATTTAAGATTCCTACTACATTTAATTAGCCTGTCTCAAGACCACCCATATATGATTTTGTCATTTATTTGAGAACTTACCATCACAGACAAGTAAACTCCTGTTGGCCTCTTGAACTAATCTAAAACTAAATACTTTCTTTTCACAGAACTTAGTGGAGATCATTTACCAGCAGCCATTTACACAAACTGTTTAGGTTAACAGAGATAAGGCAAACAGTATTTACTAGTCTTTAAGTGAATTTACTCAGCCCTCTATAAACTGTTTTGCTTATCTGATAGATTTACAAAGGACTGACCGCTGGTACAGAGAGCACCACAGCCAATGTGTGGAGTCACTTGTTCTTCAGCCATACTGCAAACCTGCATCAGCAAATTAAAAAAAAATATCAAAAAGGGGAGAGGAGAAAAGAGAGAAATGGCTGCACTTGTCACTTGAGTTAGCTGGCTCAGGCACAAACTCAAGCATAAGTTTGTCACCCTTCCCCAGAGAGGTTTTCTTGCGCCAGGACCAGGTGAGCCACAAGGGCTGTGCTAAGCCACAGGTCCTTGTGACTGCTCTGCACGCTCAGCAGCCAAACCACTGCTTCTTGCAGATATGCAACCACTTGACAGCCTTCACTGGCTTTCACATTAGTTAAATTAAAAGCAAAACAGTCTCCATACAGCTGAAGCAAGTACTTATTAGACAAGATTGAAGAGAGTGGTCCAATTCTCCCAGTATGGGGAGGCTTAGGAATACTGCTCCAGTATGAAATACTGAAAGAGTTCTATAAACATCTGCAAATATCACCTTCAGCTTCTTTTCAGCTAATTGAGTTTAGATGGAAAGTTGGTTTTTGTAAAAGAGCAACAGTAATTTAAAAGTGACATATATAAAAAAGGAATCTCAACTTAAAACTCCACAACCTATCTTATTTACTTCTGTATGCAAATATCCTCATAAGGATGATTCTCCTGCCAGCCGACCTCAGCTAGAAAACTGTTACAAGAATATAATTTTCTCCTCTTTTGCAGTGACCAAAATGGAAGTGTCTCTTACATAATATTTGATCTGATTTTCTGTACTTGCTAGAATTGGGTATTTTTCCAAAACCTTCCTGGCACCAGATCTCAAGGAACACCAACCTTTCAACACATGTTGTTTTCCTTGTCTTTGGGATCATGTCACGAATCAACACAGTTCAGTAAAAAGAAAAAAGTGAGGGGAAGAGGCAAGGCATAAAAGTGCAAGGAAAGATAAAGTGGGACAGGGTCTCCTCTTCCAGATACCACCACCACTCCCTCTGCAAGCCATTGTCTCTAACCCACAGAACGAGCTGTTCTGCAAACAAACAGGACAAATCTTGGTCCTTTTTTTCATTAAATGCACAAGTCATAAGCCTTTATGAATAGCAATGACAGCTTCCACTTGAAATGCAAAACCACTTTTTTGATTTTTAAAACTTGATCAAGGTAAAAACATGAACAATTATTTCTTAGTAGCTCTCCCTAATGCTGTAAACTTATGATGCTTTCAATTTTTTACAACACTTTCTTTGAGAAGTTGCAAGCAATTTATTCTCTAAATACAGCTCTTCTATTAATTCCACACAGATTTCCTTGGGGGAGAAAAATCACCAGAGGAGATTCAGATCTTAAAGAATAATCACTTGGCTTTAGGAAGGTATGTATTAGAGAAAATAAAACCTCTTCTTTCTAAAATTTTAAGAGGCTTTTCAGAGAGTATTTGTTTTAATTAATCATTGCTATATAAAAACAAATTACTGCAAACTATACTGGGATCCAAGCAGTTTTCAAGGGTCAGGATAATCTGTATTTGGCTGAGTGCCCATGAACATCCTTCAGGTCTGAGGGTATACCAGAGCAGTGTACACTCAATTTTAAGATACAACAAAGCCTTTGGAGAGTTAAGTGATTGCACATCTGAGTCATTGTCTGAATGAGACATTTTGGCCTTTCACACACTTCCCAGTGCCAGAGAGACTCTGGACTTCAGTGAAGTTATATCAGAGAGAAGACAAATCAAAAACAAAAGGTGCTGCAAAAGCAACAGACTCCTAAACTTTTCTCACTGTAAAGTATTAAATATTATTCTGAGGGCAGCTCCACTACGTTCCAGCCATAACAATTCAAGTAAAGTTAATAAAAGGTAACAAATACTTCAGTTAAAAAAGAGACAAAAAGGGGAAGCTGTGACTCCTCTAGAGAAGATGAAGAGATTTGCTACTGAAAACACAACAACTGACTATATTTGGAGTCAAGGCTTCACATTAACAATTCATACTCTCATTTAAAGATTAAACCTTGCTTTTATTCCGGAATCCTAGTTGTGGAGATTGTATTTCTTACACCTGAGGGGAGGTGGCAGGGAATATATATAGTCTTAGTTAAGAAAAAGACAAAACTGTACATGGAGAGCACATATACATGCATGCCAAATCCAACGCTTTCACAACACAGGTAATACCAAGTGGCACTACTTTGAGAGAAATATTGATGTAACAGATTGGGGCACTAGATTCCAAATGAGAAGAATAAAATGCCATTTGTGACTCTGCTGCTGGGATTTCAGAAGACTTATTGTAAGGAAAATAAAAGTCAACGTTGGATTATATTCTGCATAAGAAGAAATAAACATGATTCGTGACAAATCTTCTTGGCTGTTTTACAAGGCATAGGAGTGAACAAAACCAAAAGGGAAGTAAAAGGAATACCACTGACCTCACTGCACTTTTCTCCTGGGAGGACTAGTGGGCTTGCTTCCACTATTCTTTAAGAAAACCTTGAGGTAGTTTATGTACATCAGCATACAAAAGGCAACCTTTAGGGGAAAGGACTGTACACCTAAAAAGAAAAAAAAAGCCAGCAAAATCGGAAATTCTCAGAAAGAGATTAAAAAAACTTGTTACAGCCTGTTAGGGAAGACAGACCACACAGCCCAACAGGGCAGGGCACATCAGTCAGCCAGGCATGAGAAAGAAACCCTCAGTTCTGAAGAAAGACGAAAGCTACACGGCCACACATCCACACACGAGGGCATGATTTTCTAACAGTAGTTGTTTTCACTTCTTGTTCTTACATCATCCTCTTTTTGCAAAGAACATGAATTGAATTAAACAACAACAATCAGCATCTGCAGTATGAGGCCTGAACACTTTCCTTTTCCTTAGGAAGAGGGGCAAGCAAAAAAAAAAAAAAGGCACTTGACTTTTGGTACAAGTTACATGAAACCACCCAGCTTTAAACAGACTAGACTGCATAAGAAAAGAAAAGGTCAAACATGAATGTTTTACACAGGTGCACAGAGCATAAGATCTAGGATCACCCTTCATCCCAGCAGGAAAAAGGAGGACTTTATTCCACAATTTCAGTCCAGCAATAAAGCAAAAATCCATATCCTCTTGCTGTGGCTATTTGCCCTCATGCCAGGAAAGCAAAACCACTTACAACAGCCTCATTTTGGAGCTCCAAGCACCAGCATAAAACATTCTACAAGATCCCCAGCAAGGAGTAATCCAAGTTTCTTTGGCTACCGATGGGTAGGCACATTCTGGCATGCCTCCTGCACAGGCAACAGATGCCTGGCAATCCAGTTACAGGAGAACACCATCTATTAGTGCCACCAAATCCTCTCCAGTTCCGTGTCCTGGACTCAGTCCAGGTATGCCCAATTTAGAATATGGGACTCAATTAAATGCGTCTGTAGTCGTGCTTTAGAAGGTTTTCTGTGAACTTTGCCCATCAGACAGGAAATACTACAGCTGTAATTATTCTGGGATACCTTATTATTTCCCATTGGACTGACTATCAGGATCTGAAACAAGGAGTAGTGTCTATAAAGAACTGCCTTTTTTAGCCAAGCATGGCACCAGCTGGTCACAGCTCTTGCACACAACCAAAACAAAACATATAACATCAAGAGGTCTTGCCCTGAAACTTCTCCGTATCTCATACCTACTGAAAGTAACATTGATGGGTACTTTTCTGTAGGTTGGTCCTGGCCATGTGAGGTGTCCTTCCAAACAGAGGCCTTTCCAGCAAATCTCTTCCAGGATTTATTCCCCTGCTGCTCAATTCCACTCACTGGATCCATGAAAAGATTTTAGACTCTTGACAGACAACCCCCTAAAACAGAATTTGGCAGCTTCAGTAGATATTGGAGTGTTTGGTTTTGGCCTGTGAAAAGCCTTAAACTTTGCTCTTTTTTCCTGTTTCATTTCCTTAGGATATTTTGTAAGTGTCCACATGGCAAACCTCACATGGCAGATAAAGAAGTTCTTATTTTATTCATTTTTGCCAAGTTCCTTAGATAAAAAACAAGCCAACTCCACACAAGATGAGGAGCCAAACGAGGATGCAAACTTGAAAGGCCAAAATATATAAGACAGCTACAGTGCGTGTGTATGTGTACATAAGAAGCTTTACTGTAATCACGGTATTGTAAATATTTCAAGTACCCTGATTACAGAAGTTGACGACATGCATTCCAGTCATCACCATTTTCTTGGTACAGGAGAAAGACATGACAATAAACAGTCCATACTAACACAGGTTTTGTAGCAGTTAGGCCACCAATGCAAGAAAACATCCTTTTTTTTTTATGGAGACTCCAAATTTGCTTATAAAGAGAAAGAAGAAAAAAAGTCACATAGAGACGCATAAATTTCTCTAAGGTGTTTGTTGATTTGGGGAGAGGGGTTTGTTTTTCTTAGGTTTGGCTATTTTCTTTTTTAATAATCAAAAGGCATTCATTGTGGTTAACTTAGGAATCAGAGTTAGTAACCTGTGACCTAAGGCTCTTACAGGATTGAAAACAGGCAAAAAGTCTTCTAAATCTTCCAAATCTTTTCAGTACATAGCACAAAGTATTAATGCTTTTGCCTCTGCAACACCTGCCTGGCAACACAACTACCCACAGCTATTTCCCTATCTGAGTGGGAAGTCAAAGGCTACAGAGGAAATTGGTGGGGTTTCAAGAAGAATGCTTTTAACACTCACCTTTCCCTTACAGAGTGCTTCTGGTTCACATACTCCTCTCCTGCTGCAGTGCCAGTGAACCAGAAACAGGCACTTACACAAACAGGGGATGCTGTTCTATCAGAAACTAACTAGCAGCATGCCTTGTATTTACCATTCAACAGCAAACATCCAAGCTTTTTCTATTTCCAGTTCTACAGCAAAGTTTAGGAGCACCTGCTGATCTCAGGAAGATGTTTGTAGGATATTACAGTCCTACTGTGTACAAACACATTGCCTATATGGACTTTTTTTGTTCTGGTAGTTTCTTTGAAGAGAAACTAGACCTTTGACAGAGACTTCTACAGTGCTGCAGATACACAATCATGAATAAGTAACTAACTTTCCTCTCTGGTTCATTTATCATACTCAGCAGTTCTCACTGCTGAAGGTTAATTCTCCTCTCTTCTTTGAATTACTTAAATGTATAGATGCTGAAGCAGAAAACAAAAGGTAATTCAAAGTCCTCTTGTGACTTTTCCCTGGCTTCAAGCAGCATCCTTTTTGACAGTTGTTGTATACTGAACCGATAATAAATTCAGCCTGTTGCTTTCCCAGCCTCCTACAAGACAGAACATTTCAGAGCTAAGCCAGCCTGCTCCTTCCTAGGTCTGGGCTACACTGAAACTTTCAGAAGACTCTCTTTACTTAGAATACATCTGATAAAGCTTAGCAGGTACTCATCAAGAAATATGATTTCTGCATGTCCAGAAGGTGAAGGAAGGATCAACAAAAAGGACAAAAAACCCCAACACACTGCTTTCAACAAGGACTCCAGCAGTTAAAAAGTTGCCATGTATTATTGCCATGTTTATAGATTATTATTTATAAATGCTCTTTTAGACCTTTTTAAA
>WAAE01013269.1:1852-43102 GCA_013400495.1 Nicator chloris
TTTTTTGTCGGCAGAGCATTCATCCATTATTAGATCTGATTTCATACATCATAATGATGAAAAGCAGTGCTTTTCTGGCCTGACTTTTGACAAGATTCATACTGTTTAATTAAAAGAAAAAAAGATATTGCACTGAACCATTCCATTTCAAGTTTTAACTTTGATGACATTCCTCTGTGTTTTATTCTGCAAGTTTGCTTCTCACATATTTCTAAATAAATACAATTAGATAAAAATCCTACTGCTGAAAATCAAGTAAACCTTCAGTTAAGAATCAGTGACTCACAAAAGGTGCTTGGTTAGTTAATATTTCAGAAGTTAAAATTTAATTAATACAACGTAGTTCAAAATGTTCAAACATGAATGAATTTTGCAAAACAGCAGCTGATGAACAAAACACTGGGAAAATAAAATAAAAAGGAAATTGAGAAAAAGGATGGTTCAGTGAATAAAATACTCATTTTCATCTCCTCTTTGATTCTGTATTCAATCATCCACAGAGGACACAGCCTAGATCACAAACCCACACCTAATTTATCAACATGGACATGATTCTCACCTATTCTCCCAAAGTTCATGACTAATCTATCATGGAGTTTTAATAGCCTCTAGCAGAAGAAAGTCTTCTGGCAGGTCAGATTCATGGTCAAAATACGATCATGGTCAAAATAAGATCCATCGTTTCAAGATAGAAATATTTTCATCTTTGCACCTCACTGATACACATGGCTTTTAACAATTTTCACATGAGTACATTCTCAACATCACTTCCCATATAATCTATTCTCTGAAGAGATCTTAGTAACATTTTTCACCTTATTCATCTCTTTGTCAGGGAAAAGTTTTGAAGACTGACTCATAATTTCCTAAAAATTGGTCAATGTTCATCATGATACTTCAAATATCTGCTTTCCCTTTCCATGTAATTAAAATAAGTTTTTATTAGAAACCTCACCTGATAGAGTATTCATTATCTCTTATGTCTTCCACATGAATGTCACCAAAGTCTAGTCTTCATATTACTGACAGATAGATAGAATTCAAGACGTCACATCTGGAGAGAAATAAAATGTTCCTTTTCGTTTCAAGATTTTAAGTCATTTTCTTTAGTTACCTTATTTACTAACAGATACAAGCCAGTCAGGGACTGCAATCCATGGTATCTTCTGCAGACAGTGCAGGTGAGCTCTGGCCCTGTGTATTACCCTGATTTATATGGAGGGCAGGAACCGGGCAGCGTTGGATCCCAGGGCTGTCCTTGCCCTGAGCAGGCTGGGATGGGTTCTCCTTACCCAGACTGTCTGAGCTCCAGCTCTGGGAATACCACTGGGGAAGAGGCTGACAGATCCTGGCAGTGCTGGATGGACAGATCTCCCCTGGGGATGCAGAGGAGCTGTGGGGCCTGAGAAGGGGAAAGGGAGGAGGTGGGGAAGGGAGAATGTGTTGAAAGAAAGCCACAGCGCTAAGGAGGAAAAATACCTTACAATCAACACCACACTCATCTCAATGAAGACCTCAGGATACACATAACTCATCCTAAACATCCTCAGTCTTCAAGAAGACTAAAACTGTCAACCTTGGAACACATTGGAACATGTGAAACTGAGCACATTGGAACTAGAACAGGTGGGCGTAACTCCAGAGGAAGGAGGCAGATACTAGAAACACTCAGATTAAAATTTTGATATTGTAATAATAAGGCCTTTTACTTGCATTATTTGGACAGTTAGAACACCACAGCATCGATTGTGCTACTATACTCTTAGCTCTACAAAGATGAACTGTTTGTTTTCACCCATAATGAGGTTTTGGTTGTAACAGAGGAAACACAGATCCTGCAGAAACACTGAAATGCAGAACTAGCCACAAAGACTATTTGTTTTTTCTGCATAGCTCATTTGTCACAGCAGAAGTTTATCCTAGTAAAGCAAGATGTGATTAGATGATGGAAAGTCAGGAAGCAGACAAAGTATGTGATTTGTTTCTCTCTCAGGATTGCTTGTTCACAAGGTTAGGAGTCCTCTTCCAAAACAGAGAGAAGGGTGCTATGGCAGTACCAATACCTGACTGCAACACCTTGACGCCATTGACTCTTTATTTGCTCCTCACATTAGCTAATGTCAGTGGACTAATTAGCAGTATAATGCTGTACTTTTGAAGTTAATGTCCTGGGCATCCCTACATTACAGCTGTAGCATGTCAGAGTCACTTGGTGGGAAAGGGACTTTGGGAGATTTGTAGTGACACCTCCTGCCCAAACCAGCAGGGGCAGTTCTGGGGTCAGACCAGACTGCTTAGGGCTTTCTCCAATCAGGACTTGAAAACCTCAGGGAATGAGGTTTAGAAGTTAACTTCCATGCTTGACCGCCTTTGAGAGAAAAACCAACCTATTATACCTAAGATAAGCATCTCATTTCAATTGATGCCTGATTGTTTGTTTGTTTGTTTGTTTTGTTTTGTTGTTTTTTTCTGTCCCAGCTCCTTCCCTGCGGCCATGTCTTCTCCTGGATGAAATCCAACTCCCTCAGCCTCTCCTTACATGGAAAGTACTCAAGAATTGACTGGCTTGACGTGTCCTCTTGCCTTTCTTCACCTTCTAGATGCCTTTGTTTCACTTGGTGGTACAAACTGGACACAGCAGCTCAATGTGATCTAATGAGTGATAAATAGAAGGGATGGAGAAAATAAGATGGTTTATGGATAAAATGTTATTTCCTAATGCATTACTTAAATTGTTCAATATTATCAAGTGTGTGTTTCAAAAGGCTCCTGCTCTTGTTAATGCAGTCCAGGAAATATTTATGATTTCATAAGCAAATGATGTGGGCAAAGGTCCCATTAAGTGCCATCATTCAGTACATTTGTTAGGACACTCAAGACATAAATTATACAGAATGGTGAAAGATAGATGATAATTAGCTTGTTTTAAGAAATTCAAAATCAAAATGAATATAGTAAGAAGCAGGTCTCCCTTCTGAGAGTGATGTGGGAAATCAGAAGTAAAAACTTACTATTGTGTTTATTGTGGTAATGACTCCTTATAAAATCGGACTAAGTATGAGACATACTTAATTACTTGTAAAGACCTGATTTCCAAGAAAAAATCTGGATGTATATTTCTGAAGACATTGTTTTTCTGCTAAGTCTAAACTCTAGGTTCAACCTGAGGGATGGCAAATAAAATAAAATAAAATAAAAAAATTCTCATCCCATGGTATGTTTCTGAAGAGACAGAAGACGTGTAACTTTTTGACCATTCAGTGCCTGCCAAGTGTGATGGCACTTTCTGCCAGGGTGCTAATTACTCTCCTCTGAGGCCATGGTTTTATTGATCTGGACTCTTGGCTTCTGGCAATTGGATCGAGGTCACAAAACTCATTTCATGTAGTTCTTGAACTCTGAATTAAAGGTGTATGTGTACAAGTGTTATTTGTATCTCATTACTCTGCTAAAACTACACTAAAAATTTGTCAATGTGCAGTGTTAAGAGGATTTAAAGCCACTGCCTGTGTGCTAATCATTCTCTTAACCCCTGGTTATTAACTTTTGGAAACTGGAGGAATGCCTTGTCACCGCCTCACTATGGAAGCAGCACCTTAAAGAGGTGTTATTTCTGAGAATGACATCTTGGTGTCAGCAAATACTAGAGTTACATGCTGTGTCATTTCAGAAAGAACAGTCTTCAGAGAAAGGTCTCTCAGGAAATCAATGGAAGGCCATAAATAAAAACTTTGGTGTTATTTGGGTAGGCAAGTCACTACAGTGACCACAATTTTCAGCTGGGAAATCGATCATACTGTCATTTTCTCCTGATCTAATTTTCCAAGTCACTGCTGGCAACCGTTCAGTTTATTGTTCTACGTTTGTATATTAAGATCTATTTTGTATTATTTGTTGCTTAATATATACTCTTTCATTGTTTATTTCCCATTCTTGCTATGAATCCTATTTAATGGAATCCTGTTTTAGTTTTGGTTTGGTTGGTGGATTTTTTTGTTTCTCTGTGCCCTCTTGTGCTTCATTGTGTTCTCTTATTTGTTATCCTGTTTTTCTTTTTCTCTTCATCCGGTGCTTTTTTCCAAGTACAATCTGTTCACTTCCATGTGTGTAGGAGCATGGATAAGAGGCTATGCTCATACCTGTGATAGGCTGGGGAAACCCTGTTTCCATATTTTCATGGACAGCTCATCTTCTTTTCCCTGTTCTTTCCAGATGCAGTTATGGCTTACACTGCAGCTGCTTTGCAGAGAGGATCCAGACTGATGGGATGGGCTGGAGAAGGTCTGACACTGGCAGGACTTTCTGGAACACTTGTGGAAACTCTGAGGAAACCAGAACACACCACATCAACCTAAAATTTAGGTGTGAGTAGAATGTAATGGGTCTAGAAAGCTCTTGGTTGCTTTTAATTTTCATTGGCAAACAAATGAAGCATGTTTTCAATGCATGAAATCATGTTTTATTGGGTTTTTGAAGCAATGCGTGTATTTCTTTCTTATAATTTCTGAGAATTACACAAATTTTCAATATGAACAGAGCTGAACAGAATAAAATTTAAATTAAAAAACACCTTACAGTAAATTAAGAGAGTAAAGGATTTCAAGGGGGAAAAACAAACAAACAAACAACCCCCCCCACAATAAAACAAAACAGCTTTGGAACCAACTTACAGGAACAAATATCTGAAAAAAAAACGGTTTTACACCTACACATAGTTGTACAGGAAAACAGAACTATATAAGAAAAAGACATGGAACTTCTAGTTAAGAGATTTCTTTTGCTTGGAAATTTTGACCTATAAAATGGAGTTTTAATTCATCTATCTTTAAATGTCCACAATGCCATTATAAACTGATTATCTACGTCCTTGTATGGTCAGTTGTGAAAAATATATTTTGCATGAGGTTCTTCTGTCTTGTCTTACGTGTTTTAGGATAAGAATAATGGTACTGCAGAATTGTTTGGGTTTTTTTTTTCCTACTGACTATAAAGACACCCTAAAAGAGGCTCTCAAGTGCAGATATTGTGAGATTACTCTTAAAACAAGAATGTGATTAATAAATATTTTACAGTGATGGTGTAAAGCAGACATTTCTATGTGTTTCCTAACTACTGCATTTTGATATTTTTGTATGTAGGCATGAAAATTTAGAAATTCTGACAGTAAATTAAATTTTTAAGATGTTATGGTCATATCAGAGAGCCTGGACTAATAAAAATAGTACAGAGTTGCCTATAAAATTGATAGTCCCAGCTTTGACCTGCTGGAAACTGAAAATGTTTAGTTGCTCATCATGAAAACAGCATGGCTTCTCTTGATGAAAGTTCAGCATGTCTAGCTGGAGTTTACAGAATTAGTTTTGTCAGAGAGCTACTGGCAAGTGCTGCCCATAACATGCTGCTTTCCTTCCCCAGACTGCCCTCACACTGGCCCTACATTCTAGAGCCCATGAGGAGAGATGCCAGAGGGCAAAGCACATTGCTTTGTGCAGAAAAAAGAATTATAAAATGCTGTTAAACCACCGTTAGTTAAACCACTTTTTTTTTCTTTTTAAGGCTGTAGAAATAATAAGAGCATATAAATAATGTGAGCTCCAGTGCATTGTGCATGTCCTGTGCATCTCAGGATCATTCTGTAATGATGCCATTACAATCTTACTATGCATTATTACAGAATATGAAAATAAAAATTAATTTACATGAAAATTTCCTTCTTTTTTTCTATTTCTTGTGAAAATCTGACTGTGAAATTCCTAACTTTCACTGAGATTTGTCTGTCCTTGTGATGTACAAGCCTTTCTCTTTACTCTTGGTGATGTGATGATGAGGGATAGTGTATAACTGCTCTTCAGGAATTAGTCACAAGCATAACACTTTTTTTAATGAGTCGAGCACGGTATGCTAATCATACATACTTCTAAAACACATGGTAGCAATTATTACCATCTTTACAACTTCTCTGTCTTGACAAGAACAAAAAGAAATATCATACTTCAGAATCCTTATAAAGTAGAAAATATCTCTTCCTCATAAAGCAAACACACAAACAACAACTTACAATGTATCATTTCTGGCCTTGAAATGTCTATGATGCACATTAGTATATTCCATCCAAACTAATTTTCACAGTGTGGTTTAAATAACTTATTTTGTTGATTTAATGTTGCACTTCTGTCAATCTTACACCACAGCATCACCAGTTATAATGTCAGCCATTAATTGCACAATATCATAAAAAGGACAGCCTGGAAACTCAACTTGATGATGAAATGTCTAATAGCTGGTAGTCATAACATCCTATATTTTACAAGGATTTCAAACCCAGTCCATGATTATCTTAAAAGGATAAATGTTTTTTCTACCTCATTACTACAAACTGATACTTTTATGATTTCAGATGATTGCTTTCAAGGGTTTGTGTATCTCCTGCATCATGTACTGTGATGCATGCTATATGCTAGTAATAATATTTTAATAAGGGAAATCAAAATCTCAGTAGGTTTCTTTCACTTATATTTAATCAGATATACCTCTAAGAGTTTTAATAAACAGTGAACATCATAATATGATCAATAACTGTTACTCCTAAAACAAGATTGAACTTTTTATTCCAGTATTTACTGACTTTATGAATAAGGTTGTTGGGGTCTGAAGGATTATCCATATGCATGAGTTAGGTATGTACAAAAGCATCAACAGAAACAAGGTCATAACTTACCTTTTTTTTTTTTTGGACCACAAGCACATTTTTCTAAAGCTTGAGTTTTTTCTACTGCGTTTGTTGATGGCCTCCAAGCCAAATTTTGCTAAACCTGCCAAACAGGCTCAGGTTGTACATTCGGCTGAGAGAAAGTCTGCAATGGTTCTTAGATTATCTGAAAAGACAGTCTGTCCTTAACTCAGGATTAAAGTAACATACTTTATTGCACAATTTGTAATATTATGTCAGAAGTCTCTCCAGGATCACCCAACCTGCTGAGCGTAATTTCAGAACCTAGTTGTACCACTAAAAATGAATGTTCTAATGACTATTCTACCAAATTGCCATTATAAAAAATGGCAAGAGTCATCTCTCAGCGGTACCCTAAAATATCTGATCTCTGTCCCACTGTACAATGATTCTGCACTAAGCTGCCTGATGTTTGAAGACTGTGAAAGAAAACACGAACAAAAAAACCCCCTTGACTTTCTGCATTTAAGTCTTTGAAATGAATGCTCAGGCAGTGAAAAGAAAATATGTTACTCTTCTTTGCATTACCAAGTCATATTACTTCTCTTCTTAACAACCCTAATAAAATAATGCAACCATGATAACCTAGAGAGCACTCTTGTGTTAAATGTATGTCTGAGCCTTTCTCATGGTATGATTTCTTGACCTTCTTCCAGCTCTCTCATATATGGTGTGTCACTAATTATTTACATCTTTTCCAGACTCTGTTCCACAGACTATCAAGTTAGTGAAGTGTTTATTTTTGTTCACTATATGAGCCATTGATATATGGGATTGGTACCTAGTGATATATAAATGCTTGTAGTTCAAATCCATTTTTTGTGTTTGCCCTTCATAGTGTGAACAAGTAGATATAGTTAAAGTTGATGAACTATACTGGATGAATTATATTTAGACAAGTAACTAGGTCTAGGAAATGCTTCATTTTCCTTGGATTTTATGACTATGGTTCTGTGCTCTTTATGCTTATAATTCTCAGCAGTTTTGAGAACTGAGTGTATGTACAGTCATATTTTTGAATTATGCAGCTCATCTAACTGAGGATAGAAATACACGAGGACCTAAGAGGCAAGAGAGATTTTTCTGCAAAAGTGGTGTTCTCCATAGCACAACAACAGTCCACTGAAGTCTTCATTTCACTTTTCTCTCCTCTCTTAATGTCACAGACACAGGAGTGAAGGTATGCTGGGAGGACTTGATAACATTGACTTACTCTGGTCAATAGCTCCAGAATGAATTGTGCCAAATTTGAAGAAGATACCTGTGGCTCAGACTCCCTGCGGGAATTGGGAAGATCTGAGAGATTTCCTTTTAGAGGAATATGGCCCAAGGATCAAGATATTTCCATTTCAGGAAATCTACTGTTTAGAAAGACAAATTAAAGAAGCATTGCAAATCCTTTCTGAACATAAATGACGGAATTCCCTCATTGCTACATTTTGTGAGGCTGCCCTGCTATGTTATTCTCCAGTGCCTTAGGTAGCATTTAGGCTCTAGGTGTTTGAGCTGCAAATTTAGATTCTTAACAGTGACAGCTTCTCTCAAACTGAACTTTGGCAATTCTATTTCAGCAGCTAAATACCCCTTTTTTGGGGCATGTGTGGCAGAGCCCCAATGCTGAAATAATAGCTCTTTGCCCACAGGCCTTGTGAATCAAGCAAGGGAAAGGCTCAGAGAGGCCACAGAACAGCCCCTGAGAGCCTCTGGACACCCATACCCCTTAAAATGCTTCTTTTCTGAAACCTGTTTGTGCCTAAATTGATGTGTTAGATTTATATTCTGAAACTCGTGTTCCTGTACTAAACTTAAAGCCAGGCTTAAAGGAAACAAATGAAATGTAATGTTTTTTAACGTTTTTAAATCATATGGTTACCCTTCGGACTTGTATCTGCAGTCTGTGCTCTAGCTTTATCTGGTGATAGGGAACTTGTTTTGTGTCGAGAAAGAAATAATGCCAGTCAGCTAGATATATTTAATTATCAGTGATTTGCTTTTCAAAACCTGGTACATCGGCCCAGAGTGATATGGAATTGGCAGCAGGAGCACTGTATTCACCTATGATGCTCCATGCAGGAGGAATGAGGACTCCAGTGATCTAAGCGTGAAATCTGCAGTGGAGGACATTGCCATGCAGCCCTCACCACATCATCGCTCTTCCCTCATGGTCAGTCCACTGCTGCTGCCTCCACTCTCCAGAAGCTCTCTTTGTAGGCCTGTTTTTCTTGATAGATCAAGAGAAATACGGCTGAATTATAGAATATGCTCTTTCAGATCTAGAAAATGTCCCTACCTCCACTGATACCTCACCTCCACTCTCATCCACTTCATTTCTCTTTTCCATGGTGTTTGGAAAAGAGATCTCCACAGGTGTTTTAGTGAGCAGTGACTTCCTTCAGGATTATTTGTACAAGTGACTCGTCCTTGCTCTTCAGGAGGATACAAATATTTTTAAAATACATCTTGATTAAAAAAAAAAAAAAACAAACAAAAACACTAATGTAAGATGTGGGTATATTTCTTGAGACTTTTATCTGCTATAATGACCTAATGCATTATCACACTTTGATCTGAAGACGCTCTGTGATGCAAACCCACAATCTCTTCAGTTATGCAGTAAAAGTACCCATTATACTATCATTTTGTTGCATAACTGAAAAGTTAATTGTGACTTTGCAATTCCAGATCGCTCATTTCCCTTGTAAACTCCTTTTTGTTTTCAGAAGTCATATTAATCATTTTATCCTTGCTTGTGACAAATAAATGCATATTTAATCTTCATGTATAAATAATGTGCTCTTCTGAACGTGCCAAACAAAATGTGATGAATGGTAGGGCGATTTTCAGTCTCTCCTTTAGATTTCCTTGTGATGCCAGTAGACAGAAGGAGAATTGAGTCTCAGTCCCTAGGGATGTCTTACCGTTGTAATGGAATTAATAGAGCTGATAAAATGAATAATTCATGATGCAGTATTTGTTGACAAAGCTTCTTAAAAGTCCAGTACAGACCAGCAAACCCGTGGTTAGGAAGTAACAATCATTGTTCCACCTCATTTTTGTCGTTGTTTTTTCTTCCATTAAACTTTTGTTATTAATCATGAAATTATGAATAATAACTGTCCTTCTTTGTCCTCCCCTCTAACAAAAATATACTTTAGGAGGGATTGTGGAGTAAAACCAAACAAAGCAAAGAAGATACATAGGGAAAACACAATATATTTCTCATTGAAAAGAGGGATTTAACTTTCCTCAATAAACTGGAATATACATATGTCTGTTACATACACTAGGACCTTCACATTTAGAAGCCATTAACAGTACCTGCATGTTTTTTTTAATCATTCCACCCCCTCTGCTCCCAGCACTTTGAACATATTCTGCTTTTCCACAACTCAGGTATGTCTCAACGACAAAATCAGTTACCTGTGCACTTGGCTTTATCAGGATTACAATTTCCAGATGGTTCTGGGTTCTTTATTTCTCAGAAAATTTGCACCTCCCATAGAATGAAGATAACTAAACTGTGGAGACTGAAGAAAAAGCAAGTCACTCTTTTCTAAGGATTACATGCACATCCCTATTTCAGTTCAGCAGTATTTGTTACTTCATATTGTCTGCTAACATGGCATTCTCTTTCTGGAGAAGTGTTGAATCAGTCAGTGAAAACACAAAATGAGGCAAGGATGTGTTTTAAGAAATGATCATACAGGAATTTCTGTATCAAGCTGTTAAAAACATGATGGAGCACATCCCAGAATTACAACCTACACTATAAGAACTCAACTCTTTTATAATTGCACTTCTGATTTTACTTTGACTTCCCATGGTAGCCTACTGGTCAAAAATCAAAGGTGGAGATGACTTCCAGATACCATTATAGATGAAATGACACTAAATGAGATAATCTTGTTTTTAAGTTGGTTTAATTTAAAAATCTTTTGAAGACAAGAAAGCTTCAGAGTTAATGAAGAAAAGTATTAAAATTATACAGCCTTTTAGATGAAATGCATTAGATACATTAAATTATTCTGAGCTGCATGCATTTAGATAATGTCTGAATGGGAGAACTATGCAATTCTGGACCACTTCACCTGATTACAAAATTTGCATTGTACAGAGTAGAGCTAATGAGAGACATGAAGGTGGAGTTATATCTCCCTTAAGCCATCTGGCCAGCCTACGTGTGTTCCTAACATTTACTGTTCTGCTAGTTTATCCAGACAAAGGTTAAAAAGGTAATTTAGTAATCAGTAATTTAGAAGGCTTCTAATGGAACAGGATGCTTGAATTAACTAAACTAAAGAAGTGCAAAACATCTCAGTGGCTAAAATTGAAATCTATATAATCCAAGAATGGGAAAATGGCATACATTATTAATAATGAAGATAAGAAACAACTGGAAGAATTTGTATAGACATGATGGTCACTTCTAGTCTTTAAAGTAGGATTGTGTTATTTTCTACAATAAATGCCTTGGCTCGTGATTGTTGATTAGTCACCAGAAAGTCCTAAGTTGTGACGGACTTCTTCTGTGTGGTTTATATATAGTTTTATTGAATGCATAAAAATTTCAATATCTTGACATGTTAGTTGTAAGAAATAAATAATTTATAAATACAATTTGGCAGAAGTGGTGCAGAATATTCTAGCAAAGTTGAAAAGATATTTACCAAAAGTATTACAAATATGCAGCCTTCTACCTCTCCTGCTGTGCTCAAGAGAGTGTTTGAATCCATATCTTCTTCATTACCCTCCTGCTGTACACCTCCGTGTAGTCACAGCCTGGATTGAGCTCCTGCAAAGCCTAATAATCAGGAATTTGTTCCCTCTGCCCACTCTTCGAGACAAGTTTGGTCTAATTTAGCTATGTTTTTGCTGACAGTCACATGGATTCTTAGCATGATGGAGGTGAGTCATTAATTAAAATGAATTCAGAGTAGGTAAAATCACACAAGTACTTTTGCTGGTTTGTGGGGTCCCTGACAGTATCCTTCTCTTAAATTGGTGGGTTTGATGGGTGGACTGTGAGATGGATAAGAAATTGATGAGACAGTGCCATCCAGAGGGTCACAGTCAACAGCTCAGAGTCTCAATGGAAATCAGTGACCTGTGGTGCCTCTCAGGTGTCTGTTTGGGGAGCAGTGTTATTTAATGTCTTCATTAATTGACACAGACAAAGGGATCTAGTGCATGACTCAGAGAGTTTGCAGATGGCACTAAACTGAGTGATGTGGCTGTCACATGTGATGGAAAAGGAGATGCAGAGGGATCTGGACAGGTTCAAGAAGTGGCCCATGAGAATCTCATGAGGTTTAACAGAACAAGTCCAAGGTGCTGCACCTTGGCTGGGGCAACTCTTAGTACCAATCCAGGCTGGGGATGAACAGAGCCAGAGCAGCCCTGGCAGACGGACTTGGGGGTGCAGGTGGGGGAGAGGCTGGACACGCCCCGGCCGTGTGCGCTGGGAGCCCAGAACCCCCCGTGTGCTGGGCTCACCCAAAGGCCCGTGGGCAGCAGGGCAGGGAGGGGATTCTGCCCCTCTGCCCCGCTCTGCTGAGACCCCACCTGCAGGGCTGCAGCCAGCTCTGGGCTCCCAGCACTGCAAGGACAGGCACCTGCTGGAGCCAGGCCAGAGGAGGCACCAAGGGGATCAGAGGGATGGAGCAGCTCTGCTGTGAGCAAAGGCTGGGAGAACTGGGGCTGTTCAGCCTGGAGAAGAGCAGGCTTTGAGGTGAGCTCATTGTGGCCTTTCAGTACCTGAAGGGAGCCCACAGGAAAGACAGAAACTATTTACAAGGGCCTGGAGTGACAGGACAAGGGGGAATAGTGTTAAACTGACAGAGAGTAGGTTTAGATGAGATATTAGGAAGAAATTCTTTACTCTGAGAGTCACGAAACACTGGCACAAGTTACCCAGAGAAGCTGTGGCTGCCCCATGCCTGGAAGTGTTGAGGGCCGGGTTGGATGGAGCTCTGAGCAATCTGGTCTAGTGGAAGGCGGCTCTGTCTATGGCAGGGGTTGGAACAAGATAATCTTTAAGGTCCCTTACAACCAAGGCTGTTCTATTATTTTATGATTCTATTGAATTATGACTCTGGGAATTATAGTTGTAAGAATGTGCAGTCATATTTATATGATTGCAAGCGCTCTGCCCTAATTTTGTTGATAAATTGTTCTTGAGCTAAAACCAGTCATTTTCTAAGTACAGAAATACTACTTTTCTTATATTACAATATGTGGGACTTGAAGTTGTTTCCCTTTTTGGCTGTTCATTCAGCAAGGTTCTCCTTTCACTGCCCTTTCTCCTCATGATATAGATGTGTCAGTTGTCAACTCTCCTCAAAAGACACAAGTGAACCTCCTCATAGACTAAGTGAGATGGGGAATTATCCATCAGTTATCATGGTAGAGCCAAAGTAAAAAATGTGTAGCTCAGTACTGACTGAAGAAGAGAAGACAAGGTAGCAGTGACAGCTGTGATTTGGGTGTGTGAGAAATGACACTGAGGAGCACAAAAAGCATCGACAGCCTTGGAGACTCTCTGCAGTAGCCCACCACTTCCCTGTAGCACTGCAGGAGATGCTGTCAGTCAAGCTATCTGAGAATCTTATCCCTCTTAGATCCTGAACATTGCCAAAGCTGGATTTTCTTAGTGTAATCTATGTGAGAGGGCAGGACCTGAAATGTTGATAGCCATACTTGGCAGGGTGCCCTTACTTGGACCCAGTAGCTTCTATGGGCATGTGAAAATTAGATTTTTTTTAATCTGAGGCCAATAAACCAATGAAATCTGTTAGGCTAAAATTAAGCTTTAAATTCATATGTAAATTGTCAGATGTACTATCCAAGATTAAAGGTCTCTTTGGACTAAGGATATAAACACCCATCATCTGCTTTTTGGTACTGGCAAACCAACCTTTAATTTTATTTTTTTTTTTTCCCTGTAAGCTCATTGTTTGTACTTTGCCCTGGAGATCATAGAAGTATGAGGTATTTCCCTTGAGGAATCACCTTGAAATATTTAAAAATCTTTACTTCCTCCCCCAGAAACCCACGCTACTGTAAGAACATTTCTTGTTACACTATTGCTTCAGGCTTTTAGCTTATTTTTAGGAAGACATTTTATGGCTCTTACTCATTCTCTGTTTCTGAGTGAGATGAAACCTAAAAGATGTGTTTTTAAAAGCTTTTTCAGGTTTTGTTGATATGCTGGACATATAAGTGCAATGAAACAATGACTATGTTCATAACTTGTTAATAATTGACTATGGTTGAGATACTTGGCTGAAGAACTGTCCTGGACACAATCAGTGAAAAACTATTTGGACGTTTGTTTAAGAGACAATGATACAGTTAAACAACCATTTCTGTCTGTCTAAGGTTTAGATTTTGGTTTTGCTTCTCTCTTTTCTGCAACTCTTAGATGTCCTCATCAAATCCTGTAGTAGGTCATACCTAACACAGGTATGGGGAAGGTATGGGAAGATGTAAGTGATGGCTCTAGTAACCTTTTTGTCACGTTTTCTAAAGTTCCCAGTCTGAAATGTGCAGGATCTGCATGTGCAGTCATCCCCAAACCATCACTGCCAGGCTGCATACACAGATGATGAAAAATTTTGCTCCAAATTACTTACTTTGAAATCAGGTCTTCTCAACCATGTGTACAGATTGATATTTGATACAATTCTTAACCAGTCTGACAAACACATAAATAGCATTCTCATGGTTGAAATTGACAGTTTGAATCCTGATCCTTCCTTAGTGAGTCTTGTCTTGTGACCCCCTCAGGAAAACAAAAAATCTCTTTTTTTTTCATTCTTTCTGAAGAAGACTGATGCATTTCTTCAGTCTTAATCTAGCCCTCCAATCCTTATTCAAGCCCACCTCAGTGGCATCTAAAGGATTGTGTGTTTCCATGAAAGGAGTGTTGTTTCCATGACACCTATATGAGGAAAATCAGAGCTTTTCTACAACCCAGACTTGTTTAATGAAATACCTAAACACCTTTTATTTCAAAAATTGTTCAGCTTTAATTAGCATCCTGGCCAGCATGATTCATGGGGAATATTAATGAGATAGCAGTGTTATCTCCTGGGGTTCAAGATATAGAGCCATATTATTTGGTTTATAAGGTGATAGTTTGCTCTCTTATTTGAAAAACCATAGAATTATAGAATGGATTGGGTTGAAACAGACCTTAAAAGTCATCTGATCCAATCTCCCTTATGTGGGCAGGGATACCTTCCACTATACTAGGTTGCTCAGAACTCCATCCAACTTGGCCATGTACATTTCTAGGGATGGGTTATCCAACATTTCTCTGGGCAACCTGTGCCAGGGCCTCACCACTCTCAATGTAAAGAATTTCTTCTTTTTATCTAGTTGAACGTGCTGTCTTTCAGTGTGACATGATAGGATGTGTTATGATACTGTCTGTGTTGTAGAAAAATTGCTCATGAACAACACACATTCAAATTGTCCAAGCTCTGTTGTGGTATAACATCAAGCAATTTAATTCTGAACCAAGAACACAATTCTAATCAAAGTTTCTGAGATGGTATTTTTGACTGTTTCACCCTGTTTTCATTAAATTTAATCATTAATATGGTTTAAAAAAAAAAAAAGTCCCAAACAATCACCTTTTAAAATGCTTGGCTTGTCTCTGGTGTCTTGCTCTAGGCAGTAGCTGAAAAATTAAAGCACAAGGTCTTCTGAGGAATCTGGGTTTGTGATGATTTCTGTGAATACGTAACGTGACTTTACAGAGAATACTGAAATCCCTTCAGAACCTGGTTTGCTAAAACAAAGGTGGAAAAAACCTGTAGGAATTGTTCTAGTAAAGGGCTTACCAAAAAGAGATCGTGCGCCCTTCTCTAAAATAATGTGGAAGCTACTTTAGCATATTTTATATTCAACTAAACCACCATGGCTGTGATTTTTGCTGGGGGTTTTTGTACCTTTGGTTTTGTTTTCTATGTTTGTATTAGTCTCGACCAGCAACCCATAAACCAAGCTTAGTTTTCTTATATGGATGCACGATTTTGAATGAAAATTCATTTGAATGGACCTTTGGAACATATGAATGTGCCTTCTGAACACTGTTATGTTTTAGAAGAGCAGAAAAAGTGGACTGGGAATGAGAAGGCTTAAGGGTAAAGAATAGCCATGTTACTATTTTCCACTTGTTTAAAGATGTCTGCATGGATCCCTGTATGTTAACCTTCTCTGTCAAATAAAGTCCTTCCAAAATTTATTACAAAAACTACTGTTTTTACAGGAGGAGCTATCTAAGGACTCATAATGTAAGATCACAGATTAATAAGATGCACTTTTTAAAGAGATACATTTCATCCTGGACAAATATTCCCTGTAGAAAGTACATTACTGCATTCAAGAGAAAGTTTGAGTTTGGCTCAAGCTGTTTTGTTAACCAAGTTTTTTACTTTTTGGATCATCTGTTGCCCTTTGTGTGACTTAAGATTCTGTTCACTGCTCAGTGTTTATGTGTAACTGTTGCTCAGCAGATGTCTTGGACTCTAAGGCCCCCCCTGAGTACAGTATTTGTTTGCATGTGCAACCTTTCCCAATTGCAGAAGTAAACTTGCTCTGAAATATGAGGCAAATCAACACTTACTCCACCTGTGCACACTAAAAAAAAAAAAAATTACACTCATTCCATATGAAGCATACAAGCTAACCAAATTACAGAAAGAAAAATGAGTGACAAGCAAGATTATTTTTCTTCTTAATATTTCAGAAGTGTATATTTATAAGGAATAAGAAATTTGGTGTTTTTCTCAATTTTAATGTCTTTTTATTTTTTCAGTGAAAAGACTACACCATTTTAGGAAAAAGGCAACAGAAGCATGAAGCATCAGTCTTGTGAGTGTAGGCTTTACACAGTAAAGGATCTTCAGTTCACTTCTACAATTCCCAGACAAATATGTACTAACTTAAAATCTCATTAGATTTAATTCTGAGTTTCTTCAGCATTTACCAGGCTCAACAAAGAAATTGATTATTTGAGATTTTTTTTTGTGACTGAGTTAAGAGAAATGGCCCTCCTCTTCCCCTTGTGAGGAAGCTGCCAACACCAATGAGGTGTCCCCTCAGTCTCCTTTCCTCCAGGCTGAACAACTCCAGCTCCCTGAGCTGCTCTTCATATGTTTTCTTCCACTAAATGAAAAGAATAGAGAACTACAACTAATTCACTGTATTGTAATTGATTTGAGAGCTTCTAATTTCATGTAAACACAAAATATGGGAAGGTGAGAAACCTATGTAGTTTTCCAACTGTTATTCATCCAGTCAAACTAATTGACCATGAATTTGCTGGTAGTTGAGCTTTGAAGTGGTACAAAACCAGAGCACAGGTACATATTATTTTAATGAACAGTGATGTGTGAAATGAATTATAGCCTTGTCAACAAGATAAGAGCGAATTATATCGTAGTTGTGTTTAGGGGAAACTATAGCAAACATGCTGAATGCAGTTTCCAAAAGCTGCTAAGGGTTTGTCAATTATGATATTTCTCTGTGAAAGCTGTAAAAGGAAGAAACTCTACAAGTGCTTATTAATGAGGCATAAAAAATAAAATTCAACACAATATTCATTCACTCTTGAGTTTTTTGTGAATATAAGGCAAGCCTCTGACTGACTTCTGCTCGTTTTCATTAATTACTCAGACAATTCTTTTTATGATATATGTTTCCATTAATATTTTTTTCGTGAACCTATGGGAACAGGATGGAAATATCTAAATGAAAAATGAGGAATATCATTGCCTAATTTGGAGATTCCTTAATTTAATTTTTTTTAAATACTTCCTTAGTAATCCTGGTAGTTTCTTTTGGGAATGTTTAATATTAAAACATAGAACTATTGCTTTATCATTCATAGAATCACAGTTATAAAATATCCTGAGGTGGAAGGGAACCATCAGGATCATCAATGTCTGACTCCTGGCCCTGCTCAGGACAGCTCCAGGCATCCCACCCTTTGCCTGAGAGCGTTGTCCAAATGCTTCTTGAGCTCTGTCAGGATTGGTGCTCTGGCCACTGCCCTGGGGGGCCTGTTCCAGTGCCCAATGACTCTCTGGATGAAAAACCTTTTCCTGATATCCAGCCTACACCTTCCCTGATACAGCTTCGTACAGTTCCCCTGGATCCTGTCACTGATCACCACAGAGAAGAGATCAGTGCCTGCCCCTCTTCTTCCCCTTGTGAGGAAGCTGCCAATACCAATGAGGTGTCCCCTCAGTCTGCTTTCCTCCAGGCTGAACAACTCCAGCTCCCTCAGCTGCTCTTTGTATGTCTTCCCAGTAGACTTTTCACTACCTCTGTGTCCCTCCTCTAACAGCTTTATATCTTTCATTATGGTACCTGAAATCACCCCCAGGACTTGAAGCCATCCCAGTGCAAAGCAGAGTGGGACAATCCCCTCCCTTGCCCAGCTGGGGATGCTGTGCCTGATGCATCCCTGAATGCAGTTTCTGTTCTGGCTGTTAGAGCACATTCCTGTCTCACTGGTGCAATTGTAACTTGAAAATAGTAAAAATACAGGATTGAACATCAGAGTGACTCAATTGACTCATCTTTGTAAGATGTTGATTTGGTTCTTTACTCGGATGATTCAGTGATGTAGTGCCTTCAGACTTTAAATTACCAACCTTCCTCTTTAAAATTATAGTCCTGAAAACCTGTTTGATCATATTTATTTGGTAATGCATTGTAAAGGAACGTAGATTTAAACAAGCTTTTGAAAGTAGAAATAGGGAAAGCTTCTCTCTTGTCTATACCCAGGAAAGGGCTGCATACTTAGGTTATCTATTGACAGACATGATAAACACATCTCCCCCCAGCTGTTATATATGCAGCTCAGTTTTATTCTTGGAAAAATAAATTATGGGAGATCTTGAGAATGCTAACCTTTAAATAAAATATTAGGTACAGGCAGCTTATTGAAACACATTTGGTTACAAGTGGATTTTTATAACTGCTTAGAAATGATATATTTTAATTCCTTATGCTGTCACACCCTCTTAAAATGATTATTTTGAAGCATTCACTTTTATGTTAGCCGTGACCTACTTTCTGTTAAGATGAATACTTCGGGTGTATATGTCTGGTGCCTATTTCACAAGTGTTATTCTCATAGAATAATAGACGTTATCTAGATGCTTTCAACAAAGCTTTTCCACTTGGCTTTACTCTGCCTAGGTGAATAAAAGATTTTATTATATTTTTCAGGGAGACAAGTGAGGTGGGGGAGGAAGGACTTATTAGGGAATTGATACTGTTCTTCAGTGAGACAATTATTCTCTATAAATTCTTAGGTGTTTTTCTTCATTGGATCATTAAATATCTTCTGTACTGCAGTGGAAGAAAAGAAACAGTAACAGAATCATCAATGTGCAGCACTGAAAATGAACAGGAACAAAAATAATAAAACCTCAGTAGCTGCTACAATGGGGACTTCAAACACATTGAGGAACTTGCAATCCCTCTTGTTAGTAAGGAAATACAGAAGTCTTGACATTTAAAACAGTGACTATGTGTCACATACAGGTATACTTTGTAATACAGGGCTGTAGAGGGTTGTGCTTAAGAAGGTGGACAGGGATATAATCAGTAACAATACTGGAGAGGGTTGGCACTTTGTTTTGCCATTGATGTTTAAATATATAGCAGGTTTATTGTCCCAAAGACCTGCTGGCGTGCTCTGATTCAGGCACAAGTTTGCAGTTAACTAAGCTGAGAACAAGATTTGATGGACTTAGATAAATGAGGTTTCTGTACAGAAAGCTCAGCAGGTTTAAGAGAAATCAAACAGGCATTCTGAGTCTGTGCCATCATTATAATTTCTGAATTTTCAGGTTTTCCTCTCCTCCTCCTATTGCTGAAATAAGACACCTGGTGGTCTGGCTCTCTCCTTCTTGGAGACTCTCCTGGCTGCCTTTGTTCACACTCTGGCGCCACTTCCATTGAATGCTTCTGCTTAAAGTGCATTTCTGCTTCTTGAGTATGCCTTGTATCAGCTGGAGCTACTCTTCTCCTGTCTGATGCCTTCATACACTGTCTCCTCTCACACTCCACTCTCCACAAGCTTTTTCTGCACTTGGATCACAGCCATAAATCAAACCTAAATCAAGCAAGGCAGTTGCCATGAATAATAAAGGAGTTTGCAGCATGACCTAAAGCATATTGAATAATATCTTTGGATCAGAAGTTCCTCCTGGATTACTGCTTTAACAGTAGACTTTTTCTGAAAAAGCAAGAACTGCCTTCAGCAAGACCCAACAGTGGGTAAATGGCAATTTTAATTTTATTTCAATTTTTATCAGGTGAGTGTTCATTTAGTTTCATTAGCTTTTTTTAGTCCTCACAACACCAATCAGTGATGATTTAGAAGCATTAAGGTGAATGTAGATGAGGACAAAAACAGAAAACTAGTGGCATATAATAAAGAAGCTGTGAATTGGCCCAATTCAAACTAGTTTGTGTTTTTCAGTGTATAGGAACTCTTGGTTACAGAGTTGTTATGAGAGGTGCTACTTTTTTACTTCACAGTATAAAAGGTACTGTGAATGCTGTGATTTCTCTTTTAAGAAAGAAGGTTTTGAAAACATACAGAGAGTGACACATTTGATCTATTCACCAGAATTGCAAACACACAAATCTCTTGGCACATATTTTCCAGAGGGTTTTGATTGAGGCAGTTACGTAATTTCAAATAGAAATGAGATAATTTCTGAACTGCAAGAAAGCTTTATTTCTGTATTATTTTAAATCCACAGATGAGCTGTCAGAATAAAAGGAAACGCACTCTTCAAAAGAGTATGTATTTGATGAATCTGTGAATAAAAAGGAAGAAAACTTTTTAAAATAAATTTGATATTATAGCAGAATAACTTTAACTTGCACACAAATTTCCTTTTTCCCTAACTGATGATAGCTATGATTTTTTGATTTTTTTTTTTAAATGACGAGTGGATATATGAAGCTATTGATCTTGAAACCCTAACTTAGCTTGCAGTAGTTGTGTTAGTGAGATACTAGGCAAAGTTCACAAGAAAATCTGTTCCTTTAAAAAGTGGCACAAAAGGTTATAAAGAAATTACATGCAGATCTGAAGATTTTTGACACACTGCCATGTGCTTCTGCCTTTCATCATGGTCTAATATGAGGTAGTATATTATTCTTCACTTGCCATTTTTATATCCCTCTTCACTGGATTTATTTTCCTGATAACCTATTTGTACCTTCAAACAAAGATAATGAAAACACAGGACAGATACTTCTTGCACTTCTCTCTGATCTTACAGTTCTAAGAAATACAGGATTTTGTTCCCTTTCTCCTTCTCTCCCTCTTTTTCAAAGGCCTGTGGCTTCACAAGGTAAGGAAAAATACTTATAAACAAAACCTCTTCAAAAAGCTCCACATTTTTCCTCTTCATTTTATGACAACCATGAGATTACGTAGACTTAGCTCGGAGTGCACCATGCATGCAATGTGTTTCTTGTCCCCTTGTTTTTGGTAGGCAAAAGTAAGAGGAGAAAATGAGAAAGACATTGAAATCATGGGGCACTAGAGGTGTCTGAGAGTCATAGCTCAAGGGAAATTAAACGCAGCAGCCCCACTGCTGCTCATTCTCACAATCTTTAGTCCAGAGTTTACTTTAAAAAGAGAAACAATAATATATAAGATAGTGCTGGGTCAAGTGAAGATAACTTTGTTTGCATTATGTTAATATTAAAGATTAAAACTAATTTTTACAGCACTTCTAGCATGAACCATGAATCTAAGGAATACATTGTGTCATGACATTTCTCTGCCTGAGTGTTTAGGTAGGCCTGCATTTCATGCTAGAAAAGTACATATCCATCTGTGTAGGAGAAAGAAGTTTCACAGAGGGAGGCACTTCAGCAGGAAAAAGGATGCTTCAACAAAGAGCTTCAGGGGCAGCTGAAATGAAGAGGGTTGTTTTTCATCCAGGAGACAGATTCAGCTAAGAAAAAACTGTTCATTAAAAAACTGTTTTCATATAGGAAGAGAATAGCAAAGCAGTTCTGGGCCTGGTGTGACTGCAGAAGCTGAGTAGCTGTTGATTTAGGTTTAGAGTAAGGTCAAGATCTGCATAGAGGAACAATTGTATTTTGCGGAACGTTGTTTGTGGATCAATAAAACACAAGAAACGAAGTAGGGAAAAAATATCTTCATCATACAATAGGCAGTAATTTCTTACAAGAGTAAGGACATACACTGTGAAGTCCTTTGCATTGCTGAAGATTTCAGCAGCTACTGTAAGGACTTTGTGATACAGGAAATGAACCTTGAATCAGCTCAATTTCAATTCCAAACACCTTTTTATAGAAAATTAAAGAAATGTGAAAGATATTGGAGAACTTGAACAGAATAAAATTCTTGTGAATCAACATAATCTTCTAATAACAAATTTGTTTCAGGAAATTCTCAGAATACTTGAGCTGTTTGCCACAGCTCTCCTTGTTTAGTCACTAGAGAAATGAAAAACAGTCTTACCTTGTCAGAAGCATAGCATATGGAATTCATAAAAAAAAAAAAAATAGAAAGAAAAAATAGAAAATCCGACAATATTTTGTATTGAGGTAGTATTTAACACAGTGGAATGGTGTCTCAGCTAAAAAAATATGTGGAAATGAAATAGATCAACTATGTAAATATTCAGTTAACTTTGTTTCCAGTTAAATTACAGTGTGAGAACTATTACTGCTTATTTCAGAGTAGTATTGACAGTAAATCACTTAGGACGTAATGAGAAAAGTGGCAGTGTAATTTTCTAACATGCCTAAGTCTGCACAATAACTGATGCAAATTCTGCAGCACTCCATGTTTGCCCAAATGTGAGAATCTTTTGAAATAACATTACAGAGAGCTCATTTTACAGAACGGGGACTTGGCTTTTATTATTAAAAGAAAATTTCCAGAATTTCAAGAATTCTACATTGCCCTTGTAGTAGGGCAAGTCTTTGGGCTTAGGGACAGTTTTATTGAAAAGGACTTGCAAAGAGAGTCTTGGAAACATTTTTCTTTTCTTAAATCAGGCAGTTACCTTTATTGCCATACATAAGAGCCAGAGAAAAATTTCATACTTCAGCTTTTCTTTCAGCTTGATAACACCATTTAAATTAGACATATAATTGATATTTTCTTTGTTTGCTTAATGTTAAGTGGAATTAAAAACAAACAGAGTAGTGTATAACATCAGCTTTATGTAAGAACAATCTGCAAGCAGCCATGTAGCTTCAGCAAGATCCTCATCAGAGCAAACTAGATTTGTGCATTGCAGACTTCTCTGCTCCATCCCAAAAACACAGCCAATATTCCCATCATTTCAGTGGTCACCAGGCCACATCCCATTTGATCTGAGATCTCATCTTTAGAAAATCACTGTAGTTGTTTTGATTAATTCTAATTCATATCTAAATCGGTTAGCTGTGTCACTAATTACCTTAACTTGTTATATTTTTTATTTGATTGTAGCTGTCTAAAATTTCCTTTTAATCTGTATCTTTGATCTTTTTGTTTGATTTTTGCTTTTAATTTATCTTTCTTTGATGATACTGCCTTCTACAACCCCATAATACAGAGTATCTTCTCTTTCCATGCCATTTTCCTTGCAGTTACATCACTTCACTCTTTTCTGACATTTCCTGTTATTTCTCTGTGCCTAGGTAACTTAGCTGGGTATTTCCTACTGACATAAACTGCCAGTGTCACTCCACAGCTTACTCAAGGCTCAGTGTTGAACAACTCTCTGTGCAAAAATTCCTATGTTTTATCAGAATTTCTCGCATTGCAAATTGTGCCTGTTGCACAATTTATTCTTTTCAATCTGCACCTGTCTGAAATGTCTGGCACAATTTTTTCCATATTCTCCTGCTGGGTAACTGAAGAGATATTTGATCAAAATTAACCAATGCCCATAGCCATGAATATTTTCAAAGAACTACTTGTGAGCAATTTACAAGTGTGCTTTGGGGGATATTTTTAGCAATAAAATATATATAGAAGTTATCTTATAATTTTCTTTAATATATTCTCCCCCCCAATGTTTGGAGAATGTACTGAATGTTTTGTTTAAATGATTTGGTCTATGCATTTTGTAAGCACTTCTGTAGGATTGCTGCTTTTACAGCAGGAAGAGATCATACTTTAACAGCTGGCAGCTGCTGAATGCTAGTGATCATCCTAAACACCATTTTAGAATTTCCACACTGAAATGAAAACAAAGTTTAAGAAGTGAACTGTGAGTGACAAGCAGTCCTTTAGAGATGAGTATCACAGCTTAAGCAGCTTGTAGTATTTAGCTTTGAAACGGAATGGTTTTCAAACTTGCTTTACACCATTTCTGGCCTCCCTCCTCTGATGTGTCCAGAAAACAGCAACACAGCTGGGAAGGGTCCAGAAGGTAGAGTCCTGTGAGGAGCACCTGAGTAAGCTGGGTGTGTTTAGCTTGGAGAAAAGGAGACTCAGGGAAGACCTTATCACGCTGGTGTAGCCAGGTGGGGGTCAGGCTCTGCTCCAAGGTAACAAGTGACAGGCTTCAATCTGTGCCAGAGGAGGTTCAGGTTAGGTATCAGAAAGAAAAAAATTCTTCCCAGAAGGAGTTGTGAAGCATTGGAATGGACTGTCCAGGCAGGTGGTGAAGTCACCATCCCTGGAAGTATTCGAGAAACAAGTGGATATGGCACTCAGTGCCATGGTCTGGTTGACAAGGGGTGGTTGGCAAAAGGTTGGACCAAATGATCTCAGAGTTCTTTTCCAACCTGAATAATTTTGTAATTATGGGATTCTCCTGCTGTAGCAGATAGGTCCCCAATCACACCAAGGTGAACACTGGACTAGAACTTCCAGGGATGCTGCTCCTTACATCACTTGTGAGATAACTGGCCCTGTGAAGTATACAGCATATCTATGAGGAATATGTTTCTAGCTGAAAGGAAAGAAAATGAACAGCCAAGATCATGTTACTTCAGTTAACTCCTCAAGGGATGTGTCCGAGAGCAGCTTGCACACTGCTCTCTGTCCTTTCCTGAATAAGTGCAGAAATGAATCTTGGAACTCTCTTAATGGCAATTCACAGCTTTAGATTGCATTTGCTTGTGCATGGTGGAGTTTCCTCACCTTCATGGACTGAATTTTGTCTCCGTAACATATACAAAGCACTAAAATACATTTTCTTTTCTGAGGAATATAATTTAAAGAAATGATGGACATGATTTCCTTGATCTTCCCCATATGAACAAATTAGCATACATACATATTAACATGTAGTTGGTTTATTTATTTATTTATTTTTAAATTTTGCTCAAGTGAAATTATATTATCAGGTACAGATGAGCACATTTCAAATTAAATAAATAAATAAACCTATTGAGGTTCATAATCTTGTAATTTGCATTTTCTGGACATTTTCTATACTGTGGTTGCTAACTTCAGCAGTCCTAATTTGTACAGAAATTAATTTTCGTTTGATTCACACATACAGAGCATTAGACTCTGCTATTACCATGCAGTCATTCAAAAGCTAGTAGGCTCAATGGTGTCAGATTATCTACCTTTTTAAATTACTGTGACACAGGTCTTATTCCTTCCCAGAATTTTGTTTTTTCTCATTCCTCTTCCTTTGCTTCTCTTAAATCCTTATATGGCACCTATCATGGAAATATTTCTGAATTAACGTCTATAGTCTCTTCCCTAAATATTTATGAATTAACATCTATAGTCTCTTCCCTTTCATAGTTTTTGCTTCTCACTTCATAACTTTTAAGACTATTTCTTAAATGCTTCCAATTTGATCAATTGTCCACCAAATATAAGTTGCACCGAGCAATGGAAGACACCTCAGGCATAAAAAAAATATGTGAACAATCTTACAAAATATGTGATTTTGTTTGAAATGCAATAGATTAAATACATTGGTTTACCAAGTGGAAACTTGGTTAGATGAGAATTGACCCTACTAGAGGGAACAGAATATACCTTGAGGCATCTGGGAAAAAGAAATCTGACAGTGCAAAGGTTGCTGTAGTACAAGGTAACATTCCCCTCCACTAGGAAATTCAATGTGCTCTCTGAAGCACTTCTGGTTTGGCTGGATAAATTGTGCCAAGGAATATTTAATTTTGCTTCAGAATTTATGTCATCATGATCCAAATTTTAAAAAATGTGTAATCCATGAAGTGCTGGCATTTTCTCAGGATGCAAGAGATATCACAGATCACTCATAGAGAGGAGCAGCTCTGTCTCCTTTAAGGTATATCACAAAATTACAGAATGCTTGAGATTGAAAAGACCTCTGGAGGTCCAACCCCACTTGCTCAAGCAAGACCACCAAGAGCCAGTAGCCCACCACACAGTGTCCAGAGAATTCTTTGATGTCTCTGAGGAGACTCCACAACCTCTTTGAACAAGTTATGCATGTGCTCAGTCATCTGCAGAGTAAAAGTTTCCTCATATTTAGATACAACATCCTCTGTTTCACTTTGTGCCCATTGCCTCTTGTCCTGACACTGAGCAGCACTAAATAAATCCTGGTTCCATCCTCTTCACATTGTCTCTTCAGGAATTTACATACATTTATAGGATACCTCTTGAGCCTTCTCTTCTCTATGGTTTGTTCATTCTCGTAATTAGAACATACATATAAAGTTAGTTACATTAACTGTAATAGTTTTATTATTCCCCCCTCCCCCCCAAATTTCAGCTTAATAATTTTTTTCTTTTGTAAGGCACTACATTGTCTTGGTTTGAAAGACACGTGTCTGCTGGGAGGGGTAGGACCTCCCTTGGAATGGAGAATTCAAACTCCCTCCCTCTGAATTATTATAATTTTGAAAATTAAGGGAGCTCTGAGGCAAAGATATGGGAATAGGAATAACAGTTCTTTACTAGTATGCATAACAAAACAAAACAAACAATGACAACTGCTGCATTAACAACAAAACAGAACCAGGAACCTCGAGGGCTCTGCTTCACAAAGCCCGGGGCAGTCTGATCTCGGTGCCCCTCCAGGACTGAGAGCACCAAGCTGGAATGGTGGAAAATGCCAGGCTGATGGATGAGATAAATCAGAAGCTCTGTGGTGGTGGCTGGAGCAGCAGGATGTCCCTGGCAGGCAGGGCCAGGATGTCCTGACAGGGCAGGAGGGGTGAGGCCACCGTAGCAAAAAGAGCAGCGACAAAGAAGTGGCAGTGGTGGGACAGGGCTGGCCTGACTCCAGCAGGGCAGGAGGAGGAGAGCTCAGACTTCCTGGGCACACAAACAGATGGTGGTAGGTTTCCCACGACTGGACTTGGTGGTGACAGTGAACTCCTCTCACAGCAAGCAAACAGCCTGGCCCTCCTCCCTCCGATGCCAAGAGCAAGAGACAGCCTACCTCCCCCAGCCCCATCCTTCTCCTGCCCCCAAAACTCACATTATCTTCCCCCTCTTGACTTTTGGCCACTTCTTCATTTTAGCCAAGCACCCATAAGTACTCAGTAATTGGAGTCCTGGCAACTTATGGGAAAATATTCTATAAGTAAAAAAGAAGCAAATCTAACCCCCAATATTCATAAGTGACACCTGACAGGAGAAGAAAGTGTAATACTCCTGAGTGACTACCAGATGACAGATTGATGTCTTCTGCTGTTTGCCTGAAAGTGCTAATGATGATTGAACACCATTGCCAAGCTGAGGTTTGTATGTGAACTCCTGAATGCTCAGCAGCCAGGTCAATTGGCATTCTTACAACAAATATTGTAAGAGTATTTGTAACTATCAAAATAGTGCATCATGGATAACAATACTAGGCGGCCTGGGTTCATGTGTTCTACATGGATATTAAATTTTCTTTTAAATTGAACTGTCATTGATAGCAGCAATAGTGCAATTTACCACTTCCTTTTCTGTAAACTGTTTTGGTTTGCTATAGGATGATATTTTGATTAAGAAGCCGGGTGATACAAAATCAATAGAAGAGTTCATGCTGATTAAACACTGCCTTTGTTACTGATGTTTTTGAGGTCTTTAAGAAACAGTTCTTGACCTTTTCCTATTTAATATTGTTATCAATGACTTGGAGGAAAACAAAACTGTTATTGATTGAATTTTTAGCAAATGCACACACACACAAATGAATGTAAAAAAAAAAAAAAGAATTCAGCAGGGATATGTTGGTGGTTCAGTAAGTGTAGTATAAATATACAATTTGCAACTCAGCCAAGTCACATTTTGGTGTAGTGAAGTGTGAATAGAAGCCACATTTTGCCACTACAAATGTCTTGAAGAGAAGATGCTTTTAAAAAGGTGCAAGAAGTCATACCAAGCATGAACACTCAATACAATTCCATGTTAAAAGGTGAATGTGAGACAAAACCACGAAAATATCGAGTAGAAATTATTTGTTCTACTTCTGTTTAGGTGACTGCTGCTTCTATTCTGAAATCCAGAGTTCAAATATTGTATCAATAAATTGGAGAGAATTTATTAAAGGACTGAGAAGGATTCAAGGAGCTCAAAACAAATTTAACAAAGGAAATTGTTTCTGTAGTACTAGTGCTTCACAGCTTGATGTTCAGCAGAGTAGACTATTGTGCTCTTAAGCTTTCCTTGTTTTGCGAGGGGATGTCCCACAAGTTCTCTGGCCTTGCTGAAGTCCCTCATACAGGCATTGGCGTCCCTTTCCAGATGTGGCAGCTCAGCAATGAGATGCCTTGGTCCCAGGATCACCACTGACAAGCTTAGCTATGCCTTTTCCTGTAATCCACACATGTCGTTAACCTGGCTTTGAAATAACCAAAACGTGTTGCCAACAGGCTTGCAGAGGTTTTGGGCAGAGTCATTTTGCTTTATCTACTGCACAGAGTTTCAATTCTTGGAAAAAACCTTAAAAATCAGAGGGGACTTTGTTCGGCTTTTTTCCTCTTCTTTCTCAGAATACCCAAGGAGTGGTGCAGTGTACCAGGAACCTCTTTGGAACACTGGATGTCTCTTAAATATGCTACTTGGTTGTTCATGTCCTTTGTGTGCAGTGTCATGCTACTCATTCCCTTCTAATTTGTAGAGTACAGCTGCACCTCTTCTTGTTCATGTTGAGGAGTGTTTGAGAGAATTGTAGGGAGGGAAATGCAAGCTCTGGACATACCTTCAAGCTTTTGAGGCACCCAACCTCTAATTCCCTCTATCAAAACCAGTCAAGGCTAGTGGAGTTATGGCAGGATCACAGAGCAGTTAAAAGATTCACTGATGTCGTGAGTGCAGCAATTCCCAATACAAAGCCAAACACTCACCCATACATACAGCCTCTCACAAGGATGGCATTTCTTGTTTTTCTCCTCTTTACCACCGTTCGGCCCAGCAGACTATTCTGGGATCCAATGGGACTGTGGCATTCCCATGGGGTTTTTTAGGGGTCTTGTGTCCCACCAAATCTTACCAAACAAACCAAGTGCTCTTGTATGTTCCTGCTGTTGTTCTGCACTGAGTCATCCCTAGACATCCCCTCATGTTGTTCCTGGTTCTCTGGATTGTCCCAGAAAATTAGGATCAATCTGGCCCACTGTTAGCTATTGTTTCCGGGCAGATCCTTGGTGGCTTTTCCCTGGTGTCATCTAAACAATGAGAATTTTGTGACATTCAGCCACATGGTTCTGTCAAGGAAGTTAGGGGAATGAGGAATGAGACATCTCCAGAGTGAGAATTCAATATTTAAAGAATTACTTCTTAAAACTGACTGAGTGATGAGATCACCTGGCGCCTTAGGCTAGTGGATTGCTTGTTAATTTGACAGTTTGCATAGATAGATTGTTTCTAATTTCTGCTCTGCTAGTTTGCTTCAATTTTTAAATGTTTTCTTAATTTGTTATTTTTAATTCTGTGGCATTTAATCTCAGAATTTCTCCTCAAAACCGAACTGCAAAGTTTGTAGACAGAAGTAGAAAAGCTTGATGGTGACGTCAAATTTGTCCAGATCTAAAGATTCCATAGGAAAAAAACAGAATACACAAACTTTGCATTGATTCCCCACTCGTTAAGTGGGATTTGATTACAGTTGATAGGAAATCATATAACAAAATTATTGAGAGGATTCCCAAATATAGCAGGAAACTTTATAAGGAATTATGGCATATGGAAGTTGTAGATAGACTCATTCTGTCTAGGAATAATTCACATTTTAAAATATTAGAACAATTTATATTTCAGTTCACGCACAGAAGGTAAATCAAGAAAGTTATATGACCTATATAATAGAAGCAGGCAGATGATGTGATTAAAATTGTCCCCCTCTGCCCTCTAAAGTCCATGAATCCATGAAATAAATGAAAGAGATATTGGGATTTTTTTGTCATATTTCCTGTTTCATCAATAGTGTCAGATACAATTTTTCACAATTGATGTCCCACTAACCATAGTGTCAGCAGAAACGAACTATCCCCACAGGTACCTGCCCACTGCTTTCCCTCCCTCTCCAATTCATATCTCTAGATCTGTAAATGGAAAAATTTCATTTTGAAAACATAATAAGGTTAAATCACCTCTATGTATTCAATGTAAGTTTATTTTTAAAAGTAAAATAACTTTTCTTTGGTATTTAAAAAGCATTTGTAAATATGCTAGAGTAATTTGCATTGGGTTTCAGCCTATTTCACACCTCCAAAATGTCAAAGTTGGTACTTACCCAATTCACTTAATTCCTTGTATTGGGCTGCAGAACCTCCCCATCCTCACGACAGGAGCAGCAGCAGCAGGAGGTAGGGCCCTCCTCTGACCAAAATACTTGTCTGATGTTTATTATTCTGTAGCTTTTCTTTTGCCCAAAGCAGTAGCCCCTCATTCATGTCTTTGATATGGGATCTAAGGACTGAAAAGAGGCTGCAGTCAGGAATAAATGCCGCTTCAGAAAGCAAGTGCCAAACAGGGGTCTGCTAAATAAATTTCATGGAGAAAGCAGGAGAGCTGACAAATTTCCCTCATGCCTTACAGAGCTTTTAGTTCTTCTTGTCTTGACCTGCTGAATGATTGGCAATCACTCCTTTGCTGTTTTAGAACTTTGTTGTTTCATCTGTCAGCTGTAAGTGATCACAGGTGTTCCTTTCCCTAACCTGTTTCATGGAAAACTATGTTTTGGGGATAGCGATAGAATCAGCAATGTGTTTATAGCTATTAAAATAGTTCCTTTAGTAAAATTATTAAATAAATTCTTAGCACTATCTGTATGTTTTCGTTAGAAATAAAAACATATTTTCTGTGGTGGTGCATAAATTTTAGTTTGATTCCAATGTTTCCTATGTTTTGTGTTATGTTAATGGTTCACTCCTAACCCCCTTTTGTAGTTGGTATGTTCTATTACACTCCTCCCCTGTTATCTGTTGTTGGGGGTTAGATGTGTTTCTTTTTTTTCCTATAGAATTTTTCCCATAAATTACTAGGAGACAAACTACTGGTACTTATGGGTGATTGGCCAGGACAAAGAGGTGGCCAAAAGGTCGGGAGGGGGAAGATAATGTGAGTTTTGGGGGGCAGGGAAAGGGGAGGGGCTGGGGGCAGCTGGGCTCATTTTTTTTTCACTGGGCATTCAGGGTGAGGACAGCCAGGCTGTCGGTTTTGGCTGCGAGAGGAGTTCACTGTCACCACCACTTCTGGGAAAGCCTCCCATCATCTGCCCATGTGCCCAGGAATTCTGAGCTTGTCTCCTGCCGCCCCTGCTGGAGCCAGGCTGGCCCTGTCCCACCGCCACTGCCACTTTCTTCGGCGCTGCTCCTTCTTGCTACAGTGTGACCTCGCACCCCCCTGCCCTGCCGGGACATTCTGCCATTCCAGCTACCACCGCAGAACTGCTGATTCGTCTCATCCACTGGCTGGGATTTTCCACTGTTCCAGCTCTGCTCTCGAAGGTCCTGCAGAAACACCGAGATCAGACTTCCCTGGGCTCTGTGAAGCAGAGCCCTTGAGGTTCCTGGTTCTGTTTTGTCGTTAATGCTGAAGTTGTTGCTGTTTGTTTTGTTTAGTTATACATACTCATAAAGACCTGTTATTCCTACCCTCCATACCCCTGTGCCTGAGATCCCTTTAATTTTCTAAATTATAATAGTTTGGAGAGAGGGAGTTTGAATTCTCAAGGGAGGCCCTGCCCTCCCCAATAGACACCTGTCTTTCAAAGCAAGACATCTGTCCTTCATGTTGTGGCCCTTCCCTTTATCCTGTCAGTCCTTGTTTAGCCCCTGCCTTTAGCCCCAGAAAGTTCTGTCAATCCTTCCTCTTTATGTGTCAATTCATCTGGAACCCTTCCCTTTATTCCAGATAGTTCTCTGTTGCTCAGTTGTTCATTGTTTTGCTGGAGCTAGCCACTCCTTTATTGCGCCTTTATCGGTTTAAGCCTTGTCAGTTGCACCCCGGACCCCTCCTCTGTAGCCCCTTGATTGGTTTATTGTTGGTGTACACCCTTTTCTCCAGGCCCGTTTAAAAACCATTGCACACCCTGAATCTGTGGACTTGTCCGGGATTTGCCCCAGGAGATACACTGTCTCCTAGCTTGAGTCCCCCTCGGCTCTGTACCTCCCTCCCATTCCTCGGATGAGGGGAATAAACTCCGTCCTTGGGAGGCAGCAGACAGAATCGCCTCCTTCATTCCTTGCCTCGCGCCTCAGACATAGCTGACCATCTCAACCTTTGACGTCTTCCCCCTGAAGACCAGTAGGCAGCCTCTCTGGTCTGCACATCCCACCAAACTCTGCAGAGCTTCAGGGGTCGACCCTATCAGGCACACCCTTTGGATTGCCGCTGAGCTAGCGAGGTGGGTGCCTCACAGAGTGAGGAGGGAAGAAGGGTCGTGCCAATTTTCAAATTAGATTTTAGAAGCTGATGAGGGGTTATACAGCGAATTCAGATTTTTTACTACAATTATTTAATTTTATTGATAAACTAACCTAATAATCATATAACTGAAGAACGTAGTAAAGCCAGAGCATTAAATAAAGCTAATAAAGAACCTCATCTTACTCAGTTAAAATAAATCCAAGGATTTATTTTTCTTTCATTTCAAAATTTCCATAAGGGATAATCTAATCTAATTTTAATGCCTAAATTCTCATTGCTGTCATTCGATCTTAATTTTGCACATATATCACAGGAAACATATAGAAGTTAGAGACTCCCTACCAATTTTAATTTAATTTTCATGCAAAAAAATAGAGCATCCAACCTTTTCTAATTTTCAGCCTGTTTGCAGGGCACACATTGATTTAGGCCTGTGCTCTGGTTGCTCTTGCTTTTCAAATCTCAGTGGGAATCGTTTTAATCTATTGTTAAGAGTGATTAAATCGCGGAATCTTAGCATACTGGAATGTGTTAAATTAACGAGAAGAACAAAGCTGTAGTGGTTAAACAGATAACCTGTGAGCTCTGTGGCACTCTTTTATTTATGGACTTTGTTACTCACAGTATGACTGTACAATACAAAAAGGATTTTCTCTAAAGACTAAATTTCCAACACCTATGTATCTGTGACTGAAGAAAAGCATTTCTTCTCTCCAGGTACACATTCCTGAGAAAGATTAATAAAGCAAGACAAAAGATTCTCTTCATAAAAGACCACACTCCAGGCATCTTTTATATGCATCACAATGTTATCCTTTAGAGGAATGGGAAGGAAATAAAATCCTCTCCCTGGAAATTGATGTATAAACAGTATCTGTCCAGAGTCTCAAGAAGCATAAATAAATGTGCTGATCTTTGTTGGAGTTTGTGGTACCATGCCAGTTTAAGCTAAGTGTGTATCTGATCCCTTAGCAAAATAATGCACCTCCAGTTATTGCAAAGAAATCTAAAGAATCCTTCACGGAAAAAAGATCCTTTTGTCTCTCCATGTAGCTCTCATCAATATCTTTTGCAGCTCTAAAAAAGTTGTTTATGATGTTTAAAGACATTGATTTTTGAAAGAATATATTTAACATTATCTTTCCATTTGTTAGAATCAAAACTCATTTGACATATCTCGGTGATAAAAGTGCCAGGAAATGAATGGTTTGTATATGAGCTGATGCTTCCAACCTCAACATTTCTCTGAAAACATCTTTTAAATATATTTTTATACTTTCTCTTTTTTTAAGGTTTACTGCTACTTGTTAGCATTCCACGTGAATAGTCTCATAGAGCACTGTACTCTTTTGTTTGTGTATGCTTTTATAAAATACTGGATTCATAGAAGAACCTTCGTTTTAGGCTTGGGTCAAAAAGCAAATAATATTTGTTTTGGATTTTTTCCAACTTTAGTTTTCTATACCAGAAACCATGTCACTGAATAAGTGTCCTAGCTACTAGGATTTTTTTTAAAAAAGCACAAGAAAGCAAACCTTTTAAAAATGTCTGTAAATAGATATAATTTATCTAAAAATTATTTAGGAAAAAAATCACAGATGCAAACTTCTGATCCTGTTTTTCACATGCCATTTATCTGTGAAGCTACCAAAACCCCATGGATTCCTTTTTGCTCACTGCCCCAGAACTAGATAAACATATTACTTCTGCTACTGAAATTGATGGGCAACTTAAGGCACAGGAAATATTTCACGTGTGTTTGTGTGTGCTCAGTCCGTGTGGGCACTGCTGAGTCTGTCATGCTCCTGGAAATGTATAAGAAGGAGAAACAAGGAAAGGATGGAAATGGAACTTTACTGCAAATTGCAGCACTGACCAAAGGGAGCTATAAATCATGCTGAAGAGTTCCATCCAGTGAAAACTCAGTGTAAGATAAAGGAACAGAACTAAGAGTCACATCTTTCTCTGTGTTTTAGGAGTTTTTTATTTTATTTTCCCCCCACTGTCTTGAAGAATTTAAAATTTTGGAACTAGATTATCTTTAAAGTCCCTCCCAACCCAAACCATTCTATGATTATAAATACCTTTCTACACAGAGGTGCTGCTTTTGGAAAAATAATTCTGTGTTTCCTTCTACCTCCAGATTTGTAGCTGTTGAACCCTGCATTTTAGAATGGTTTCCGTCAAGGACAGATCTTGAGAAGATATGGGTGATGCAAAAACAAAATCCTTTGTTTTTGCAAGCCTTCTGAGAAGCAGCTGAGGGAGCTGAGGGTGTTTAGCCTGGAGAAAAGGAGGCTCAGGTGAGACCTTATAACTCTCCACAATAATTTGAAAAGAGGGTGTAGCTCGGTGGGGGTTTGGCTCTTCTCCCAGATAACCAGTGACAGGACAAGTGGACTTAAGTGTTCCAGGGGAGGCTTCTAACTATCCTACTCTTTTTCAAAATTAATTGAATCGAATTAATTTCCCCAATTCAAGTCTGGTTTTCTTAAGGCAATGATTTTATACTCTATATACTTTACTATTGTATACTAATATAAAACAATCTCCCTTTCCTTATCTTTTCCAAGAGCTTTTTCACCGTATTTTCTCCTCTGGTCCTGATGAGAGGACCTGAGCAAAGGTGACAGTGGCTTGGTGGGCATGGGGTAGACTGCAGATGTTAACTCACAGTTAATACCATAGATTTTGCCTGTATTAGAAATTCCAAATGTTTTAATAGTAGACACTGTAATTTAACCATCTATTACAGGTTTACATACACGTACAAATATACATGTATGTGTGTGTGGAATTATAAAGCAGCAGACAGTGGTATAAACCTGGAAATTTCAAAAGATTAGAAGTACTTTGGTGCAATTACACAGAACTAAATACCCCAGGCTGACAGAAAAATTCCTGAGAGCATATTGTGTCTTACTATTCAAATATTATATAGAGTCACACAAGGCATACAGAGGACTATAACTCCTTCTGGTTCATGTGTCAAGACTTGTGTCAACACATGCCATGTTATTTCCTAATGCAACAAACTTATTGAAAAGAAAAGGATATCACTGTGCTGTGACAGGCTGATTCTTTTCTAACACTCATCCAGTGACCTCTGGATTACTGAAGCATTGGAAATATCCCCTGTTCTGTTCTACTCAACAGTGTTTTTAACATCAAAACAGTTTTATTTTGAGGCACCAGATATTTCTGCAGCTAGTTAAAATGGAGATTTTGACATGAAGGAAGTTGGGAGAAGTAGTTTATGACTTTGAAGTGCAGATGGAGATAGGGATATTTAGCCATGGGGACAAAAGCAAACTCTAACACCAATGACATTGGCAAAGCTGAAAAAGAAATTTAAATATTTGAATCAAGCTAGATTTCTTCCTCTTAGATCATATATTGCAAAGTGCAGCTTTGCTGTCCACTACAACCTTCAAAATGAGCAGCTGGATAGTTCTGCAAAAAAATCCCATAAATAATAAGGGATCATCTCAGTTTTTATAGAATTGAAATTCTGATTTTGCTTAAAGCTCTTATGTGATTATCTCCTTATTTTTGAAGGGGTTTTTTTTCACATCTCTGCATTTGGTAACAATGTATAGTTACAGTTTAACAAGAGAAAACAAGAGTATACAGGCGCTCTAATTTGACTTTGAAAATCCTTAAACCTTTAGAAACATTCATGTGAAGATTTCACATGGAATAAATCCACGAGAAGAATTTCTTCACTGAAAGGGTTATCAAGCACTGGAATGGCCTAGCCGGGAAAGTGGTGGAGTTACCACCCCTAGAAGTGTTCAAGAAACAACTTGATGCGGCACGGTGCTGTGGTTTAGTTGATACGATGATGGTTGTAAACAGGTTGGACTCAATGATCTTGGAGGTCTATCCCAACCTTAATCATTCTATGATTTTCTTTATTGCCTCTGGAACTTGGTAGGGATAAAATGTTACCCCTTTTCTGCCACTGCATTAATCCAAATGATTTCTAGTATTAAATTGCCATGTTTAAAAGAACAGGTTTATCCTCTTTGCTCCAAGACGGTGTTTGTGCCATCATACATGCATCAGAAATTTACAGGTGGATTTTTAACATTGGACAGTGCCATATCCTAGTCACCTCCTAAGTCTAAGCCACTGATGCCTCTTGGTGCTAGAATAACCTATCCCAAACTTATTTCATTCTCTTTCAGTGTGCCTCTAGAATATATTGGTCAGCATGAAACATCTTTATGTGTTATACCTTCAACTTCCATCAACACCAGTGTCAGCCACATAGTCATAACACAGATAATTTATTTTTCAGGTACCAATAGCTACATATTTTCTCCCTGCTGTTCCTTAAAAGTCACAAACTATCGAAGCTGCCTAAACATTGTCTATGGTCTGTTCTCAGCTGATCACCTGGTTTCTCTTTTTAGGCCACAGTGAGGATTAGAGTTTCCTTGAAGCCAATTAAACCAAACTGTCTTGGACACTTACACAAGGACTACTGTCCCCTTTGTTTCTCCATTGATTTTATGGATACTTAGCAGACTGGTTTTAACCAGGTGTGTATCTTGTAGTTATCTTGAGTTCAGTGTCAAGGATCTTGCCTTAACTAAGAGGAAAACCAGCATAAGCTGTCAAAGAATTTATCTTGTCACAGTCTGCTCCATCAGTATATCACCTGTTAGTAATTTTCTTAACATAACAACTTATAGATTAATTTTAAAATTCTGATTCTTGGAAATAATCAATTTTCCATAACTATGAAGAATGCGTATGTGTGGTTCTAAAATTTGCTTTTGTTTTCTTATAACAGTGCGCACTTAAGAAACTGACTGGTTTACTTGTCACAAAGAGATACTTTACATAATCACATTTTAATCACAGTAATCAGTCAATATATTGAAAACCAACTTGTCAGAATGTTTAAATGAACTGCTTATTTAATATGGGAGTGACGTGAGTGGGAAAAATGCATTGTGACCATTCAATCTCACTTATCTAGTTTTTAGCTGTAACTGATCTCAGTGAAGTACCCTCCTGAAATTTATTGAGACAAAGATAATCACATAAAGGCGGTTATTTTTGTTATTTTCTATTTACCTGCCTCAGTGAAAATGTCATCTTTTATTAATTAAATTTTCATTCCTTCTAAAGTTTTCTTCTTAAAAAAAATCATGATTAAAAAAAAAAAATTAGATGCCTTTAGTCCTGGAGATGACAAGACATGCCTAAAAAAAAAAATATATATATATATATATTTCCAAGGGGCTCTGTTAGGCTAGGATTAACACTTGCTCTTTCCCCATGGAAGCTGTTGACATTTCCTGCTGTCATGCCTTTTGCCAGGCTCAAGGGAGATGGTGGCACCAATGCTGAAACAGTGGCAGAAGTGTTTGGCAGAAACAATGCACAATAAAATACAGTATGATTTCCAGCATTTTCCCTCTTTTTAATTAATCGAACAACAAAACCAACCTCATGCTTACTCAGTCTTTTGCTCTATTTCAATCTATTTTTCCTCATACAGGAAAAGTGTGCACTCTGCTCCCAAGAAGTCTCCTGAAGAGGAGAGAGGAAGCAGCAAATGAGCTGATAACAACAGCAGCTGGCTGGGTGATGAGTAGGAGTTTCCTGTCTTTGATAAAAGGCATCGGCAGGCATTCATTCCAATCCAGATTTCAAAGATGCTGTGAATAGGACTCAATAGCTTCCTACAGCTGACTGGAAACAACCTTTCACACAGACACAGACACATAGGGTGTCTTACAGGGGGTATAACAGCTTCGGGGCTAATGATTCACTGCTAACTGGCTTTGCAGTTTCTCAGTTTTCTTGGAATGAAAAATTTAATTTACTAATTTTAGTTTATGAGGAGTGTTTTGAGGACCTCTCCTAACTGGAGAGCAACCACTTGTCCCGGCTGTTCAGAGACTGATTTGCTGCTGAGGGGTGACTGCTGCTTGTCTGGTAAAAGATTATTCCTATCTTACCTATAAGTTCTCAGACTGCAGGTTTTGGAAGATTTCATGCAGTCCCACACATTGACACACATGGCCAACAAATCTCCTGATTCACTTTTCTTGCTGTACAAAACAGGAACAAGCTGTGTTAGGTGGTGCAATGGGAGAGGAATCACTTTGCTGGGATTAAAGAACATGTGATTAGAGCTAATTTTGTTATTGGCTTTGAGTAGCTTTCCCTTTGCCAGTGATCATGGAGAAGATAGACCAGATGATTTGGAAATGCAGTTCAATTCTGATAGGAAAACAGAACTGCTTTTACAACTAAATTGTGAGTGCAGTGTTATTATCCAGAGAAGAGGAAAGGAGCCTCACGCTCCCGCCATGTGTTTTCCTCCCAGCAACACGGTGACTGAAGTGCTGGCACTAGTGAATCGTGAAGAGTGAGTTAAATTTTGTTTTCTCTAATTCTGGAATGTTTTTTTCACATTTAGTGGATACTTTTCATAATGGCTCTAAACAAGCCAAGAACCCATGAAAAAGCTTCATGAAAAAATCCTATGAAGAAAACCCATGAGGCTAGAGTTCCTAAATTATACATATCCATATTTGCAAATTTTCTCTAAGCCACCTGTTTTTCATTATAATCTGTGGAAAAGGTCATGTTCCATTCATCTCTTGATGAGAAATTCATCTCCAGTTGATAAATTAGTTCATCCAAAGTTCTTAAACCTGTGAATAAGGAGTACTATATAAATCTCACTTATTTCTTGCATTATAGTTTTCGATATATGATTTAAGTGAATGCAATAGCCATTTGTTTCAAAAAGAGACAACCTCCACAAACTCACTGACAGCAAGGATTAATTCATGAAACTTGTCAATCTCCCCATAACTCCTCGTGTTAGTGCATGTTTTAATAAATGGCTTGGTGTAGGTTCATGTTAAGAGCCCTGATGCTATTCAGTCTGTTTATTGCATATCACTTGTCTTTATTTTTACATCACTTGTGCCTTTAAAACAAAATAAATTAAAGTTTCCCGAATTGTCAGAGCATTATTACCTTTCCTCCACATAAGTAAAGTCTGTTCCTGTTATAGTTCTAGACTGGTCATTCCAGGATGCATTTTGCTTTGATGTTATGGCAAAAAAAAAAAAGTTTTAGATCTGTTTTAGATTACTTAAGCAGTAAATGAAACCATGTTTGATTCTATTTCTCACCTTTCTTCTTTACAACCTCTATTTGCTTTGAAAAATGAGTATCTGAGCATTCTTTTTCAGTGTTTTGTTTTTTCTTTCCCTTCTGTTACATATTAAATTGTTAAAGTGGGAAAAAAAATCTTTTTTTCTACAAAATGAATTATCAGCCTTTTTGCCCAGTTGAATGAAATCATGTGATGTGCCTAAACACAATTTTCAGTTTTCTTTCATTGTTTAATTTCAAGATGTCTACTGTGCAATATTTTACAACATATTGTTGAATGTCCAGAAAATGTATTCCTTTGGAAATGGTTTGGCTTTTTTTCCTAGTTTTCCTAATCCTTGTCTGGGATGCATGGCACATCTAGGCATCTACTACTCATATTTTTTAGAATTCCTTCAATTGAGTGCTAAAAATCTGTGACAAATATTTAAAAAGAGTCAAGACCTTGCATATAGTGCCAATTCAGTCTTCCAGTTGTTTTTTCAGCCCATGGATCAATCTATCTGGACACATATCCCTGTGTCAACTAAAAGTGGTGCATTGGTTACTTAATACAATTCTTGATATTTCATATTTATAAACTGGACAACTTCTGGACCAGAAGTCAGTTTCATTAGAAGAATCTTAAACATTTTTTCTACACAAATTTTATGAACTTTAGTAAACAGGATACATCTGACATAATAGAATTTTTTTGCCAAAATAGAAGAAAAAACTTAATTCATTAGCATGAAAGTATGCAATGCTGACTAATGTAACATGTTTCTTACCATTAAAGGTACATGTTTGGGAACTTTTCTAAAAGGGAATGGAAAGTGAAAGATATTTTCACTAAGATGCCGAGCTGAGAGCCAAACACACATGGAATAATCTCTTTCTTCTAGGTAGCTGAGGGGAAAAGTGAATTCAGGACAGCTGCATGCATGATTTTACATTTATCCATATTTCTGAATACTTTTTTGGATGCGTTCATTAGTATTTGTCTATGTTTCTATTATATATAAGACAACAGATTATGATTTTAACTGTATTCATGAAAAGATGCCAGGATTATGCTGTGAAGTGCATGAGTCATATGCTCACTTTACAGTTTGTTCATTGATTTGGGAACGAAAATCAAAGTTATTAAAAAAAAAAAAATGGCAAATGGTGTTTAGACGTATGTGTCTGTATCTTAGGGGGCAAGGACTCCCCAAGATCTCTCCTTTTTTGCTCCATGTTCATGTGTCTGAGTCTAACCTTTGTGGCAATAAAAGTGTGACTTCCCATCAAGGAATTACGGTGACACAGAAATGATTTCATAACAAGGCATGAAGGCTTGCAGCCTCTGGGTACAGGTGTATGTGGTAGTTTGACTCAACTGCCAAACAATTTTCCTAATTTTCTCATCTGAGATCATGACCAAAACAGAAACAAAGGCAAAACAATTCAACTAGGAAGCAAAAGATAGATTTATTCACACACATTCAAAGAAATAAGAAAAAAAAAGGAAAAAAGAAAAAAAAATTGAAATTGTCACAGAGCACTTTTC
>WAAE01013271.1:0-18155 GCA_013400495.1 Nicator chloris
ATTATTATTATTAATATTAATATAGGGCAGACAATTACTACATATAACTTTCTAAAGAGTGAAAATCCCTTTCATTAGGTGATTTTAAGAATAGATGTCATTAACTTTATGAACAGGATCAAACATGCCTCAGAACACAGTCTGCTGATTCAGGATAAAAAGATAACATTAATATCTAATACATTTCTCATTACTCTGACTTGATTGCTAATAAATTAAATTAATATCCCAAAGTGGAGTCTGCTTTGCCTAAGACAGTCACTGGTGGCTGATCTCTCCATGCCCTTATCTTGACCCATGAGCCTTTAATTATGTCTTTTCTCTCCTGCCCAGCTGAGGAGGGCAGTGATAGAGCAGTTTTTGTAGGCATGCTGTGTCCAAGCAGAGTCAACAAAAAATATTTGTAACTTTTTCCACTTTTTTTTCAATTCCACCCTATTATTTCTGCACTCACCCAAGCTTTTCTGATTTTCAGTTTCATACCTAAAAAAACAACACATAAGATTGAAAGTGTACAGATGTCCTTATTTGTAAGTAGGGCACATCTGAGAAGAGTGATTCAGAAGAGGTGTCCTTCAGTCTAATAGAGATTTTTCACTTATTCCAATAGTTCATTTACTCTCTGTATTCTGGTTTTCCCTGTTCTGTAGTATTCAGTGTACGTATGAAGTCAGTATTTCCTTCGCTTTAATCCTCTGATCTTAGCAAATATTATCCAGCTTGCACAATATTCTTATTAATAGATAGGGTGTTACAACAAAACTTCCAGTTTCCCAGTGTTATTAGAGATTCCAGATTTTTTTCTCAGATTTTTTACTAACTCTAGTTCTTCTTTCAGTTAATATTAATTCAATCTTCAACTGGTGTTAGCCAGTATAAACTGATGAAGCTTTACAAATTTATGCAGCTGAATTTTTAGTTTATGATTTCAATAGGTTACATTTAATGGTAACCTATAAAATCAGTTGCCTGTGCATCTGCAAATTAATCTACACGCAGTGTGGATTGAATTATCCCTACCTGTGCTGGTAGGAAAGGGGCAAGCAAAGTAAACACACACACAGCTAATCTTAGTGAAGATTTATAGAGAAATAGAGAATAATAGAGAATCATGGTTATAAGATTGTCATGGAAAATATAGACTAAATAATTCATTTTCACAGCAGAAATTGTGCACATACCTATTCCTAAGGCATAATACAGCGTCACTTTCTCTTGGTGTCTCGAACCAGATGTTTGTCCATACTTTCTTGTTAGTGGTCTTCAAAACTAGCTGAACACAGACAACATTTTTTACCCTGACTCAGTATCTCTTTTAGATTTATCCTTTTGTAGCAACTAAATGGTTATGGATTTCCCATGGCTTTTATCCATATTTAATTGCTGTTTCCTCTTCCCTGTTCTTACTGAGATCTGGAGAAATGTAATGAAACTTCTTATGGCCTTTTTCACCTCTATCCTGTATTCACCACTCAGAACCCATAGAAAAGAGAGCAACAATCTGAAGACAAAAGCCTATGTAGTTTTAAAATTTCATTCGGGGCAGGGTTTTGTTTGTGACTTCGCTTGTTATTTCCATTTTGTAATAAAGAAACTACTTGCCATTGAGAATGCACCAGCATGTGGGAGACTAAGGCTCAGCCAGGACCCAGTCACTCTCCAATTTCAGCTCATCTCCAAGCTTTTCAGCCCCACTATATTTTTGCAATTCTGCTTTCCAAATAATCATGAGAAGTGGACTGGTAAAGTCAAGTGCAACAGTTCCTATTGGTCAGAAATATTAGAATAGACTAGAATCTACTAGAATTGAAGAGTTCAGTTGGAAGGTACCTACAATGATCATCTCATCCAACTGCCCAACAGCCTCAGGGCTGACCAAGAGTTACAGCATGTTATTAAGGGCATTGTTCAAATTCCCCTTAAACACTGACAGGCTTGAGGCACCAATCACCTCTCAATCATGCCAGTTCCAGTGATCCTCTTGGTACAGAAATGCTTCCTAACATCCAGCCTAAACCTGTCCTGACAGAATATTGAACTATTTCCATGTGTCCTGTCATTGGATACCAGGGAAAAATGTTCAGCACCTCCCTCTCCACTTCCCCTCCTCAGGAAGCTGTAGAGAGCAATGAGGTCTCTCCTCATCCTCCTTTTCTTTACGCTAGACCAAGCCAGAGTCCTCAAACACTCCTTGCAGCAGCTGCTATTAGTCATTAGGGATTTTAATTAATGCAGCCTATGCTTATCTGTTCACACTGAAGCACAAAAATAAAAATAAATATTACCAGTGAAAGGAAAGTTAATGTTAATTAAAACTCTTATTTAATACACAGATAAATGAAGTACATTCACATAACTTGAGATCAAAAACTGTTACCCATTGCTGTGTTACTCCAGAGTAATACATATAATTACACTTAGTGCCTGCTTTAAAAAGAAAGAGACATTACAGTTTTGTGGGCACAATTTATTACAGGCACAAATGTTAATATTTTGATGGTAGTAAAAAAAACAAGCAGAGGTTTAGAAGTTAAACATTTAAACTTGTAATTTAGTGCAGAGATTTAAATGGGGATTCATATTTATTTTCATTCACGAGGCTACATGCCCTCAAACATCAATTGTTAGCTTGTTTATTAAAGCTTTTGGTAATTTAGACAGTTTCCCCACAAATTGATGTATGCCTGTATTGTTCTGTGGCCACAGCAACAGAAAATATTGCATCAGATTATTATAAATGGTGCTCTTTAATTGTTTTTCTAAAATAAGGCCTTACCAAATTATTTTCAAAATAAGAAGTGTCCGACCACACCAGTTTAGCAGTTGCAGAAATGTACTCCTCAAGGTTTGCATAGCTGAACCCATATCAGGCATGTCCATATGCACATCAGTCCTTCGATGTACATCCATTCCTCAACCTACATCTGTACTTGTATTCACAGCTGTATAATTATTGTCAGCTGTACCAACAAAGGGGACAATTACATCCTAAGTGGAAATTACAAATAGGTTAGTGCAAGGCTTTATCTTTTTTTGGTTGAATACTTCAACACATCACTGATGTCAGAGGCACCACTGTGACAGCACAGCAAACCTGACCAGCAAATGTCACCTACATCCTTGTATCCTCATGTAGCACCACGTGGGACGAGCTCTGTGGGTGCTGAGAACAAGGATTATACAATTAGCTTCATACGAGAAGGCTGGCAGCATGCAGATGGAGGCATCAGTAAGGCAGATGCACGAATTTACAGGGATTAAGCATAGTCCCACCTGCACCTCCAGAGTAATGAGGAATTGACATTTAATTACACACCACCTTGGCATCTGCATGGAGAGGAAGTGAAGGTAAGGAAATTATATGCTGTGTCATATTGTTTTCCTGATCCACTACAGAGAGATCTAACAAAGGAAAGAGTGGCTGGTCCTGGTGGAGGTGATGGCATTGGTGGATAAAGACTAAGTGCAGTGGGCTAGTAGAAATTATTTTATGAATATATATATTCAAATGTGTACATACACACGTGCAAATGTGTTACAAATACCTAATATAATGAGATGATCACATTCACCTTTACTCAGCTCTATCTGATTAAGACTTGACTTATAAGAAGCCAAATGCTAGTACAGAGTGTGATCTATGAAACATGCTGATATCCAGGATTTCCTCTGGAATACACAATGTTGGATGGCTGTCCCTTTCACACACTAGGATTTTGCATTTAAGGAGATGCCTATATGACATAGTGTGAATCCTAACACTTGCAAGTCTTTCAAATTATTGGTTCAAACCAGTATTTCCACAAGCTGTTACATTTTTCTGTAACTGAGGCTCGTTTGTGCTCACAAAGGACAGATATCCTCTCCTGACTCTGGAACATCAAAGGAGAGCTGGTAATGAGAGAGTGGTGAGCAGAGCTGTAACTGATTGCTTCAAACTGAGGGTGTTGAGCAATAAAGGTGAGGTACAATGACTGGTAGCTATCCTGAAATGCAGTCAGTCCTTAGGAGATGTTCCCCAAACAGCTGAACCCACAGGCACCCACTGGAGCTCTCTATTGAGGAAGGTCTCGGGCAGGTTAGACAGATTGAGTCATGAGTTTATTTTGGATTAGTGCATACCTGGTGCCATATTCCCTGCTGCCCTATAATCATTGTGGTCAGAGCTCGACGAGCAGCCTCTGTCACACTGTGGGAGGGGAGTTTGGACATCGCTGCAGTGCTCGGGTGGGGGCGAGGGGACACTGAGGACTGCAGTGACAGAAATCCAGACAGCAAAGCAGGCAGCCCCAAAGCAAAAACTGAATCAAAGAAGGCAAAATTAGCTGCAGAAATTAACAAAAATTCAGTCTGGAATTCACTCCAAAAGCACAGAAGCCAGTGCCTAAGCAGTTGGCTGTTTCCTTCCAGCATATGAGCCCTACACAAGATGCTGCATTCTGCAAAGTTTAAACTAGTTCCAGCCAACACTATGGTTGCTTTAGGGCTGGTGGGGAAAAAAAGAGCAGGTGGGCAAGTGGATCAGGAGAGTTTCTGAAAAAAAAATCAATTTTGTTTTTTAGGGCGTTTGCTCTTTATTTCTTGATTGTTTGCCAGATCACACTTTAGAAAACAACTTACAAAAATTTTTTTCAGGTGTGCAGTATCTTATGTCTTATAACTGGTGTAAGATCTCTGGATCCCCAAAGTGTTGTCCATCTGGATCTCTGAGTTTGGTGTATTAACTGAAGTGCTTTTAACTGTAGTACTGTGGGGGAGAAAATTAAAAACTGTTTCTGTTAGGAAAAAAGTGTGGACCAATAATTATCATCACTCAAAGTTTTGAGTTTCACTTTCTCTGAATAAACACAGGAAAGGTTCCATGAAGACAGTAATCAGATGCTGATTCATCCATACATTCACAGGTTCCTTGTTCTTCTCCTGAACACCACTGATTGAAAGAGAAGAGATTATCAGTATAATACAGATATGATGGATTAGAGGTGTCAGAATGAGGTTCTTTGAAAACTCATTATTTCTTTTGATCTGTTTAAGAGCATTCTGCAAGCACTGCTTTTTTTTTTTTTTCTTTTTTTTTAATGCAAACAGCTCATCCATCGCTCAAGTAGTAATCCAAATAATTGTGATGAGAATTGTGGACTCAGATGTACCTTTTCAGGATCAATTCAGGAGTCTTGGTTAAAGCATATTTGATGCACTGACTTCCATAAGGTTCTCAATATGATTTTTCTGTTAGCAATGGCAGCAATATTCAGTATCCTTTCATTGGATCTGTCAATGGCAGCAATAGGTAACAGTTCTGAACACAGAGGAAACCTTTCCTGTCCAAATTATTAGTTATAATAAAAAGCCCTGCTACTCAGTTGACCAGCCCAGTCTCTTTCACCCCTTTTTAATGTATCCATGGCATTCTAAATTTCCTATTTGGTTTAGTTGTTTCTGGGTGAGCTGAGCACCACTGAAAATGCCAAAATCTTGTCACTGTATTTTCCATAGACTGAACTTTCCAGGTAAGCACTCAATTCACATCAAACTTCATAACAGTTGGCCCAAATCCTTCAGATTACTTGAAAGGGAAGCCCTGATAGCTGGGTATTAGTCCTCTTCCACTCTCATATTTGTTTTCTAACAAGTTACTGAATTGCTTCAGGGACTAACTGTGGTGCTTTTGAGCATGGAGCTGTGCAATTCAGAGGGCAAAGAGATGTTGACTGAACCCCAGAAATCACAGGAAAAATGGTTTGGAAAAAATCTTTGGCTCTGACAAACAAAATGGGAGATCTTTATTTCAAAGCACATATTTAAAATGCCACAGTATCATTACCAGATTATTCACCAGAAATAATGAAGTAAGATTATATATAACCTTGAGAGAAAGGAGAAACAGCCAAATGCTATGTAGCAGCCTGCCACTGATGTTAGAAAGAGTACTGCTATCTAATAATCACAGGGCTGAATTCAGGCATGATGTGTAAGGCCATGTTGGGTTAACCTGCACTAAACACCTGACAGCTCGTCTTTCTTACTCTCTGGAAACACTTGTGTAACTTGTCATGCCAGTGAAGTCATACAGAATTGAGCAAACTAGTTGGAACCAAATATGCAGAGAAACATTTGTCATTACACTGAAGCTGACAGATGTAGCAATTTTCTTTGAGCAGACACACACAGCTTGATGAAAAAGAGGGAGGCTTGTGTGGATCTCTAATTGCAGAGTTCTGTTGCAAAGGCCACCGAAAATGGGCCTCTGATTTTAAGAAGTATCAGGAAACAATCAAAACCAGGTGGTTTGTTTGGATTTAATATTCATGAATCATTAGCAATTTCTAACTGAATTAAGGATTAAGATTTCAGAATTTTCAAGAGGAAGCAGAAACTATTGTGAAACATAGTAGAAAAGAACTGACATGATAAAAAAATAGGTCGCTACAAATAGTACAGGAAAAAATAATTACAATCAGTAGCAACAGTAGAAGGACATCTTCATTTTCACTATAATTTAACTGATAATTGTGACACTGGCATCAGTATTAAAGGTCACTTACTGGATTAAAAGAGTTATTCTGATTTTCCTGTATGATTTCACACTGCAAGTTCATACCATTAAACAAATTACAAATGGGTAACTATCCATACAGGCACCTTCAAGTTCACATGAGGCAAATCAAGTTTACCTAGCATATGGCAAAGAAGTACTGAATGAAGTCATATGACTTTGGATTTGCTTTTTTAAAAGTCACCCTGGACTACCACCACAGCTCAGATGATTCACAATGACTGGATATTCAGCAGTAACTTGTGCATGTCTAAACAGTGACATCAAAATACTTTGCTGAAAAGGTTTGATCTAAGTATTACTGAAAACATAATGAAGACCCATACTTTGTCATCAGAAACTGTTTTTAAAGTATAACTTTAATTATAATTAAAACACATGTATCTAAAATCTCTTTGATAATCAATAAATAACTTCCTTTTACTCATGATACTTGATATGTATGGTCTCAGTCTCCTTTAAACTCCAGCTACTATAAAGACCTTTTACTCCTCAGAATTTACTAGAGATCCAATATATTTATAGACATTTGTCTTGTTTCTCTTCACCTCTAAATTCTCCCACAGATTTAGCGTAATTTCTTTTCTCTCACTCCGTTTTAACTTCCAGTGCAGTGACACTGCCATTCCTCCCTTTTAGTAAGATTTTTATTCAGTTGTCTTGCAGAAACAGCCTTGTTTTGACAATGTCACTGCAGGTAATGCACTTGCAAAGTCATTTTCTTTTGTAGCTTTTACAGTTGTCTGCTGTTTCCTCTCCCTATTACTCACTCTCCAATTCTCCTTTAGGGGATATGCATCATTCTCTCTTTGTTGCACGGTGCACTCCCAGCATAGCCTCCCTGGGGAAAACCAACCTACACTACGTTTTCATATTCCATTTTCCTGCAGGTGAATGAAAAGCCTACCTTCCCAATCAGGTATCCTGACTTGGCATCACAACGTTCCCTCCACTTGTCAGCTCTAACATTAAATTTAGCAAGACAAAACTGAGCTCCTAGCTCAGACACCAAGAATGGATATATTTTTTTCCCCATTGTGAAATATCATGGAAGATACTGGACTCACTCTGTCCAGCAGGTGACAGCTTTTGGGCCAAAGCTTTAGCACTGCAATTGAAATCTGAGAGGATGCCTTGTGTGTTGTTGGGATCTTGGGCTGAACTATACACCTGCTCTTCCTCCACAAAGGTGTCAGAGATGCTAGAGCTGATGTTTATCAGATCACAGGAGCTGTATTCCAACTAGAGACAAACGTTGAGTAACAGTAATTTGAGAGAAAAATTACAATCTTCTGTACAGCAATCAGAAGATTTTTATCTTCTGCAGTGTTGAGTGGAGTAATAGTTTCATCCTCACTTCTCCTTCACACACCAATTACTCCCTCGGTTCCTAGATTCACTTAGTTCTCTTACTTAGCATCTTCTGCCCACAATCACTAATTTCACATGTTCAGGCTGACTGTGAAAATTTAAGGGTCTTCCATTTGTGAATATAAGTCTCTGAATGTCTTTGTGGTTTGGCTAAATATGATGTCCTGTGGGCATGGCCTGTCCTCCTTAACAGATCTGTGAGCCCATCCTCTCAACTCTTCCCTTCAGGACAACCTGCACCATACATTCTCACTCATGCTGTTCAACAGGAGCTCAGACTGTGTTGCTATCTTTTATGGTTTTGTTTCTTCCCAGTTGTTTGTTTTTTTTTTTTTCTTTTAATCATCAAATACTGATTGGATATGAGTGAAGCAGAATGCAACTCAAAGAAGTAGGTGTAAAGTCAGAGACTAAGGGAGAATGGATATGTTGAGTAAGGAATTCTTTATTATATAACCATAACCAGTTTTCATACTCAACCTCATTTTAATATATTTAATAGTAATTTGCAAGTCATTGCCAGAAGTTATGATGATTAGTTCAGATCTGTCATGAAAAATGTTTGTACTACAAACTGGCAGTGACTGACAGTAGAATAAGTCCATCACAAGAAATCAATATCCTTTTCTTTTCAGCCATCATTATAGTGTTATTTTATGTGTTTTCGCTTGTAAATTCAGTGAATTATATTTCAAATAAATCCCTGAAAACTTTTTTTTCCCCAGAAATACAGCGCTAATGTAGTTTGCAATTAATTGAATAATGCTGGATTAAAAGAAAGAAGACATCACTAAAAACAAGCTGCAAATGAATAGATCATTATTACAGCATATTCATCTAACATTATCTTTACACAACCTGTCAGCTTTCAGTTTGATGCTTCTTCCAGATTTTTCAAGCTCACAGAACATAAAACTTCTGTAAAACCTAAATTAAGACAGCAATATGTGACATAATAGCTTTGGTAAATTATTTCTTGTTCACAGGATGGTTTCTGGAATCGTGAGGATTAGTCCTTCACACTGAACATCAAAGAGTCTGGCACAGACAGAGAAGATAAACTCTGACCCTTGTGAGCTTGTTCACGTCACTTCTACCCATTTAAATTCCAGTTAGGTTGGTCAGAAGCAATAGAAAAAAGCTTTAAATTGCATTATTAACAATAGGTTAAATCTTGGACTGCTGATTAAATCAATTTCTCTCAGATAAAATCATAATAGGCCTTGGCTGTATTTGTCTGACAGGAAACATGTCACTGGTGATGCTTTGTGTTGCCTTTAATGAGTGTGATTGTCATCTTCCAGCAGGGAGAGTACAAAAGGCACCTGCAGGTCTGGGTGAATGGAATCACTTATTGATCAAGTTGTCAGGCCTGTCAGGCATTTAGGAACAGCTGAATGAGTACATAAAATCAATGTGATCTTGTATTTATGTGGAGGCACCCCAGGTCAGTCAGCTGATTGAAAATTTTGACTAAATTAGCTACACATAAAATATAATTTCCAAAATTGTCTAACTCACAACATTCGTGCTTAAAAGCAATCAAGCTGTTGAATAGTATTGTGATTTTTTGAAGACACTTAGATTTCTTAGAAATAATTTTGGACAGCTTTGTCTTGGGGTAGAACAGCAGCCAATGCAATTTTTTTTTTTTATCTCTACCTGAAAATTGTTTTTTAACTGTTATTTATTATTTATATTTAGTTTCTTCTCCCCATTTGGTGAGAGCTCCATTTTAGCAATGCTCTTTGCTGCTGTTCAGCCGTGCTATGAAGTTGAGGCTGTTCTAGAAAGACAGTAAGCAGACAAGTAGAGAAGTGCTTCATCTTCCCTAAGAAAACTGCACACTTGTGTGTGGGCTCTTCATGGTCCAAATCACCTTCCTGGGGCTGGAGCAAGGAGAAGGGAAGGAGAGAACTGCAGTGAGGAGGTGTAGCAGGAAGAACCCTACACTGCCTCCAACTCAGCCTGCTTTGGCATCCAAGGTGGATGTTAGGCTGATGAATGAGCAGTTGAGACCTGAGTCTGCAAAGGATTGAGATTTACTGGGAATGGAGTTAATAACATTAAAGTAGCAGTCCTGTCTTACAACCTCCTTTACAACAGACAATTAACATGGTCATTTTAGTCTGTAATGTGATGCATTTCCACTTCCAGTCTTTTGTTAGCTGCTATCTTTTCTGTTTTCACTCTGTCACTCCACACCCACATTTTATAATTTGTTCACTGCATTTCCATTCACATCCTACCCTTCCCTCACTTCATTATTCTCCCCAGGGAGTCACTTTCTCCATACTATCTTCCATATCTGTCTTCTTTCTTCATTTGTTTGTCTTATTTGCTGTCCCCAAACTCACAGAGAAATAAAACTAATTCAAGACTAAAAAAGGGCTTATTCAATTTAAGTGTTTTCTCTCTGGTGTTTTTCATATATGACTTTTTTTTTCTTTGCAGATGGATAGAATTCATGCTTGGACATGAAATGTATTAGGAAGTTTGAAAGGCACGGGTTTTTTTCTTTTATTAAATCTTCTTCAAATTCTTATCACTGCATCAGTCATCCCTGCAATTTTCTCATATAAACTTGCTTCACTGTTGAGCCTTTGGAATCAGTTTCTTTCAGTAGGAGTTAATCAGTGAAAACCTGGTCTATTTTATAGCTGTAATATCATAAGCACCACAATGAGCAAGTTCATTTTAAGTGAAAGTAATAACACAAAATTTTAACACCCATTCACATGTCAGAAAGAAACAACAAGAATAGTACTAGAAGAAATCTCTTTCCAGCCCACAAGTTGTTTACAAGGTCCCTCCCCAGAAGTCTCCTGGATCAACCCATTTACTTCCCATCGGTGAACAATTAAGGAGATCTTCAAGTTTTCACACACTGCAAAACCAGAACCCCTAAAATTCTGCCCTCTTTCTCACAAGGACATGACTTCTTCTCTAATTCAGGCAGAAATCTCCATGCATATAAGACTGAAGTTGTCCCCGAGTCTTAGATGTCTGATTTTTAGAAGATAACACAGTATTTAAAAGCATGATGTGTGAGTGCAGATATCATTGTAAATGTTGTTTGAAAGTTAGACTGGGTAGATAGGAATGTATGTGTGGTAGATTTAAACTTTTCACAGTAAATTTTGAGAGTTTGTAAAACATTCTTCATGATGAAAAGTCTGTGACTGTTGAGTTCTTATCTGATGATTAATGAGAACTCTAAATTAAATCTCTAAACTGCATGTCTTTATTATAAAGGTACATGACTGCACAGCAGAAGGAGTTGCTGAGGATGCTTACATGAATTTATGGGTGATAGTTTAGAATCAGTATATTTCAAGTCATTTTATTCCATGTTTACTAGGAAAAGTAATAGAGATTCAGCTGAATCTTGCACAAATAGCATATTTTACCTTAATTAGTGAGAATTTTGCTACTTTGGCAAAAGCAGGAATGAGATCTTAGATTTTAGGCTTTCTTGGCCCATATAAAAATTGATACCTAACTGCAGATACATAAAGAGGTTCCTGATAAAATGTGTTCTGTCTAATGTTAGAACAAAGGAAAATGCTTATCATCTGTATCATTGATCTGCTGAAGTACAACATGAGTGCTTTTCTTCCTTGATCTTCCCTACTCAGTGCTGCCATACCTTTAATATCCTCTTTCTCTGTATTTTCTGATTTACACATAGGATTTTTTTTTCAGATAGTTTCTGTGATTTCTTACCTATAATGAGACTTCTCTAATCTTATTGTTTTGATGCTGAATGTACACATAAATCCTAAGCAAAAGCATCTAAAACTAAGGAAGAGGGACAATGAGAGGGGAGTGGACATAGTTTAGATCACTATATATTATGACTTGTCAGTTTATTTCATCTTTTTTAGCACTTCAGAAAACGAAGCAACAGGAGTTGCACACAGACAGAAAGTTCTTGCCTCCAAATCTGCTCTGCATTTACATTCAGTTCTTTCCCTTCCCTCTCCCTCAGCCCACCTTTAAACATAACATTTCTGCTCACCAGTGTTGGAACCCTGGAAACTGGGAATCTTGAACTTTCTGTGCTGTCAGGCACAGACCCTCAAGAGAGCACTGCATTTGACTTGAGCCTGTGGAAAAGGCTTCCAGCATTGAGTGATAGCACAAGGGTTATGGGTGTGTAGTTGGGATAGAAGTGTGTTATGTCACAGGGTGGAAAACTGAGAGTTTAGATTTTAGTATATAGTAATATATATGGAAGCAAGATGGAGGAATCAAGGTGTTGTCTGGGTTCTTCTTCTTCCTCCTTCTTGATGGTGTAGGATGGTTTTTTCTTATTGGTTAGTAAAAGTCCACAGTGCAGACCATGGGGGGTTTGTAATTGAGTAATAAATAAAAATAATTTAGGTGTTAGTTCACAATTGGACAGACTGTCCTTGAAAAAGCTCAGTCAAGATAGAGAAGTGGCCACTTTATGTGTGGTAATTAGAATGTAGCAGAACTGACAGCTTGTGAGCCTGTAACATAGGTAAGAACTAATAAACTTTGGGCCTGAACAAGAACTTCGGCTCTCTTGTGCAACTCAATCCCAACCTTAGCAGGGGAAGACCCCAAAAACCCTTACTACCAGGATTTTTTCCAGTAGTTCCTTTAAGTGGTGGGACCACAAAAGGAGCACGGCAGCCCTCTCTGCCCCAGCTGTACGTGCAGCCTGACCAGGCAGTGCAGAGGAGCACCGTGCTGGCCGCTCCTGTTTGCCAACGCCTCTGGCTGCTGAGGAAGAGCTATGCCTGAGGAATGGCTGTGCTCTTTACTGCCTCTCACTAGGCAGCTGGAAATCAGACTCTGTAGGCACCTTCCCCATTTTCATATGACCCCAACAGCTGAATCTGTTAATAGCCTGAACCACTCCTAATCCTCTTTAAGTGACTGAATAAAATTGGGGAAATATTTTAATTTTTGTGTGCTATAAATAGACTGTAATTACCAGATACACAGACTAGGAACCTGTGTCCTGAAAGACTCCTAGCATTTTCCTTTTTTAACAAGTTGGGGCTTTCATGCTAACACTGGGATCCTGTTTGTTATAACTTTGAAATTATGATGTTAAAAAGCTTTATCTTCCAGCTGATTTGTGAACTATTTTGAATTTATTATCATTATTTCTCTAAGATTCCAGCAGTTATGTACAGGCATGAGAATTCATAGCTTAACAGGATGTGATATACCATTGGATATTTAAATTCTTCTGATTATAAAGACAATTTAAAACTCAATGGAAAAGTGGACTTTAGTAGGCACTGTCACAGGGATTGCAAGTTCCTACATATTTTAAAATGTATGAGTTGTGAAATAATCCAAGGAACTTTGAAACCACGTCAATTATTTTGCATCTGGCATTGCACACCACTTGCATAATGAGAGAGCAGAGGGCCTGATGATTTTTGAAACTTGTCTCAGTGAATAGTCACATCAGCACATTGTATTGTACACCAGAAAAATGGAAAGCTATCGCTGTCCAAGAATTCAAAAATTACTTTTATTAAATCTTTGCTTATATTTGGCTTTGGTTGTTTGCTTTGTCACTTTGGTATATTTTGATATATCAAAACCTGAGTATTTTTTCTAAAGAGCAACTTAAATTATATACAGCTAAATCCTTCTTTGTACATGCAGTTGGGCTGCCCCAGGGGATTTGAAAGCAGAATGTGATATATGCTGTCTGAAAGGGCACATTTTAATATGTGCAGTTTCTTTGTTTATCAGGTTTCAAAAAGACTCTGTAGCCAGAATTAATTCATGCAACCCTTTGGCTCTTTTGTCACTATTCAAATAGTTTTATTTTCATAAAAGCAGTGTTTCAGTGTTTCTAAATATCTGACCCCGTACAGATGTGTTTAAGGGGAAAAAAAAATCAAGGGCCAGACCTGACATAGTGAAGTTAATATTCCTATTGACAAATGCTGATTCACACACTGCAAATCACACAAATTCTTAACAGCAGAGTATCAAAATTCTGCATCACTATATATACTTAAACATAGCTTGGAGAAAACTCTGCGTGTAACTTCATAATTCAAAAGTCAACAAAAATAATACAAATGCTACTTTCAAGTAAATTCATTACAGTCTTGGTATCCTCTGCTTAGTACTTTTTGCAGCTATTTATACCACTGTGAGGCAGCTGTTACAATATGACAACTTACAGACTTTTAATCCTTGTGTAAAAATATAATAACCCTTGTGTCAGCGTAAATATTATGTGCAGGCCAGAAGACACTTGATCCTTATTTTGTGAAGCACAACCTTCACCTCCCTCAAATCAGATGGGTGCCCACAGATGAGCCAACAGGGACAATGGCTGAAAAGGACAGTGCTGCAGTTGCCTTCTAAGAGGGAAGGGTACAGCCTTCTGTAGCTCTGCTAGAGCTACAATTGCCTGCCCTGAGGTCTTTTGGCTTGGGTGTTTTCCCGGAATATTTGTAGTCCTAAAATCTTAAAAGTATTAATTTAATTGTGTTACTGCAACAGTACAGGAGACAATAAACTTAACTTCCTCTGGCATCAACTTCTGAAAAAGTTTTGGCTCTCCAGTGACTATTTCAGTGAAGGTGTACATGCAAATGTGAATTTTTACAAGGAGGTAAAAGTCAACTCACAGAATCACATGAATTTAAAGGGTTCTCCAGAAGTCATCCACTGCAACCTTTGCCCTGAACAAGTCCAGTAAGACCAGGTTACCCAGTCAAGTATTGAGGCTCTCCAAGGATGGAGTTTGCTCAATCCCTTTAGGCAAGCTGCTCTGGTATTTGACCACCTTCCTGATAGAAAATATACTTCTTATATTGCATCAGAATTTCCCACATTCCATTTTTCCACATTGCCTTCCATGTCTCCATTGTGCATCTCCATCTCCTTTATGTTCACTTAAAAGGTGGCTGTAGATAGCAGCAAGATCCCCATTTTATCATCTCTTCACAGGACTGGCAAACCACATTCCCTCAGCCTCTCCCCATACATCCTGTGCTTCAGCCCCCTCCCCAGCTTGCTGGTCTTTGCTGGACTACTCTCAGTGCAGAAATATCTGCCTTAATAAGGGAGTCCCAGACTGCACACAGCATTCAGATGTGATATCCCAGGTGCCAAACAGAGGGAAGGATCCCTTCCCTGGAACTGCACACTACACCCTGGGTAATGCAGCACCTGGTGGGTCACCTTTGATGCGAGGGCTCACTGACGATCATGCTCAGCTTGTTGAACACAAGGATGTCCAGGCCTCTTTCTTCAGAACCACTTTTCAGCCAGTCTGCCCCCAGCCTGTTCTGGTGCATGGGGATATCCTTCCTATTCTTTCCCCTGTGCAGAATTTGACATTTGCCTATGCTGATTTTCATGAGGTTCCTGTCTGCTCATCTCTCTGAACTGGCAGGATCCCTTTGAATGGCAACCGGGTTCTCTACCACATCTACCACTCCCCACGGCTGGTTAGCATCCAAAAACTTGCTGAAAATCTGCTTTGAGATATCTGAAAATAATTTATGGAAGAGATCATCTGCAAGGGAGAGCAAGGTACAGAGTTTTGAGAGGCACATCTCCTCAACCTGGACTGAACTCCAGATGCCCTTGAAGTGAATGTCAAAACTCACTCACAAGACACCTATTAGGGCTTATGCATTGCACATGTGCCCAAGGAGACTCCCATTGATGCACAAGAAATGCTCTTCTGTAGCAGCTCTGACAGACAAAGGTAGTGGGATGTATTTCCAAAACCCATTCTCCAATTTTTTCTGTTCCTATATAAAAGTAATATATGGATTGTCGCACTTGCCATGCTAAAAACACTGCACGAACTCTGACCCAGGTTCAACCAAGAGAACTAACTTTATTACATCACTGACTATTAAATAGTGTATCAAGCAAACCGAGTGATTGGTAAGCAAAGTCAACACCTCTCCAATCACATTGGTCAAGACAGGGGTCCATCAAGAGAACTCCTCCTCCATGAAAGAATGTAACACTATAATTTACAGAGAATGTGCATGAGAAAAGAATTTCCAAAAGGTAAACATCAGAAGGCTGAAAAAGCAGGCTGACAATGGATGATTTTTTTTGTAGGAATCATTCTTCTTCCTCAGTAATATCTGTTAATTTCCCAAATATAAAGAAATTCTTTTTCCCTGGCCAGTATTCTCTTTTTGTCCCCCTGCTAGTGTGAAGTAGGCATAATACAGTAACTATAATTTAATCAAGTGAATGAGAAGTTCTACAAGATGTTCTATTTTTTAAAAAAAGAGATCTACTTTGGATTTCTTTACTTATCAGAAAGAATCCTTTCTCCATGAAAAAAAGAGAAAAGGTTGCCACCTTTTTCCACTAAAATTTAATTTTTCCAGCCAACTTATAAACATTGGAAACAAGGTGGTAAGAGAAGTACTGGCTGACCTTTAATGGGAAGCAGAAAAAATGGATTATCATAATCAAAAAGATTTAAAAGCTCGTCAGATGCATATGCAAGTGATTTATTTTTGATACGTACTAATGAGACACGAATTGAATAAATTTAAATTCCTTGGAGTGACTGTTAGTAATAGAATTTTTGTTTTAATTATCACCTACAATAGCAATTTGGTTAACATCTGATGCTAGCCAGTGTTTTGAGTAAGTAAATAAGTCACATCTTCTGAAACATGTAGATTTCCTAATACCTTTTTCTTGTTACTACACTTGTTTTTTTCACTTTAATGTGAGGCCTTTTGATGACCTTATTCTCTTCTCGGTGTTATATTTTTCAGTGGTTTAAGAAAAGAATCAACATTTTTATTGACAAGAAATGAAAAATCAGTGACGTGGACCCTTTGAGTTCAAGATACATGATTCAGATAAAATAGAAGAACTATCCCAGGAATAGGGATTAAGTTTTGGGGGGGTTGAATAGGATTAATCTATATTTTGGAGAACAGGTTTTGTAGATTAACATATCTGTGCTATTCTCAACAGAATTTTGGCGATTTATGTCAAATGAAACAACTCTTGCACTGTTTAAAGTGATAGACCAAAATTACAGCGCTTCATTGTCATCTGGCTGGCTCTAGAAAGAGATTTCAGATGAGATATGTTAGAAAGGGTTTGAAAGGGTTTCAACTCTAAGCTGTCTTTATCTGTTGACCCCTTCTTCTCCCCCTGGTCCAACACTCCCCTCTTCATAATCAATGGAGAAAACCATTACAGAAAACAGGAATATTTCAGAGAGGGCTGAATGTTCATCAGGCTTGGATGCATAATTTAGGATATAAATATTTTCACACTAAAGATGTCTGTTGGAACTAGATACTCTTTAAGGTCGCTTCCAACCCAAATCATTCTGTAATTTTATGGTTCTGTAATATGATACGCTTTGCTCCAATAACCGTAAAAAGAATTTAGATTATAACATACATAGATTTATGTAATCCATCTCTATTTAATCTGGTAATTTCCAAATTTTGCTTTTGGTGCCTCTAACTTATTTACTGCATTAACTTAGGTCAATTTAACTGAATGTTGACAATCAAATTTTCAGTGGTATTTCAATCCATCAGAATAATGCTAGATTCCCATTATGATGTCCAGGCACATAATTAAAGGTGAATTGACACCTGAGCTGCTCTTGGAAGAACCATGACATGCCTGCAATATCATACATTAACAGAAATACATTTGAAAATGAACTCATAAGTTTCTCATTTATTTTTGAAAATAAAACATATCTGATACAAACTTTTATTCTAATTTCTCATATTTCCCTTTCCTTTCATTTAAATATTTTAATATGTATCACTTAAGTACAGTAAAAGAGACATAAAGACAGTGGCTGTCAATAGTTAGGTACATAAACTCATTTTTTTGGCAACTAACTACAGAATGAAATAGGATAACAAAATTCTCTTCCTTTGTTTCAACCAGTCTCACAACCCAGTATGAAGGGTACAAGATGTGTGCAGTGTCAACAATTCTGTAACATGATAGAGTAGTCCAACACTCAGTGTTAGATCTGGCATTCATTTAGTGTTCAAAATTAAATGTAACTCATTTCCTGTCATTGACTTGTCATTAACATCAATAATTTCAATAATAACTTCTGGTAAGCCTTAATTCAGTATTTATTAAAACAAATGTATTAAACTGATGTTTTGAGATATCCTGCTGAGACAGATCTTATTTCTGCAAAATCCTTTAAACTAGTAAAACATTATATATAATTATTAAATAA
>WAAE01013273.1:0-12393 GCA_013400495.1 Nicator chloris
TTGCACCACGACCTATAAAGTCTCATTTTTTTTAATCTGAAATGTGGTTTCACATTCTATGATGTAATTTTGGATCTGTTTAAGGCCAGATGTTCTTAACAGTGTAGCCGGTGTAACTATTTACAAAATAAGAGCCTACTGAATAAAACACTAATAAAATCGAATCCAATGTTTCAGTGAATAATATAATCCTTCCTGCCAACAACAGAAATCAGGAAATGTGGTAGTAAAGCTTCACTTCAACTCCATACATTTTCAATTTACCAATTTCAGCTTATTATAACATAAACATAATACAAAAATCCTTGAAGTTATCATTGCCTATGTTGTAAATATACTGGTCTCTTTTTGTCTCCTATAAAATCAGAAAGTAATTACATTATTAAAATCAAAGGCTAAAAATTATTTCTGAGTTGACGTATGAAAGTTCTGTGAGATGGTAGAAAAATCACGCTTTTATTATTTTATGGTTATAGTCTGAAGTTTTTGGTGTCTGTGATAACATATTTTCAGAGATCACAACAAAAGTGACATTTTGTAGATGAACTGTTTAACTCCGGCTCATCAATAACATCAGACAGCCTCATCTAAGGATAGGGCTTAAATGTTTTTATAATAGAAACTATGGTGAGATTTCCATTACAGTTTTGAACTAATTAGTAATGATCACTATTACACAGTGAATATCAAATGCATTGGGACATTTAAAATGAAATAGACACAAAATAAAAAAATATTTTGACGTTATGAATTAATGTGTTGTCAATTTTAATGGCATGATCTTAGTTCATTGGGTGTTTTCACGGGTACAATATGCCCACTTCTGATGGAGATATAATGTAAGTATCAACAACATCTTTAGTGGCAATGTCTTGTTTTGTTTACAGCAAACAAAGGATGCTAAATATTTTCAAAAATGGCTATTTTGATATATCAGCTGGTGTCTTGGTAAGTAAAATAGAATATTTCTTGCCTTTAGCCAAAAATCCAAACCAAATTAAATGAAATAAAACGGAAAAAAGGAATTACCATTTGCACTCAAATAACACTATTGTTTCTTGGCCTCTGCTAGCTGAGGAATCACATTCCTGCTGTTCACAACATAGAACAGTAAAATGAATTTGAGTGAGATAAGTTACTGAAGAAATTAACAAAATTTGTTGCTTTGATTATCAAAATGAAACCAGCTGCATACAGAAGGAATACAAGTACTGAGCTCTAATCAGCCCAAAAGTATTATCATGTAAATATGCTAATGATAGGAAAAAAGTAGTGAACATTAGGAAGAAAAAAAAAATAGCCTTATGGTAGATTTCACCTAGGTAAAATTTACTTTCATCTTCCTTTGAGGATGATAGACAATTCTGAATAAAGTCCTCATACACCTCAAGGTTTCATGCACCCCAGTGAAGCTAGAATGAAAAGCAGAATAAAAAGGTCAATGACTGAGGCAAGATGTTTGTTTTTCATGGATACATCTGCACATATGAAGACTAAGAATTATGGAGAAGAATATGGCAACATTTGGAATATTAGCATTAGAATGTATGAAAAAATGCTAAAGCATAAAACATTAAAACTTGTTTAGTGTAGTGGTAATGTGACACTCAGCTAAAAGCATGAATTCCTGCATTGCCAGGTGGGTAATCTAAATAAAAAGCAAGATAGAAAAACTAATGTTCCATGGAAAAATGACATACAGAGGGAAAGAAAATGTATAACTTAGTGCTATACTACTTTCTCCCTGAGTTACAGAAAAGTGTCTAGCAAATCTTTTTATCATGATCTTTCTGATACTCTCAAATACAACTTTTCTAAATAACTGGAAAATACAATCTAGTTGCCTTACCTTCTTTCTAGGAATAGAAAAGAGCCATTTATATAAGTTAACTTCCCTGCGTCTTCCCAGACGAGACTTATTCTTTGCCAAGATTTTATATATTTATTATTTATTTTGCAGTAACTAATATCTGAATAAATACCATATGTATCACAGATACAAAATGTTGATATTAATTTACTCTTTATTAACTTCAGTGTATAGTTTTCAAGTATTTATGCAGTTTCATGGATATGTAGGAATTCAAAAACTCTATTGGCTCATGACTTGGCTGTCAGCTATATTTGAAGTTTACAGCACCCAAAAATACCTATATTCACTATTGAAAGGTGTTTTGATGAATGTCTTTCTAAAACAGAAGTTTGAATCGATTAGATGAAGATATATTTTCATACTGTGATAGATGTCAAGGCTCATGCTAGAAATTATCTGCTTCTTCTATTCAGAGGTATTTACTGATTTTTGTCATGACTGTGTCTTTACCTGCAACAGCAGTTGTAAAAGTAAGTTACTTTTCTCTTTAGAAGCGAAGTTTGTTTAAGCTTTTCTTTGACATGATCTGCTTGAGGCAAAATACATATCTTTATTATCTGTGGTAAGCAATTGCACTAGCTGGTACTTAAAATAGAGTATTTAGATGAAGAACAGTTAGCAAAGACTACATTTCAGAAACAATTCAAAGGAATTCAGTCTCTTATAAGAAACAATGCAAGCTACATTAATTTTCAGGAAGGTGTAGGATAGGAATGGACAGTTTTGTCACATGCATACTGTGAGCTCCACATCATTAACACTGTTGCTCATGCACACTCTTTTCTGTACAACTGTTATCAGCACTTCTGCTCTATAAAGTGCTGTTAGCAGCACTTCTGCACGTAGAAAATATTAAAAAATACACAAATATCTAATTTGGGTAATGCACAAAATTTGTATGTTTAGGAACTTTACTGAATCAGGGTCGCTGTTGCCACGATAACAGACCACAAAAACTCTAGTCTCCTTCCAGACCAAAGGGGTCTAATTTATTAAAACAAATGAAACCTTATTTAGAGATTTTCACACAGCTGGACATGATTGGTTAATTGGTCACCACCCCATCACCATGATTGGTTAATTAGAATCAACACTTCTTGTGTAAACAATTTCCAGGTGCAGGGTTATTTACATTCCTTATAACAGTGTTGTGGGAAATCTGTTCTCACAGGCCTCACTGCTCCTCTCAGCTGTGGCCAGGCTCACAGGCTAAAAATGAGACCCACAAATCACGACCAGAATTATGAATGACTTATGGGACTTAACATTTCCACGTATCACAGAAAAGCTGAGAGTATAAACTGGGAGGTTTTGTCTTATATTTGTAAAATCATAGAATAGTTTGGGTTGGAAGGGGCTTTAAACATCATCTCATTGCAACTCTCCTGTCATGGGAAGAGACATCAGGTTGCTGAGGGCTCCATCCAGCCTGGCCTTGAACACCACCAGGGATGGGATGTATAGAACTTCCCAGGCAACCTGTTCCAGCACCTCACCACTTACACAGCAAAGATTTTTTTCTTTTCCTAATACCTAATCTAAACCTATTCTCTTTTAGTTTGAATCCATTTCCATATATCTTTGTACTCATCTAAAAGGAAATAGAATTTATTTTATATTCATTTGCTGCTAACGTTATGATTGAAGTTCTAGCAATTACAAAAGCCAATGTAATTTGTGGGTTTGGAATTCTGCTGTCTGAGGGTACTGCCATTTTGAAGGAGATGGGGAAAAGTGTTGTAGAACTGAGCATTTATTCATTTTGTGAGAATCTTAAAAGCTTCTGTTTATTTATCAGCACAGTGAATCCACAGAGAGACTAAATGTGACAGACAAGATGCAGCAACAATTTGCCCTGTTTTACTTTACCCATGTTTACATGGTAATTTGCAAACAGAAACAAGAGAGCTCATGCAGTGTTACAGACCAGCCTGTCACTAGCCAGGTGCTTGTCAGCTCCAACTGTAAAGCCTTGAAGGCAAGTTAGCCTGGCGCTACGGCTCAGCTTCTGCCTCTACACACAGCTTGTTATTCTGTGCTTGACACTGCTCTTTTTGTGACTAAACAGCTGTTTGAATTAAAAATAACTTTGGAAAGAAGCTGAATCCTGAGGAGAAAACAAAAGGCTTCAGGTAAAGGGTTACCTGGATCCTGGGTTAATAACTAATGTTAGCACAGCTGGAAAAATGGGGGTAGCTCTCTGGGGTCTGCAAGCAAAAGTAGCTCACTTTGACAAAGATGAATGGAAGCAAATCTGTTACTGTATGGCTCAGCCTAACACAAGCAGATGCTTTATATTTAATAGATTAATTTAGAAGTTGTATCACTTTGTTAATTCTTCATGTGATCAGCTAACTTCAGGCATTTTTCATGTTTATGTCCTGAGGTCCTTTATTTCAATTTGACCTCAACACTGCAGATATATATATGACTTCAGCAGGAGCAGCCAGAATATTAGGCACATCACGGAATCAGAGTCAAGATCTAATTAATATTTAAGTGCTTGTAACAACCACATGACACTAAATAACTATTAATTCTTTAATCTGCATCAAGTTATGCTTCTTAAGGTTACCCCTCAACATTTTAAAATCCTACAGTCAGTTAAGAAAATCTTTAACACCTTAAATCTGCCACTTTTCTCATTTCCTGTTCTCAGCTAGTTTAGTAATAGTTCCAAATTCCAAAGCTGCAAGTTGTCTCAGTAAATATATTTCAAAGACAGAACTTTGAATAAATGTCAGGGAACTACATTCTAATATTGTGATAAATGTAAGGTTCTTTATGCTAAAAATGGATCTGTATCTTTTATTTTAATTATATAATAAAATCACAAAATTACTTGGATGAAAGGGACCTCTGGAGATCTCTGGCTTGAATGCAGACACTGATGTTCTTTTTGAGATACAAACTAGTAGAGTTTATCAACAAAGTAATTTCTTCATGGAGAAAAGACAGAATGCTTAAATACTGAGAGTGTTACAGAAACTCTTTGCTCTGTTTTAAAGTGACTTTATATCTTGATTTTATATTTTTGTTTCTTAAAAAGAAAAAATATGTTAGAGCTGAATTACTCAAATCCTTTTTCTGAGGTCGAAACTTTAGGCAGACTAAATCATAACTATGGGGTTTTTTTATTTCTTCTCTCACTTCTGTGTATTTTTTTTAATTGCAATATTTTGATGAACCAATTTCCAGTGCATTCTTTGGGCAATGATGACAGCCTTTGAACTCAGTTCCTAAAGAGCAGAGATGCAACTAGGCTATAAACCGCTGAATGAGCAAACTGATTTTAGAGGTAGGGTGAGTTGACCACAGTCAGCAACTGAGCAGCCACACATCATCTTATTTACTCTCCTCATCATCAGTAGGGTGGTGGAGAGAATAGAAAGAGCAAAAGCAGGAAAGCTTATGGATCAAGATAAATACAGATTACTAAGTGGAGGAAGGAGGAAAACCACAAAACTGAAACAAGTAATGCAAAAAAACTCCCTAAAAATCACTCAACACCTCCCACAAGCAAAGTGATGCCCAGACAGCCTCTAAGTAATTTCCCCTTTGGAAGACATTGACCTTCCTTTATATCCCATTTTTATTGCTAAATATCACACCTTGTGATGTTGCTTTGTCCCATTTGTGTCACCTGTCCCATCTGTGCCCTCTACCAGCTTCTTGTCATGTTGTGGTTTAAAACCAGCTGGAAATGAAAGTCCATGCAGCCCCTTCCTGTCCCCCCACCTCTTGTGGTGAGAAAGGGACATGGTAGAGAATAACTCCCTGTATATATCCACACCCCTCCAGGCTCCTCTCCCCTCGTGGTAATTTGTTGTGGTGTGTAATTTGGTGTAATTTGGTTTGTTCTGTTTTTTCCCTGGATGGTTTGTCCCCAGTTCTCCTCCCCTGTTTCCAGTGTGTTCCCTGTCCATCCTGTTCCCCCCTCCCCTGAGCCCATGCCTGTCACTTGGCTGCCTCTCCCCTTCTCCTAGAAGGTTCCAGGGAGAGCGTCGAGTGGTTGGCTGAGGGCTGGGAGTCCCCTCCCTTATCTCTTCCCACTGGAGCCTTAGGATGCCTATCATCCCTGGATCCCCCACCCCCTGTTCCCCATTAGTGGGTGGCTGGGTCCTTCCCTGGGTTCTTCCTCCTGTTATAAGTTACTGTTCTCCCTTGTAGAGAGGTCTGTTGTTAGCTGTATCCCCTGAGTTGAGGAGCTCCTCGGAGCATCCAATAAACTTGGATTTCTACCCTAACACTAGACTGCCTCTGTCTCCTGCCACTGTCTGCAGCCTGTCAGCTGCTTGGGGGCACTGGAAAAAGGGCAAAGGACCCAAAAGCGCCGCCTGGCACTCCTGAGCTGATAACAGCTGGGAGCGCTGGGGGTGCTCCATTGCTGCTGCTGTGCCACCAGAGCTAGCCGGGGTGGACAGCTGGACAGAGTCCAGCGACAGGCACCGCGACAGTAATTGTGAGAAAATCATCTCTGTCCTGGCTGAAATGAAAATACATCCTCAGTCTGTTCACCAGAGAAACAGAGTTGCAGGGACGGAAAGTGAAAACTTTGACACTACAAGAATTCTTTATCAATGACCAAAACATTGATGTGTTAGCAACATTCCAAAGGTCCAAAACACAGCATCATATGCTGTAAAGAAAATTAACTCCTTCCTAGTCAGAACCAGTAGAAAAAGTAATTTAAAAATTACACTTCTGAAAAATACCAGTAAATTTTTAGCATCTGAAATACCACATCTTTATGTACTTGATAATCTCGGATAGCTTGCACAGAAGTACGACTGGGAAAAAGGAGGCAGTTGGATGGAGGTCCAAACAAACCAAATGGTATGGTACAATTGCTCTCTATTTTATTCAGTCTATTTTATCCTTTTGAAATATGAGAAAAAATGTAACCGTGTTACCTTTAAGCAATTTAGAACTTTTGCATATAAAGACTTGGTACTAAATAGTTCTAAGTTTTTCTGATTGTTATTATTTACATATTTTTTAGTCTCATCTCCCAGCAGATCTTTGCATTCTTTCTTATCAACTACAGTTTATAAGTTAGTGTGTACTTTGCTTCTGTTTACTATTATAACAAGCCTGAAGATGTAAAAAATTAGGAGAAAGATTTTTCTACAGCTGCTGTAAAATCAGATAGCTCCATGGATTTTACAGCAGCTATTCTACTTACACTCTCTCTACAAATAAGTATATTTACTATTTCTACAGCTCTCTAAGAGAAGACTTGAGAGTACAAGGCAGCTTGTTCAGGTTTTCTTCCTAGTCAATATAGATTGATGCTTCCAAAGGGTAACTAATTTAATTGTATGGAAAGTTAAATCTTCTATAACTTCCTGTGTCAAATCAGCTTGATAACATCTTAAAATTTATGCTTTAGATGGAATAATACTGATACTGCCATTTTTCAGAGACTTTTGGAAGAAAACAAACCTCAGGATTTAGGGTTACTCTTTGTCAAGAACTTATTTTCTGATCCTTTCCTGATTTTTTTTCATTCCTGGAACTTTGAGATTGGTTTCAGCAGGTCTCACAGAGTGTAAGGAAATAAACATTATCAGCAGTGGAGAATACACAGAACAGAACGATTTCATGTTACTATTTAACAAAAATGTTTCTCTGAAAATATGTATAAAGACTATAATAAAAAATAAGACAGAAAATAAGAAGGGAAGTACATGGAAACTTGAATCTGTCACATTTATGTATACAATGAATGCTGTTGTCTTAAAGCTTCACCTATCAAATTTATAACAGTAAATGCCAATAAAATGTGTTTTGGTAAGCTTAAAAATGCACTTGAAAATGTACATCACACTTTTCAGAGGTTCAGGGCAAGTACAATTCACTTTTACAAGAATAAGATCTTGACATTCTCAGCCACATACGTTTAGAAGGATATAAGGGATTTCTGCACTGCAAGCCATCATTTGTTGAAAAGTTTTGGCCTCTGCATTTCTGCCTAACATGCATGAAATTTGACGGCTCTGAAACATAAAAGAAGACTCCCACTAGGTTTTCATGTATACACTAAAGCCAGTCAGTTTGCTAGAGAAAACTGTTAACAAAAACAAAGAGTAAGACAAATTGACTTCAGCTGTGATGAAAGCAACAAAGATTTCTTCCAGAAAAATAAAACACCATTGCAGAACAATGGGGATGCAGAGAAAAGATTCTGAAGAAAAGATTCTGATAGACACCAAAGTTCTGACCTATTCTTTGAATATATTTTTGCTGATTTTTATAGGGGGCTTTCTCAGGAGGAGTAATGCTGACAGCAAATTCATATGAGAAAAAGGAAGAAAATATCAGTTGTTCAAGCAGCAAGACAAAGCTGGCAAGAGAAAACTTGATCTTACACAGTAGTTTTCCAGGTCAGACTTATCAAAGTTCAGGCAATTAGATATGAATTTTAATGATTTTTCTGTAGTATATAAATATAAAAGTGACAGCCATAAGGGAATATGGCCACATGAAAGACCACTTTAGTTGCAAACCAAGAAAGTTAACAAGTTTTTGATCACAAACTCATGAGGTTTGTGACTGAAAGCTGAATAAAACAGCTACAAACCACCCAAACTAAACCACTGCACCCTTGCTTCTTTTCTGTTGTCTTTAATGATCAGACATGGGGAGAACAAATAGTAAGATAGTGATGTTGTGGATGTTGTGAAGCTTTACTCTTCACTGCTGATTGTCAGCAGAATATTGTGAACACCCACTAAGCAGGGATATATTATGCAGTCCTTCCAACAACAGTGTTATTACAAGTTTTGTTTATTTGTTTGTTTAGTTTACAAAAAACACAAGAAACCATGGAAAGCTAACAAATATAAATCAACTGGTAAGTTATTTGTGTCAAGATGGCATGTTTTATTGGTGTCATTCTTACTTTTTATGTAGCTTCAGGTGATATAACAGGAAGGCATAAACATTTATAGACAGACAAAACTTCAGCTTATTTCCTTTTCAAATAGTTAAATCTTGCACTGTTATCACAGCTCATCTAAATAATTAGCTAACAGAAGGGAGAACAGTGAAATAATGTGGAAATTATATGTCAACACTACCGTTCCTTAACTGAACACAAGATAAAACCTTTTCAATGAGGGGTTGGTGAAATTTATTAGTCTAATTATTATTGTTAAGGTCTTCATTGTTTAACAGCTGATATTACATAAACTCTTGCTTACTTCTAGAGATATTCACATGTTAACAATCAGTGAAATGGTTCCCACTATTTCATGGCTGCTATTGAGCTGAACTGTGACAATGCACTGTCAGTATCAAAGAGACCTTTGAGAAGTAGAGTCTCCTGCTAGGGCGGAATATCAGATACTGCAACTTGCACGTTTGAACATTACACACCAGCTATTGCAGAATCAAAAGCGAAACACTCTTCCCCTCAATTCTGTTATCACAGCTGTCCTCCAGTCTCTGGAGACATACCTTTAGTTTTAAAGACAAAAAGGTTAATCATAAAGAAGGATAAAATAATAACCTTCCGCCATTATCAGCAGGAGAACTTGGATTTAAGGGCTTATCCATCAGTCATAAGAAGAACTTAGTTTTATCTGAAATTTTCAGTGGTAATGAAATATGTGACCGAGAGGAATACAATTTAAGCACCAAGATTCAAATTCATTTAGGACAATATTATCTGCAGTTTAGAAGTGTAAGGCTCTGTGTGTCAACTACTGATATTTTAATTAATTCAGTGACTTTCATTTAAGGGGTTGATTTTGCTGCAGCTGATAATTATAAAGAAACAGTCCTTTATTTATCTGTTTTCAACTAGGGAAAACTAACATATATGGTTTATATAAGATGTTGTAATACATTTAAATAAAATTTGTTTCTAGTCCTTTCTTGACTCTAAAAAACACTGTCCATGTACTTAGAAAGACCAAAAAGTGAATAACAGTAATCAAAATAAATCTGGCAAATAGTTCTGGATAAAAATATGTAAAAATATTTTGGAAAATAAGTAGAAGAAAAAGAAGGGATCCTGTTTTATCGATAAGTCAAAGGAGAAAATAACAAAAGGAACTAAAGGCATATAGGATACATTCTACTGTGTTGGACAAGAAATGGGCCTGCTAAACCATTCCAATTTAATTGGCTTACAGAGCTGAGACTTTTACTGATGAAAAAAAATCAGAATCCTGAGTTTTATTAGATGATGATACTGCTGTTATAAAATTGCACTTTGCACGAGATTTGCAGACAACAAAAAGCAAGCATGCATGTCTGTAGAAAGGGAGCTTAGACACTGCAGTTGGAAAAACCATCCCTATTTTTTTGTCTTTACAGAGAAAGCGCCTTATGAAAGTGATGCCTTAAGTTTTAGCTTTCATGATTTCAGATTCTGCACTGCTTAAGTGTGTAGTTTTAAGTCTCATATTAGTGCTAGTCAGCTCTCTTCACAGAGTAGGTAGACAAAACAAATCTTTTCCCATTGGAGACCAAGGACAACTTTCAGGCCCAAAAGCATAAACAACAGTGGACNGTATATCACTTTCTTAACTTAAAAGTTTTCATATAAAGAAGGTGTATTACCTGCCAGCAGAACTCTGCTATCGTAGATATTTTTTAAGAGTCTCACATATCATTTCTTCTCAGTTTTAATCTTTTTTTTCTAAAGTGGTATCATAACTGATATGAAAAGAAAAAATAATTATTTTGTTGGGGTTTTTTCTTTCATAATGAAGTCACAGAGTAGTACAGCATCTATGTCTTGACTGAATTTGAATAGCTCAACCACTTCAGTCATTGAAGTCACCACCTTGTAAAAAGTCACAAGATAAATACTCAGTGTTTGAAAACTTTTTGAGGAGTCTGAAGTTGAAAATTTGCTCAAACCAAGCCATAAAATTTTAGTCAATTTGTCACATTGTCATGACCTGACAAGGCATTTCAGAATCTCAGTCTATAAAAGACACATGGCAACAGAAAGGGATCTTCAGGTAATTTGTGCTTTGTTTTTTCAGTTAATATTCTTGATTTTCTGTGAATACAACATTTACACAATCTCCAGCATACATAAATGCAGCAGTACTTGATTGCTGGTGTTTTTTAGTTGTGGCTGAATCTCAAAGAAATTCTTTAAAAGTTACTTCTATATTTCCTCTTTTTGTGATGTGCAAACAAATATTGATCTGTACAGTTAATTTACATGCAGATTTAGAAATCTAACTACCCCTTGGTTCTGTTTCCAGGAGTCTTGCCTTGATCTTCAGTCAGCTGCCTCTATCTTGCTTCCATACCTATGCTTAGAACAACTGTGGTCTAAGAATATATTTAATTCTTTCTCACATAAGGGCTGTTCTGTTCTATAATTTGTGGGAAGCCAGTTGTCCTCTGCATGACACTTAAAATTTTTTTCAGATTGCATTTTGGTTGTAGTGATAGTGATATTTTTTTATAGGAGATAAATAGTTAGACTATTTTTCTGAGATCAAGAGAGTGTTTATAGGTTTTAATGATGAATCCCCCACACCTTGGGACAACAGAATTTCCTTAAAAAGAATCATTCCAGACAAATGGATGTGCAAGTCCAGCCACTGAGCAATCAAGTATCCAAGAGCAACTGAGGCTAGACACAAATCAGGAAGGGGGAACCTTTTTTCTCCAGTGCAGCAACTTCTAATGATGTAATGATTTTAACCAAAAAAGAAAGTTTAGAGTATGCTTATAAATTACTCATGAAGTTCTGGCTAAGGTACTCACATGCAAAAGGACAGTTCTGCTTCTCTTTTTGTGTTTGTTATGCTTATAATGGTCTATTAAATAATAAATGCTCAAGATGCAATTATTTGCCATTTCCTTTCCCATAAGAACACTCAAATCTTTCATGCAAGTATTTTCTGTAAGTTTTCCAGATCTAAATTAGAGTTTCTGATTAAATTAAATTGAATTTTTGATGCTGGATGCATATGACAAGGCCTACCTTCTTTTTTGTTTAAAGACAAATAAAGTAGGAATAAAGATTGGTTTAGGTTTTTTAATTGCCATCAGTCATTGAGGTAAAGAGTGGGCAAGTAGCTTATATGAGAAGACAGGTAATTTTTTACAACTGTACTGCAAGTTTGCTAAATTAATACACTTAATAAGACACAGGAATTGTTCCAGTTTCTGATCATGACTCTTGGGACCAATTATCCAACTAGAAAAAACTGATAGTTCCTATGAAGGAAAATATTTTTCCTGTATTTTTTTCACTAGAGGTGGAAAGTAATTTTATTTCTCCTACACTGGGAGGAAGGTAATGACTGAGAGTACACAGCTTGAATATCTCTAGGGTAGGGACACTGGCAGTTTTGGTGTGTTTTTTTCACTGTGTCTAGGATACTTGCAGCCTGACTTGATCAGGGTTTCTTGCTGGATATCAGACATAATAATGGCATAAATGCTTTCAGTCTTTGCTAAACCACTAATCTGTGTGAGAGAAATGCAGTGAAAACTGAAGAGATGAATGTTGAAGCTGTTTTGGGGTTAAGAAAATAATG
>WAAE01013274.1:0-165923 GCA_013400495.1 Nicator chloris
GACTGCTCTGGGACCAGTTGACCTCTCCAGGTTTCCACTTACCTCTTCAGATTCTGAGAGTTTTCACTCCAGAAAATCTGTTACTTATATAGGTAGGTACAGCATTGCTGGTTCAGATATGATTTATGGAGTGGGTTCTGAACTCAGACAAGGCCAACAAACACTCTCAGACCTGGATGTCAGTTCCTGAGCTACACAAAAAGACATTCCTGGCCCTCTGTGCAGAAAAGCATTCAAGATAATGTAATGACCTGCAGGACAAAAGACATAAAAATATGGAAAATAAATTCTTAATCTTGCAGGCACTGTACAGATTTCTTTGCATTTACTGTGACTTCATGTCAGTGCTGTTCTGAGGTCAGTTTTGTGGGGATTCATGGTGGTCACATATATATAACTTTGGAGTCAGATATATTTTTTGCAGCCACTGATGTATTAAGGGAAAATTTCCTTTTTCTTAGTTCACAGTTTTCTATGCTTTACCCAATTATCTTAGAACATTATTTCTTCACCCAAAAGCAATGTGGAGCTGGAAGATAAAAGTGGAAAAGCTGCAATCTGTTGGATCCCTCCATGTGCACAGGACCTGAAATTCCTCATTGTCCTCACCCTTTCTCAGACACAGCCTCACAAGCTTCCAAAGAGCCCCACGGGACCATTTCACTCGGAATTTCACACAGCAGACAATGAGAAGGAGAGAAGATAGAGACATCAGAATTAAAGGTTGATAGTTTAGGGGATTCTGTTCAGCAACTGGGCTTATTTTAAGCCTTAGTGATGACATCTTTAGACCTAAAAAGAAAAAAAAAGTATTTAAAAAATCAGCTGCTGAAAGTCCTTTAAGCCTCAGAACTGGGATAAGTGACGTTTTTGCTATGTTGCAAACTGCATGAGAAAAGGAGGAGCTTGTCTTGCTTTGAGTGTATTCTAAATTAAAAGCCATAAGGAAACTGTTGTGCTTGTGTTCTGCAGAACAAAGTACATGTTGCAGAGTATATTCCCCAATAATTCAAGCTTTAAAAAGTGTGGTGTATCAAGCCTTAAAATAACAAAAGCTACACTCTTGCAGAGGTTATACCACATGGGGGTGTTCATTTCCCTTTGTCTTAGCTGCATAAACTCAAAACCAACCCTACACAGTGAATGATGTCTGCCCTATTGTCTTGTATAAACACTCTTTTGTTTTTCTCCAGTGCAAAGCTGTGTTTAAAGAAAGCTCTGTACGAATTCCAATAAAGAAAGCAGGGTAAGAAAACTGGATTGGTGAAACGCCTTAGAACAGCTCTCCTGTTACCTCGCCTGGTGCTGCAAGGCCAGCAAAGCCAGATAATATTTTATTTGGAGCTGAAATGAACTGCTGTGAACTCTGGCAAGCCAGCACTTCAAAGCATTCTGAGCATACTGCCACCAGCACAAGGAAATTCGTCGTGACTAAGAGCCTGACTCTGACCCTTGACTTCAGCTGGATGGAAGAGCAAGAGAAAGTCATTCAACCCTGTGCTGCCTGTGATTTAGAGGAACATGCCAAAAATAAAGGTGGGAATCATACTCAACACACCTATTTTAATCCCAAGAAAAAAGCAGCTCAGAAAAACCCCAGACAAAAATTTGGGCAACTTCATGGGTGGCCCACGCAGGGCTCAAGAGAACTGATTGAAAGGTAGAGATGTCAGATTTGGTGATATTGCTGAATCTTTAGAAATTCAAACCTTCTGAGACTGGGATACAGCCCACATCATTATATTGTTTTTACTGAGCCATAGAAATGCGTCATCGTGGCCAAATTATAATATAAACCACAGTAAAATTATCTGAAGGCTTTAAGAAAAGATACATATTTTTACAAACCTCAAGCCCATTCTGGTTTTCATGGAGACTGGTGTGTAGCCACCTGACATTATTACAATGATAATTTATTGATGATCTGTGTATTTCTGTGCCCCTCTGGCTCTCCTGAGACAACATCAAGACTTCTCTCTGCTGTGTGTTTCACAGACATAAAGAGTGGTGGATTTTTTTGTCTTCATAAATCAGCAGAATAATGCAATTGCTGAACTCACATAAAGGCCAGAACACGAGAGGATTGTTATAAAGCAGGGTATAAATCGTATTGCCAGTTATCCCTAAATGTTCCCTTTTTGGAGCTTTACAGGGGTTTTTTAATCTATACTGTGCATAGATATCCTCAGACATGAAAAACAGTTGAGAACTTGTGAAATTCCTTGATCACACACGAGTGAGTGAACAGTAAACACAGCGTAGCCACCAAGAAGAATTCAAAGGACTTGGAATCTTTAGATCTGACGTGTTATTCAGCTGACACATGGCACGTGAAATTTAACATAAAGTAATGCAAATTGGTTGCAGAAAAGCAGTTCAGAAGTAAAAAGCGAAAGGGGGAAAAACACAGAGGGGCTTAATAACAGTGGACACCCAATAAAACAATCATAGGACCTGGCCTGCTGCCAGCACAGCACAAATATTCACATCCCTGGAGCTGAGGGAGCAAAAACCCCACCAAGACCCCTCAGGGGAGCAGGGTTAATCTCAGCCATAGCTATGATGTCATCAAAAGCTATTATTTCGTTCCCATTTTTAAAAATTTAAAACTCAAGCACAGCCAAGAGAAGTTACACAGTGAAGCTGCTCTCTCTCTGTGCTAATGTACATGTGCCAGTGGCCTGGTGGCTGGAATGCAGATTTTGGTGAAAGAAGGGCGGAATTTTTAGGGATTTGTCACCACTGTGGACTTTTCAATATTATAGTTTTGGGGTGTCTTGTCAGGGCTAAGAGGACCCTCTCTGCAGTGGAGGATCACACATCAGCCCTGCCCAGAGCACCACCCCAAACCTGTGTTCTGTGTGCACATTTTGAGGTACCTGCCCTGGCCAGTGTTACCTCCGTAGTCCAAAACCTGGCAGGATTAGAGAAATATGTGAAATTTTGGAGCTGTAAATAGTGAACTGCTTTAAAGTTTCAACATTCTTTAAAGTTTCTCTGAATTTTTTTAAACTTTTTTTAATCACTTCCACCTCCCTTCAAATTCAGATGATGTGTCTCTAATGAGATTGCATTAAACACTATGGTATCTTTGCCATTTTTTGAAGTTTCTTAGACAGAACACTTTTTCATTTCTCATTGTCCCACTGTCTCTGAGCGTTCAGAAACACAAATCGGGATGGCAAAACCAGCAAAGAATCTCACGTTTGTACATGCAGGACAAGAGGAGTGCTTAACCCTGCCTCTCTCCAACTGGAGCTTTGCAAAACCACGCTGCCTTGATAGTTTAAAACTTCCTTTCATTGACCACTATAATGTGCTTTTGCAAATCTCTTGATGAATCCCAGCTTAGTTGAACTGTTCAATTACAGCTTTACCCTAATCCTACTTGCTAAGCATTAATGCCAGCAACCTCCCACATCCTAATCCTGTCCCACTTGACACTGACCCACGCTCAGTCCCTCACCATGTGTGTGTTAGCACAAAGCCATGCAAACAACATATTAATCAGGAATGCAACAAGAAAAGGGAAGAGAGAGAGCAGGGAAGAGTTTTGCAGCAAAATGACACCACTGGCTCCACACGCAGGGTTGGCACATGCAGATTTAAATGCATCTTAAAAACGACATAAATACACGCACAAATGTGCTGAATGCTTACAAATCTTGTGGCTAAGCTCTTAGAAGGTCTCTTGATCATGATTTAAAACAAGAGAAGAATCCAGTCTGAGGTCAGATTGAAACTATTAGAATTAGATATAGTCTTAGAAAATGGAAATACTTTTATGTGTGATAGACTGCCATCCTCTATAATTCACTGCAGACTGGGAAAGTGATTCCTTCAGATCTGCTGCTGACAGCTTAATATTCCCAACGATAATGTTGTCAGGTGATAACACAGAGCCAGCCTATACACTTTGATCCGAATGGAAAGTTTGCTTTAACTGAAACATTCTGAGAGATTCTGCTTGGGGAAAAAAGAGCTCAGCTAGGCTGAAAGATTGCCTGAAAAGCATCTAATTGTGGTCAAGTTAGAAATGCATCAGCCTTGAATAGGTCTAAGTTGCCCTCCCTGAACAAACCCTGAACAGTGACCAAAATTCTCCAAAAACATTACTGAGGCAGACAAAGGCACACAGGAACAATCCTGAAGAACCTCATACCCAGTTTTTAAAGTGAGTGTGCTGTCAAATGTATTCTCTCAAATTTCAGGAACATGGATATATGGCTTGTAGAAACCCTTGGTTTAAATGTCTCTCCACATCTTTCCTTCGCTAACCACAAGACCAACGAAATTCCTGTAGGTTTCTACATCCATACAGCTAAATGTGCTTTCAATTATTTTCCTGGCATGGTTAAAGAAGAATTTCGATAGTGTAAGGCCTTTATGTCAGGACAGTAAAACTTTGTCTTTTAGAATGCTATGGATACTTCTCTGCTCATGTCCAACACTGTAATTGCACCAGTGGAAGGCTGGACTGCCCCTGTGGGGACTCGAGCTGAGCAGCACTCCCCACCACACTTAGGGATTAAGGGCAATTATTCCCTGCCTGTGGGCAAAAAGGGCACAGAGGACAGGGAAAAGTAAAGTGGTGCAGGGACAAGATTCGTCTCCTCAACTGCTGACCAACTTTTGGAAAAAGTGGAAGCACAATTGTAGCACGATTAGTAGGAAAGGGCCAATTTCTCCATCTTCCAAGGAGCTCTAAATTTTAGGAGGAAAGGCCCAACAGGAACAGCCAAGTTTTGTATTGCCCTCAAGAGCAGCCTGTTTGCATGTTCAGAAGTTCTCTTGTCATTCAGAAAATCCTTAAAGGCTTCCAGTGCAGAGAAGCTGATTTATGCTGCATTTGAACCCATGCCATAATTGACCTGTCCCTGTTTTCCATGTCATGTTTCTGTTCCCTGTGTAAGGATCATTCTGCTTGAGAGTTTGCTCAGAAAATGAGAACCTGCAACCCTCTAAAGTATCACATGCCTAAACTGAGGGATTTGAGGTGGCAAGAAATGTGGCACTAATGGTTTAAATCCACCAACACAAACTGGAAATGGGATCTGAAAAATAACCCAACTGTTTTGGAGATTATGATGCGTTAGGAATCAGGGAATAATTTGAAAATTGCTTTCAGGTATTATGTTTACTAAAATTGCTTTCCTACCCTGACTGAATTGCAGAGTTATTATCACCTACCACACGTACCAGATAAGCTGTAGCATTTGTAACCTGAGCATTCTTCATATCATAAGGGTTTCATTAAGAGCTTCCATGTGATACTCTGGTGTTTATGTGCACACACACGTGCCCCAGTGCTCTGTGTGTGCATCATCAAATTACTTTCCTTTTAATTGCAAAATCCAGGTTACCTTTGTGCTTAATACAGGCATTATGGAGAGGGGGAAAGAGCAGCATAAGAGAAACTCAATTTCCTGAAATTCAAAGTATTAGAGTCAGTGTGAATTAAATGCACATAGCAGAGTGGTCAGTTAATTGGAAAAAAAATACAGAAGCAACAACTACTTTAAACAAATAAATTTAGTACGTCACCTAAGCGCAATAAACCACTTAATAGCATAGAAACTTGAACTTCATCAAGGAGGAAGACAGCAGCAGTCCTTTCAGTTTTCAGATCCTGGTTTTGGCAGGAGTGACAGACCTTGGACCAATTCTCATTAAATTGTGAATTATTAATTTTAATCCTAATACACAAAGTGAATGTTTCAACTTGGAAATCTGGACTCGAGAAAGAAATATTGTCAGAGAACTGCATCTTCATTCCCCCAGGTAGAAGGGACAAAGCCTTGGTGAGCTGAAGCCACGGTGCAATTTTCACACAAAGCAGGGTGACACCAGGACCTTCTCCTCACTGACCCCATGGGATTCATTTCCAGGGGAGTTTCAGGAATACAACAGCTGAGTTTTGTCTTATCTTCCCCTATACAATGGCTAAAAGTTTCTGGCTTGAACATACCTCCATGGGCAGCAGGATTCTCCCTGAAAGGGCAGACTCCCAACCAGAAAAGCAGAAATGGTGCAGGCTGTCAGCAAGTCTGTGTGGAGACCCTCTCTGAATGAGGCATTCAACCCCCCTCAGATTGCCTCTAAACCTGCTGGCCACCTCTGGGATTGTGCCTGGACTTATGCTTCCTTTTCTCTCTTGTCACCTTTGCAGGGATTTTAAGTTTTGGAAACTACTATGTTTTTTCCAATTTGACCCTAGAGTGGCCTAAAGGTGGTTGAGTACATATTATTATCAGCCATTGGGGAGCACTGCAGAAAAGGCTACAAAGATAGAGCTATCAAGTCCATGTGAGCTCAGTTAAAACATATTTCTTTCATTTAGAGATGATAGAAGACCTGTGGAGTAAGGGTAGGTCACACATCACCAAAAAAGTACACATGAAAGTTGTCCCTTGCACAGTTCTCCCCTTTGTGAGTCCATTATTTACCATAAATACACCTTTTGTCACTACCTATGTCACTACCACTAGCCTGTTTATGTTAATAAAAAGCAGACTGACAAAAAAACTGCTCTCATATACACAGAGAAAATATCCACTGATTTTGGAGTGGTCCAAGGCTGCTAAAACACTGTGTTTGGTTTAAATATTTACATATGGACATGTGCTGCTCCAGGCTTTCTAGATCTATTTAAAGGGATGTTTCCTTTAATTTTCTGGTGTACAATAAACTTTTCCAAGTCCAGGTTGAAATCCCACCTTAACTCACCAGATCAGGAGGAATCTGTGCCTTCTGAGCACCAGCACCTCTCACCCTCTGTTGCTGGGTGCTAAAAGTCCACTAAAAACCAAATCAAACAAGAAACCATTCTAGACAGTAAGGAATAAAAGTCTTCCTGCCTTCTCTCACACCTTTTACTACTCTTACTATGTATTATGGATGCTGTACTGCTAAAAAACACGGAGAAGGTGTTTCCATGTGTGCAGGAATATAACTGTATGCTGTATAAAATATGTTAAGTCAGTGATAAAAACAATGGAACGTTTAACACTTTACACTGTTGTCAGCAATACATTTACTTGCCTGTATTTATTTAGCATTGTCTGTTGTTTATTCTTCTTACTTCTAGTCTCTGCAACCTCTTCCACAATGTAAATCTGACAGCTCCTCCTGCCACCCTTCCAATTGTTCTCCTTAAACTTCCAAGCTTGCGCTCTGCCCTCTTTCCCTCAAAACTTAACCACGGGGTTTGGGGAGTGTTTCTGTTCCTGGCAGGGCTGCCAGTGTCTGGTGGCAGTCTCTGCATGGGCAGAGGCTCCCTGCAGAGAAATGGCAATGTTTTCCCTTTCCCAGAATGTTGTGTCCCCTCGCTGTTCCGCTCAGTGTGCGGTTCCTGGCCAGAGGAGAACTTTGTCCCACGTGTCATATGCTGGAGCCCTCCCTGCTTCCTCCTCGGGATCATGAGATTACTGCTAACAATAATAATGTCAACATTCTGAATTTACAAAATAAAAGGCACAGAGATTAAGTCCTTTAATTAAGCCTTGAGGGGAATAATGCAGACATTGCTACCAAAGGTACTGGATTTTTGGGACGGGGGAAAAAACCCTCAATATTGTTTAAAATAATTTTCAGAAAGTTGAAAATTACTGAAAGCTAAGTGGCAACAAACCCTCTCCGTGTTCCTCAGCAGGCATTCAGAAGCAGCAGCTGCTCAGGGCAATCCCAAATCCACTTTATGGGCTCAGGTGGGGTTGTTCTGTCCTGATGCAGGATGATGGGGTGTAATCAGCACAAAACACAAGCAGGGGCTGTCACAGACATCACAGACACTCTCCCAAACTCAGATGGAGTTCGCTTGAGTTGCTCCAGGCACTGGGGATTTTTCAGTCCAGTCCCATTTAGGAGGACCCTTAAAGGATCTCGGGGCTATGGACACACGAGCTCAGTGTGGTACCAGCTCCTGCTCCTGCCCAGGGGATGCTGCTCCCTGTTCCCTTGGAAGAAACAAACCAGATTTCACTGGAGTGGACAGAAATCTTTATCCTGACCTTTAATGAGGGCTAAATTGGGTCTTTTTTCACACAGCTCCATGACTTGGTATGAGTAAGAACATTACATCTTCTTTTAAGGGTATTTAGTCACTGTTGACTTTTCCAGTATTGGTGCCAGCTTTTCCCATCTTGTTGGAAAAAAAAAGCCACAGTGAAGACCCTGGCAGGGCTACAATGAAGGTTTCATGGTTGTAGAAATCCTAAAACTATCATGTATTCTTCTAACACATGTGTTTGGGAGTGCTAAAACACTGACTTCACCCACAAGTAGTTCAGCATTTTACCAAGTTCCACTTCCCTGCCCTCAAGAGCTTTCTATCTTAAATGGCAAAAACAAAGGAAGTGAAGAGATCAGAGCAGAACTGAAAAAAGTTTCTTTTTAAAAAAAGACTCTGGTCCTTTGTTTCATCATTTTTGTCAGTAGTTGTAAACAACTTTTATTGCGACAGTAAATGAACTAGAATGTCTATGAGAAAGTACAGAAAACTACATATAAAACTATGCATAATTACTTTTCAGTAATTAAATTTTTCTTCTGTCCTTCAACAAAGGCTGAAGGTTGAAAATACCAGGGAATTGTTCCCTGGGCTCTTATAGGAGTCAGTCCAAATTCCATTAGCTCTGGTGGGAGGTGGTTCAGATCCGTAGTTTTATTCTGTGAAATGAATGGAATAATTTCCCAAGAAGATGGCACTGATTCAGGAAGACTAATTGTAGAATTAAATATGAATAAAGGCATCTTTAAATTATACCCCAGTAAGGCTGGTGAACATATCTTACCCTGCAGCCAGAATACATTCCTATATGAAAAAGTTCTATAGTGTCAATAAATGTTTACACCTGCCCTGATCCTAAAAATATTAAGAAAAAGATTTTGCTACATGAAATGCAAGGAAACACCCAGAACATGAATTTATTTGATTTATGAATTAAATTAAGTACATTTAGGAGGGTCAGTATTAAGGAATGTATTATTACTATTGCTGCACTGGGAATAGCAGTTCTGCTCAGACAGAGATGCTGATAAGTCTGAGAAGAAATCATCCAAAATCTATGCAGACGTTCCTGGGACAGCAATAGGAAGCACAGCACCTACAAATTCAGTTCCTGAGAGGAGGAGGCAATTCAGACACCTAATCTGGTATGGGGAGAACTGAGAGTGAGCCAGGATAAAGGCTGCAGTGGACCAGGCAGGGGTGTTTGGGAGTATTTTGCTCCATGGCTGGGAACAGTAGGATTTGAAAGCATTTTTCCATTAAAAAAAAAAAAAAATACACAAAATGACAACAGTGAGGCCCAGCTTTCAAGTCTGCATATAAACATCAGTGCTGGGTTCTGAGACTTGTGGTCCTTAAGACCTCCTATTTTATTTTGAAACAGCATACCCCCTGCCAAGAAGTTACATTTTTTCCCCTCTTTAAATAAGCAGCTAGGGTAATGGCGTGATGAACAAGTTTCATTTCTTTCTGCTCAGTTTTTTCCATCTTTAATACAGCCTCCAGCAGGCCAGATGGCACCAATGCAATTGCTAGTAAGTCAATACATCTGGCTGCATTCCTGAAATGACAAATCTGATGGATAGAGCCCCAGCTCCTATACAAAGCCTCTTTTCAGAACGCTCTCCCTGGTACTTGTCTGCTTTAAGCAAAACCTAATGTGTGAAAACAAAATAAAATTGAGCTCTTTCAGCACCCCGCGCTAACGTTTCATTTGCAGTGTTTTTATTAAGGCTGCCCTGCTCCTGTACCTCGGCCCTGCTCTGCCCAGAGCTCGCTTTTTTGGCACAGGACGGGCTCTGTTCAAAGCCCTCCCTCCTCTGGAGCCGCCAGCAGTTCAAAGCAGGTTACAATAAACACTCTGGGCTTTGCTCATTAAGAGCAGCAAGATTGTTTAGGGAAATTGTCCTCGAAGAGAAAACAATCTGAGAAAAGCAGAAAACGAGCAAATGTTTCTTTCAGCCTCAAGAACCCCTCCTCGGGCAAACCGGGAGTTGGGAATAGGTGTGAGCTCCTGGCATCAGCAGAGCAGAGTCTGTCAGCGAGGCACTGTGCTGGGGCTGCTGCACTGCCAGCCGTGCAAGGTGCAGGGATCACACAGGATCCCTGGATTCTTCACAAATCTGCGGAGAAAGCCCCGGAGGAAGTTGTTCAGATCGACAGCAGGTAAAAATAGCAGAAAATCTACAACAGCAGTTCAGGTGTTCCCCATCTCCAGAAAACTGCAGCCCGCTGCACATCAGGTGCTCTCCACCCCTTAGACAATATCAAACCTCGTGTTATTTTAGAGGTATGACTTGGGAAAGCAACCAGCACCAGGTAAAACACAAAAACCCAAAAATGTGCGACTCCACCGAAGAACTGCTCTGTCCCCACAGCTGTTTCACCAAAATAAAGCACCCTGCGAGGTGTGACGCTCGTAATTTGTGTTTATTCATCACTGACAGACTTGTGGAAAGGGAGAATTTATTTCTGTGGTAACTGCAGTCCCTGCCATGATAAATATCAAACAACTGACCATTTAAGGTCACAGCCCCCATGCTACTTACACGAGAAGTGGCTCAGCCCTTGAAACATTTACCCTTAAAAAATAGTAAATTTAGTATAATAGTAAAATAGCATTTTCACCCTTTAATAATAACACTTTGTCTCCAGCCTGTACCTGCTGAAGGCACTGAGATGGCTCAGGGAGTAACAAAGCTATAAAAGAAATCAGAATACAGAAACCAAGGAACTCGTATTAGAAACACTAAATTCATATTAGAAACACTGATTGCAGCAGTTAAAAACTGGTGAGTAAAATGTTGTGTCCAGCAGGTTAAAGATCCATCCTTCCATCACAAACACAAGCCATGATTTTGAGTCTGAGCAGCCCCGTGGTGAGCATTTCTGTCTGCAGCCTGAGCTGAAGAGTCTCAGTCCAGAACATTGAGAGTGCAACAGGCATAAAAAAAAAAAAAAATTCTGATTTATTGGGTACGGTCTTTGGGCACAGAAACAAAAATGACGACAGTGAAGCTTTCCCAACGTTTGTGCTCTGCACCAGGGCTCGGATTCCCTCAGAACTCGGGGTTTTCTTCTGAAAGGGGCAAACCAGCTCAGGTGGAGCATTTCAAACACACCTCCTGCAGCTCAGAGCTCATCTCCAGACAGAGAGCACCGTGTGTTCAGGGGCAGATCCCCTCCAAAAACCCCTGCCCTATTCTTCTTAAGGCTTTTAGGATTCATCCTGCCTCAGCTATATCCCATATGGAGAATTAAGTTACTTGCAGAGGGGCCCTTTGCATAGTTCAGCAATATCAAAGTTTAACCTCTATTTAAGCTGATTTCATTGTTTTAACTTTATTTTTTTTATGAATCATGGAAATAAAAATTATTTAAGCCACAGCAGGACTCAGGGTCTGGGATGTACAGCCCAGATAAGGACCCATCTGTTCATTTCCCTGTACCACAGCATCCTTGGCCTGTTTCCCATATGTGTTTTGGGGAAGAAAGGAGAGGAGTTTTGGGTTTTTTAGTCTCTTGCTAGATAATGTGGGTAGATCTAAAAATCAGATTCACATTTTTTACATTTTTCGGTGAGCAGCAAAAATAAAATCCTGGGCCTTATCAGTAATTTATGTGTAAATAATTTCAGCATTATTTTAAAAACAGCAGCGCAAAAGAAATATTTCACATACCTCAAATATCAGCAATCAGCAATAAAAAAAGAGAGCTTTTTCCTCACCATATAAATTAGAATGTAAATATCTATACACAAACTTACACACGGAAACACCCAGCCAATGGGTTATTAAAAGTTATCACTGAATTTATGATACAAAATTGAGTTTTCTCAGCATTGTTTCCACTGGTGAAGACACTGAGATTTCAGACCTGAGGTTTCAGATACCGAGCTATTATTATTTAAAACATCACCAAACATCAGCAAGATCTATAGAAATATTCTCTAAATATTTTACCCAAGAGTTAAAAAAACCCTAAACCTGACAGTTATCATTATGAGGAGTGTTTAGAAGAGGAAAAATGAGAATAAGAGAGCATCCCATCAAGTATTAGGGGCTCTAGGATTGGAAGAGAGTGAAGGAGTCTTATTCTGCACAGCTTTCCATCATGTTTTTTCTCACTGCCTTACTGCTTGTAGTTCTCACTTCTTACCCATTATTTCACCTTTCAATCCACTGCAGCCATTAATTGTTTGACTTTTAGATTCCTTTAATCTCTCCAGGTTGTTTGTCTAGCTGTCCTTTGACAAGACACTCTATGTGGGTGAATATTTTCTATTTTCTCCATTCATTTTTATCACATGACACATTTTTAAATTGCCTCATTTTTCCATGCAATTTTTGCCTACCAGTGTAATTGCTGCAAGGACTTAAATCATGTAATATTAGAACATTCTGAAATAGCAGTAATGATCTAAAAATAGAGAGCCACTTTTGAAACAGCTTTCAGTTATGGAGAATCCAAATTATTCTAATTTGGAAATACGTTGAAGCAAATTTGAGTATGTTGTGCAGGCAGTGATTTTTCACCACTTTCATTTTGCACAGCCACATTCCATGCTGATCATCTGAAATCAAAGCTTCACTGGCCTTGTCACCCTCCTTAACTTGATTAGTGAAACAGCACTGAGAAATTGCCCTGTTTTTGAATATTTATCCACTGAGTCATGAACTGAAGGCTAAAACAGAGTGATTGAGGGGGACTCTCCACACATTAAGTCACCTTTCAGGATCTGGCCAGGGAGAAAAGGAGAGCACACTGGCTATGTTTGGAAAGACCCTGGGGGGAGAAGGAGAATCAAAGAAACCACTTTGAGTGTGCTGATAGCAAGGTGAGCATGAAAATCTATGTTTTATAGGCACTTCTGTCCCATTGGAGATTTTTTTTTAATATTTTAAATCTGTCCTTAGATATTCAGGTGATAGAAGCTGTGGAAAACAGATGGTACCTAGCCCTAGGGATACTAATTACTAGAAAATTAGCATGGCTGAAAATTACATAATCCAAGTGAGCAGGGATTGTATGTTAAAGCTCGTGCATTACACAGAATAATAAAAAATATACTTGTCTTCTGGTTGAGTGACTGGACAGAGGCCTTGGAGATGGTTACTGCTCTCTCCAGATTTGATACAGGCACCTTTTATCACTGGACTGGATGAACTTTTCCTCTCTTTTCCCACTCCTGAGAGTGGTGCAACCCCAGCCTCCCCCAGAACTTCCAGCCACTACTGCAACATTATTGTCAATAGAAGAGAAATCAGTCCCAGCCACATTAGCAATGCAAATACATCAGAACTTTGGCTGGCTGTCTTAGATGCAATGCCATTATGGAGAAAACCAGTAATCCCCCTGTAATCCACTCCTAGGAAATGTAATTAGGCAGCTCGATGTGGGCACTCCGTGATTAGCACATCACAGGGATTCAGCAGCATTAGCAAAGCTAATGACTGTTTATCTCATCTCTCAGGATCACCCACCAGCTCTGAGAGCTTCACCCCTCTCATTTTCTGGTCCGAGTGGAGTCAGGAAGGTCTGGGAAAGGCTGTGGGGCTTGGAGATAGCTCCTTGGAAACATGTGCTCAACAAGGAGAGGCTCAGGCACAACTGACACTGTTTTGATCCGAAGTCTGACCCACAAGGTTTTATTCAATCCAAGAAGTGATGCTGGAATCACAGTTTGGGTCTTGGCCTGCTGGCATTGATTTTCTTAAAGCACTGGGTCCTGGGTCCTTGTATCCCTGTTTTTCAGCAAATAACACAGGACAGATAATCAGTTTTGACTGACTTTTTAAGGGATTCTGAGGGGTTTTGTGCAGCAAAATGTAGTGGGTAGGAGAGTCCCATCTCTTGCTCTCACTGCAGCTCCTCAGATGCAGAACAAGTGTCCTGGATTCAGATCTCCTCCTCCATGGAAAGAGCCCCTTGGTGGGGTACACCTGATACCCTGATGTATCTGTGTAAGAAATACCACGTTATCAGTGCTGCTCAGAACAAAGCAGCCCATTGTCTGGGGTTTACAAGAAGCTGTATGGATTAAATCATTCACCAAAGACCGTGGTTCTGGGAAAAAAAAAATTGTAGCATATATGAGCATAATAACCAAGTATGTGTCCCACTATTTGGGGTTTCGTTTCAAGAGAAAACAGAAAATTGGAGATCATATCTAAGCCAGAGCAACCTGTGGCCACTCTAAATAGAGGTGCTTTTCAAGGTCCATTAAGCACTAATCAGACCTGAGATTAAGGGGAGAAGGGGGAACCACAGGTCTAAGATTGTTAAAAGGGCACATTTCATATTGGTAAGAAATTTAAGACAGAGACAGGTCAGGCTGAGTTCTGTTTAATTTAAAAGATACTCATCTCAAGCGTTAGTCAGAGGTCTCGGGACACTTGATGTCTTTCTTGTAACAGTGCACAATGAAAAAGTGAGGAGAAAGAATTTCAGGAGAAGAAAGAGGAGTACAGTCCTGATTCAGGCCTAGTTTCCTCCATTTCCCCCAGAAAAATACATTTTAGGAGCCAGTTCTAGAATTATTCTCACCAATGTTCACGTTGTTTGTCTAAGACACAAATTTAAAAGCTCTTTATCCTCCCCTAACTTGCCAGCTGACTTGCTGCCCCTATAGAATATCCTTCTGGGCAAGTTCTGCTGCTCTGCAGGAGTGGTTTTCTCTCAGTGCTTCAGCATTTGCTCCACTCACCCAGGCAGTGACAGTCTGCCAACTGCACCCCTGCCCACACACTGCTGGGACCCAGGCAGCCACCAGGCACGTGCTGCTGTCAGAAAAATCAGAAAAAATCAGAAAAAAATCAGATAAATCAGGTAGGTAAATCAGGTAAATCTCTGTGCTGTCAAACAGAAGCACTGCTTCCCACTGAAAATGGTCTCGCCAACTACTGTACACAGTTTGCAGTGACTGAAATTTTAAATACAAGTACAGTGATGAAGTTCTTTAAACTGGAGAGGGACTTTGGACAAGGATGTGTAGTGACAGGACAAAGTGGGATGGCTTTAAGCTGCCAGAGGGCAGGGATGGATGGGATATTGGGAAGGAATTGTTCCCTGTGAGGGTGGGGAGGCCCTGGCACAGGGTGCCCAGAGAAGCTGTGGCTGCCCCTGGACCCCTGGCAGTGCCCAAGGCCAGGTTGGACAGCGCTTGGAGCAGCCTGGGACAGTGGAAGGTGTCCCTGGCCACGGCAGGGGGTGGCAACAAGATGATTTTGAAGGACCCTTCCAAGACAAAACTCCACGATGTCATGATTCTAAATGCTGTCGATCGAGATGGGCAAAGAACATTTTACCCTGAGCCTAATGGTGAGGATCTGGTGATTTCACCCACAGTCCTGGCAGCCTGTTCCCAGCAGCAGGGGGATTATCCCAGAGCTACCAGCCACCCAAGCCAGCAGGTACTCACCTCCCTTCCAGCCTCAACAGCTCCAGCCACTCAATCCATCACCAGTTTGGGTAAGGCAAGTTCTGCTGCTGGTTCCAAGGCACTCAGGGGCCTGACCCAAACCCCGGCCAGACCCACAGGTCCCTCCTCAGCTCCAGCCCAGCCTGGCCTGGCTTGGCTGCTGCATCCCCCTCAGCAATGCCCCCTCCCTGCAAAGCCCCACCCAGGAGCACCAGGGCCAAGGCAATTCCAGGTTCCTGCTCCTTTGGCCACGGGAAACAATCTCCAAGCAAGGTCAGGGAGGAAAACGCCACCTCTGAACAAGGAGGAGGTCTCTGTAGCACATTACCACATAATGTAAACAGCAGTGACACCAGAGACAGCAGAGGTTTGCAGCTGTATTATAAACTTTCTTCCATCCCCCCCAGCCCAGGAATAAGTCATCCTAACAAGGCCTGGCAGTTTTGACTGCTCAAGGAACTTTATGGCTGAGAGCTGCACAGATGATTTACTGCCACGTCCCCTTTTTCCCCTCAAGCTTGCACTAAATTAGAACTTCTCAATTGTTTAATGGGGGACAGCACACTCGCCTTTTTCTTTTTATTTTCCTTTTTCCTTCTCACGAGGAAACTTGTTTTACAGTCCTTGCTAAAGAATCTGTGATGTCTGATTACAACATGGAGCTATAAATCCAAGTCTTAAAAAACAGGGTCTCTCTTTTTTAAATTTTTTTTAATTTCTTTTTTATTTTCTTTTTTTTAAATTTCTTTTTTATTTTCTTTTTTTTTGTTTTCTTGATTTTTTTTCTTTTTCTTTTTGTGCTCAGCAATAGCACACTTGTTTTAATGAGCCAACTGTCTAGGTATGAGAGCACACAACTGGGGAAAGAGAGAGGAGATGAGACAAAGCTCCCTGCTGCATCCCTGACGTAGCTGTGATGGATGCTGCTCTAGCAAGGCACGGAGCTGCTCCTTAAAGCTGTTTATAAACTTCAGGCCAGCTCATTTGTGCCTGTGAAACAGCCTGAAAAATGAAGCCCCAGGCCAAGCCCTGATGCACAGAGGTGCTACAGAGGAGATATCATTTTAAGTACATTGCCTTCACCAGTCTGGGATTTAATAATGGAAGTTATACATACACATATACCAGAGTCTTCGCTTAGTCTGTGAAAAGTAATGTGAGAAAAGTAATTGGTTTTGTGCTTACTTAAGGAGAGGAAAACATCAAAGGAAATGCCACCACCACTTTTATAGGAACAGGTGTTTCACTGAATAAAATGCCTCAAATTCAGTACAAAATATTTCATCTCAGGTTCTGAAAACTGAAAAATCTCAGTTCTCCCTTCTCCAGTTTCAGGTTTTTTCCTCTCCTTTCTGTTATTCCTTTCTCTCTCCAGAAAGGATGAAGCAGTATGAGATACTAGAAATACAAGGAAGTCCAGCTTCTTTATTTCACTAAGATTTTTTAGTTAGAAACAAGTACAGACATTAAGATGGTATAAAAGTGGATTGAAATGACATGATTTAATGCTTAACCTCTAATTTGGAGGATTTTTAAAAGTTACGTATTTTATGTGTAGATGTTTCAATAAGATACAATCTCTCAATCACAGAACAATCAAAAAATATTCAAGCTGATTCTTTTATTCAATTAAGTTTTCATTCATCTCTAAATAGCACCGAGGTCTTGGGGAAATAACTTGTTTATTTTTTCATTCATTGTGACAAATGCTTGACTACACCATGAGTTTTGCTGTTGATACTAATAATTTATGTTTCAGATTAATATACTGCTGTTTCAGAAACAATGGGGCTGACCTCTTCTCTTAGGAACCATCAATGAAACAGCAATGTTTATTTATTTAAAAGGAAAACAGCCTGGTCTCTAACTTGCTTTGCTCAAGACAGAGCAAGATAGCAGCAGCAGTCCACAAAATGCATTTTGTATTAAAAACCCAGAGCTATAATTTAAATCTAAATCAAGTTCTGAATTTTATTCAGAGAAAAACTCCTTAATATTTTTCTGTCAAATCAGATCTTCTCCAAGATCAGCTTTTAAACTGAGTTTTTATCACCTTGCAAATAGGACTCCAATGGTATTTACCTGTCACTCTGAACCAAATCCCGAATGACTTTTCAGTTTCACCATTCAAGATTCAGTCCTTGTGAAATTTAAAGGAACTCTAAAATGAAGCTGATACCTGTTGTCTGTAAATGGTTTTGTCTTAGCATTTTTAGAAAAAAAAAGAAGCAGCAGGAGGACACATGATTTTATTTTGAATTCAATCATTTTTTATAATCTTTTCTTTGATGCCTTGGAACTATATTCAGAATGCAGCAGAAAATGAGAATACATTTGGCAAAACCCAGTAGAGGCTGAGAGTGCAGGGGCAGAAAATCCCGCAGAGCTTTGGAGAGCAGGGAGATGTTCAGATCAAAACTCACTATCCCAAATGAAGAACATCTCCAGTAAGTCACAGAGCAGTGGACTGCCCTTCTCTCCCAGCTGAGCCAGTAGAGGGGACATATGTGAGATTAGATCCACACCCACATCAGGATTTTAGCTGCAACACCATTGTCCATAAACAGGAGTGGGTAGAGAATATGGGTTATGGTATGGAATATGGATTATATGGATTACTTGGTGCTTTCTGCAAGTTCAGAATCCTTATTGTGGTCTTATGTCCTCCCTACTCCCAATATAAATATAAATATAAATATAAATATAAATATAAATAATAGAAATCATAGAAATAATAGAAATATAAATATAAATACACATACTCACTAGATCTGGACTATCTAGGTAGCCTCCCAAGCCAGCCACGTGTAAAGTTAAACTTTCCACATTAATGGATTTATCATGAGCTAAAATAAAATCTAGGACTTTTGACACAGACTTATTATTTTAAAAAATAATCAAATAATTTGCAAAGAGATCAGAATTAGTTACGTAAGGATCCAGAGACACTGTCCCTTTTGGAAATGCTAAGGAGAGGAGAAACATTTCAGGCTGGGAAAACATTGCCTGCCTCTTAGGAAGGGAAACCGTGAAAGTAAACAAGATTCTCTCATTTCAGAAGTATTTGAACAATGGTTAGTTTCAGTTTAGCTGCTGAACTTTCCCCAGGCTGGGTGTGCTCAGGGCACAAGGTGTACCAGCCCTGGAAATCCATCCATCAGCCTGGAACGGCTCCGCGTCCGCTGCTTGAGCTTTTTGACCGGGGCTGCAAAACGTTAAACCAGAAAGTGTCAGAACTCTGCTTTCAGCCCGGGTCTGCAGCCTTTAAAGCCCAGCACAATTTCCTGCATCCCACCACCAGCATCCCCCGCGCCTTTCACAGCACACACTGGGCTTTTACTCCCCACTGCCCCAAAAATGCTGCGCGCACACTTCAGCCTCCCAAGGAAAACACCAGGGAGTGGGTGTACTTCCTTCAGATTGCGTCCTGCTCGAAGATAAGCCAAGCACAAAACAAAGAGCACATTATGAGCAACTGGAATAGCAGCTTCTGAGGTTTCCAGTGCTTCAGTAAGTTTAAAGTGAAGTGGATAATAATGACAAACTTTCTGGATCGTCAGCTCTGCCACGGCTTTTGGCCGGGTGAATCAGGAGAGGGCAGAGCGTGCTGGTAACGCTGAGTTTGTGGTGTTGGTCAGTGAGGGGAAGGTCAGAAATGCTGTGGTGCACATCTGCTGGAGCAAATACCACCCAGGATATGGACAGAGAGGTAAATTTACCCAGGTTTGTCACTTTTCAGTACATATCAGAGCTCCACAAAGCCTCCTTGGCTCGCTGGGATGGAACGTCCTGGGTGGGATGTGCTAGGCAGGACATGCTCCAAGTGGAACTTACCTATGTTGCATAAAATCTTTCATTATGGAGGGATCTAGAAAGCTTTTCTCAAAAAAATTCCTCTCCCGCTTCTGATGTTTGCAAAAATCTTCTGGCACTTGGCAAGCCAGAGCATCTCTGAGTTAGGAAAAAAGACCTTCTATTTGTCTCATCAAATTCTTTTTGGTTTGTGTTGATATGAAATTGTTAAAAATCTCCATTTCCTTTCTCCAGCCTGCCAAAATAGCAATTAACTGCAAAAGGCGCCTGATTAAAGTCTCAAAGCACCACAGAGTTTGGAATGATTTTAGCTCTAAGTGATAGTCTCTGCAAGCAAAACCATTTGTTTTAAATTCTGTTATCTGGAATGTTCTACCTAAGAGCAGCTTGTAACCCAGAGAGATTAAGAGCAGTGCCTTAGAAAAGAACTGTGAAGGTTGCATTCAAATCTTGGGCTTTTTTTAAAAGGAATAAGAAAGTACCACAGAGAAGATCTAGAAATGAACTTTACTATGAAGTTGTGTAGAATAACTTGCCATCAGCTGAATAATTGCTGCTAAGACAGCTCAGAAAATCAGGGTAGTTTGGCTTTAGGGGTATTTTAAAATATTATAGTGAATATACCAGCCCTAAGAGAAAGGGTAGGGGTTCACCACATGGTTTTTTTCCCCAAAATAAAACTTGGACAGTGCTAGGATGGACACTCTGATTGCCTGGCTGGTTTAGGCAAGAATACATCAGATTTAACCTCTGGAGAGATTCTATCAAAGCTGTCCCCAAGTCAGTGTTGGCACTGCACACGATGCAGCATTTTCCTAGTGACAACAGCAAATCCAGTCATGACAGACGTAGAGCTTTCTAAAATCATTACAGAAATACTTCCCCTGAAACATCATCAAGCCAGGAATTCCTGCAGGGTTTTAGGGTCCCTGGATCCATGGGTTACACCAGGTACAAGAAATGACATAGAAGTCACGAAAGTAATTAGTTGGCCATTGATTTTGTTAAAAATCACATCTATTAGCAGGCTCAAGATGTGAAAAATTAACAGTCCTGTGGTCCAGAGCAACTGTGCTGCCCTGAGTTTAAATATGGTGTGGAAAAGGGTGGAAGCCCTCAAATGGACTCTTATATTTACATTATGTGTTATCATAGTCCAAAGCAGCATAGAAACATCAATCATGTGTTTTGATTTTTTCTGTTCTTTTAAGTGGTAGTTCACAAATGCAAACCACAAAGAAGGACAAAGCAGGGGAGAATACAAAAGTGGTCAAATAATTTGGTTACACCCCTTATGGCTGCACAAATGGCGTTTTATATCTATGTAATTCAGATAATTAAGCATCAGATAATCCACACAGACTCTGCTTTGGCCATGTTACAGGGATAATATTGTCACAGGAATGATTGAGAAAAACTGGCATGGTGTAATACGTGGCTCTTTAGAGCCTGCCAATACCCAAAAGTGGAGGAAAGACCCAAAATGCATATTTAAAATCAATGGCATAGGAAATCTAAAATGACATGCATTTAACTGCATAAGAAGGAACAACATTTCTAATAACCTGTGTTTCAAAGATCTGCTAGGCTGAGACAAAACCTGACTTTGGGAAGCAAGGTACCACAGAGAATACAGGAAGGGAAGTACTGGGAATAGAAGGAAATCACTTTTTCCTAACTACAAAACCTGGTTTGTGTCCAAACATCCATCATGGGCAATCTAGGAAGACTCTTTCTTGCCACCACTCTCCAGTTCTCCTAGAAAGCCAAAAATCACTGACATGATAAAAGATGTTGGATTTATCACCCTTAGCAGGAAATCCTAAACAAAACACACCTCTGTAAAACTCAGCATTTAAACATGGCTGGGTTTTGAGCTTTCTTTGACGTAAATAACTTAGTTCTTTCTAATTCCATCCTTTTGGATGACCTCCCACATTCTAAAAACTATTTGGCACTTTTTCTTTAGGTATCAATGTTTAGAGTGATCATATGAGAACTTCAGGCTTCATTAGAAAAAAAGGTCTTGTAAAGATAAACTCTAAAGGTCCAAATGCCAGAATTTTAATTAAAAAAATCTCAGATTTTAGCTGTTCTAGCATCTAGGTAAATATTAGAGATGGGAAGGACAGACAAGAGGTTTTATATATTCAAGTTTAGCAATAGGGAGCGGCAGACTTAATTTTTATTGTCAAAGCAGATAATGCTAATTTTAAGCTCCACACTTCACAATTTAGATCCTCATCATGCCATGATGTAGTGACTTTGCAAAATAAATATTGTTTTTCCAATAAGTACTCCTACTGAAAATATATATCTGAGAATTGAAGTTATTATAAAGCAGTTAAATACTTAAATCTAGCGTTCTGGGATTGTTATGCAGTTGGACTTGCACTAAAAAGAATTGCTTTGAGTTGCTGAAAATCCTGGATTAGAGAGAGGATGTGGAAAAAAATTCTGGTTGGCAAACATGAGGCACACTTGAAACCAGCTCAGAAAAATGTCCAAAATTTACCTTGAAAGACAATGGAGGGCTGACATAGAACTGCCATAGAACAAGGCTGAAAACTGTTGGGTAGCTTGCTAAATGCAGCTCATTCCAACCCTCTATAAATTCATGCACCACAAACATCAACCTTGACTCCTGAATCCCTGCTCTGAGCCTTCCCAGTTCCCCCTGGAGGGACAGTCAGCCCCAGCTACTGCAGGACACAGGGACAAGCCCCAGTCCCTTCCCTGAGCAGCCTGGTTGGAGCTGGCAGAGGTTTTTGAAGGCGTGGCCCATGTGCACATCTCCTGTGCAGAAAAGATTCTTTGTTCAAAGCTGCCTCTTCTTCCTCTCCCCAGTTATCTGCACACAGCTCTAACTTATGCTGGGTGTGCTCTTTGCACATTTCCTCTGCTTAGAGAAAAAAGAAAACAAAAAGCTCCCCTCTCAAAAAACCCCAGACCCAACAAAACCACCACTTTTATGGCCATCAGCCAGGTCTTCCCCTAATAATGAGATTTATATTAAAACCAGCAGTTGGGTACCTCAATTCCTATTTTCTAGTGTCCTGTGATGTACAGTGAGCTGTGCTACATTTGGGGGACAATATGTCTTATTTCACAGGACAAAGACTGAATGCACCCTCTGTGCCTTGCTACAGGGGGATTATTTTGCCACATGTTTATTTCAAGTCCTAGTGTAGCAGAGAAATGGGGAAAAGCAGAGGAAGGATTAAACTCTCAGTATGGAAGGGGAAGTTTGAAGCAGGATCAGCCCGGGAGAGGCTTTCAGGAAGCACAAAGGAATGATCAAAGTATGGAACTTCCTCAGCACTTGGTTTGTTAACGTTACCATGGGTTGGTGAACATGAGGTATGAAAAACAAACAGGTCCTTTAGCCAGCTGAACAGATTCCAGGAAAAATCACCCAGACTGAGCCTTTGCACATGGCAGAGACTTCACAGCTCCACATTGCTGCTCTTCCCTCATGGACAGCCCCAGTTTGCACAAGAAAACATCCATCTCTATAACCCCCTCCTTCATCTCATTCCAAAAGTTTTATGTCTTTATGTGAGTATGGTGGCATCCCTTAACTTAACTTCCTCCACAGCAAGAATCAGATTTTTAGCCATGGAAAACAGCAAGTTTTTAGGCTTTAGAAGCTTAAAGGAAAGTGATTTTGGGGAAAAGCCTCTGGGAATGGGGTGTAGGTGGACAGTGGTGGTGGCTGCTGCACCTAAACCTCAGCAGATTCTCCTGTCTCTTCTCAGGTGCCCTCCCCTGTAAGCCTGCAGGAGCCTTCATCCCCAGGATCAGCTTTCCAAGGAGGGATGAGAAGGGCAGGAGAGGAGAGACAATTACAACTCCTAATCTCCTTTGTGGAAGAATTTTAAGAATTTAGGGAAATATTGATCAGAAACAAGCCAGAGAGCTTATTTTGCCTCAACCATTTAGAAGGGGGAAAGAGAAAGGTCCCAAAAACTGCTGAGGTCTCAACAGTTCATGAAATATCCAGAAAAAAAAAGAAAAAAAAATATTAAAAGGAATTGAAAAGGCAAATTTCAAAAATAGCTGACATATTTTTCTCTTTGCCTATAGTAAGCACAAACCACAGGAGCAAGTTGAAACCCTGCCTTTTCCTTGCCCAAATATTCAAGTGAGGCAAAAAATTTTCCCTCTCCAAGGTGAACAAACTTCAGCCATAAGTAAAGTCCTGCTTAAATATTGACACAGACCAGTATATTCTCCACTACCCAGTGTTTTGTTAGCAATTAAAGTATTAGATAACAAGGCACATGTACACAGCTGGATGGAGAAACCTCAAACTTCTGAACAGCGTCCCAGTTTCAAGAGTCGGCATGGAGTCCAAATGACCTTTATCTTGCCAGTGTTAACAAATTTAGATTAAGTACACAGATACCAAATTCCTTGCATGATTTATCGACTATGTAATGCTAATTTTTGCACCCACACCATTTGTACAGGCTCGTTTTACTCGGTACTGTATGAAGTACCACGTCAAGCATGTGGCAGTGTTGAAGATGAATAGGGATGTTGGGTTTTTTTCTTGGACTATTTTCCCCTCTAAGATAACCTGTGAACACCCTGATAATTAGAAAATCACAGAGCACACCTTGCAGGTCAGATGGGCAGAGCAAGGGAGATGCTCTGAGTGGGATGGAGCAAGGACCTGCTTGGATGCTGCCTAGAGGATGAGGCCAAGGTCCTTCTGCATTCTCAGGAGAGAGAAAGAGAGATGACAGATGGAAACAGCAACTTTCATTCTGTAAATCAGAAAGACTGACAGTGGAAACAGATCAGTCCTGCTCTATTTAAAGCAATACTAAGCAGAAAACAACTGGCTTTGAGATGTAGGTAAAAGTGAAACTCAGAATATTGCTCTACTTTCCAAGGTCTAAAGCTCTTGTTAGAAACCTTGTTATGACACCAAATTCAAAACCAAATATATCTATTCCCAGATGTCCACCAGCAGTAGTTCAATTACTTTTGTGTTTGTCTATGTACATCTATGTCTTTCTATTCAATATTCTGAAAGAATTACATTTTCATTTGTAGGTCGAGTCTGGAAATCAGGATGTAGCAACATCAGCCTTCCTCCACAAATAAAACCAATTCTAAAGGTTTCTGCTTTCACACCCTCCACACATGATCATCCCAACATCACTGTTCACTGCCCACCACTTGCACCAGGACAGCATTTTGCAGTGTTCTGCTAGAAATTGCATTGGTGAAGTCATAAAAGTTATAAAACTGAAAGCAAAAATGTGGGTGCAACCATTGTCCAGACCTATGCCTGCAGAACAGGATTGTCAAAGAGCCCTTGCTGTGGTTAGGTGATTTCACACCACTCATTGCAAAGGGAACTCTCTGCCAGCTGATCTGATTCCTCACCAAGGCACAAAACAGCTCCAGTATTTCAGAATAATTCATCTGACCCTCTCAGCCCTGCAGCACTTGAGACTCAATATCACTGTACAAAAACCCACTCCAGCCCTGCTTCATGGGGTATTAGTCTTAAAGAACAGCAGAGCAGCACTGTAGTTAAAAGCAGAATATTTATCCATACTCACATAGATGAGGAGAGGCAGTCTGAAATAACGTTCATCCTGGTAGAAATAAGGTTTTTAAGCATGGTGCTTTGGTAGCTGTCTCTTGTAGGCTGAACACTCTGTGCCTCTGACTCTCCTCTCGATGAAAACTCAGAATAATTATTTTTAAAATTAACCAAACACAGGTTTGTAATAAAAGAAATCATTGATGTATACAATTCCCCCAATACAGCTGTGAGGTCAGGAGGCCAGACACATGCTGTGTGCCAATAGCAAAAGGTTAGAGTGGATTTTTAAATCCACTATGCTCAAGAGTATGTTCAAAATTGTGAAGAAAAGGTTTGCTTCTTACTTGATGTCCTCACAGCACATGAAAATCCGGAACACTAAACATAGATTTATATTAGAAGACAGCTTCTTTTTTTATGACAGAACTATTTTGTAATCAAATGCCACAACCAGATACCACAGGAATAACTTAATGATGTAGGAACACAGAGCTGGCACAAAATAAAGTAGAGCTCACAACCTCAGGCTGTGTAAACTGATGCAACTTCCTAGGTTATCCATTTATACCCTTTTACTCATTTACTTTGGTAATTCAGAAAGCCAATTTAAGATTTAATACGATCTCAGGAAAGAATCCATAACCCTCAAACATCTGCAGTGATAGTCAACTGATCAATACAATGATGGCATTCACATGAATTTCAGCAGAGCACAATTGAGGGCTTGTGTTGAGCCCTGGGATATGTGTGATAAAATATTTTGGTTTGAATCACTCTCGTCTGAAAGGTAAACCTAGTCTAGCAATTCAGGATCCTGGCTTCTCCAGAAGGATAAAGGAAAACAGATTTACCAGGCTGCAGCTGGGAATCTCAGCTTTCTGCCTTATGACAGTCAGTTACTCCAGAAACTCAAGTTTATCTGTCGGGTTTTGTGCTTCTTTAGGAGTTGAATGAACAACCTGATTTCTCAATCGAGTGTTAGAGACAACAAAGTGCTGGACAGGTTTCACTTCCTTGAATGCAGGGACTCCATGCACAGCTTACAACCTGTTTGGATGCTCTCCTCAGGAAAACCACAGCAGGAATACATTCCTTGTATTTCTTTATTGCCCTTCTTCCATCAGTTGTTCACAGAGCTGCTAAACTCTGTGTGCTGGAGCCATTTTCTCTGACACTGATCCACCTCTGTCTCCCCAGACAAATTCTGCAGCCACTGCTACCAGGTGGTTGTGCCCCATTCCTTACACCAATGCCCACATTTCCCCTGTGTGAGACAGCCTGGGGACACACCCTGAGCACAGCTTGCACACAGGCACACAAACATCACCTAAAATAAGAGAAACTTTCAGCAGTGGCAGCAAAAATCCTGCTGTAGAGCCCCAAGGGCCCTTGTCCACTCCCATACCACATCACCTGAGATCTGCCTCTCCTTTGGCATCACATTTCAGGATTGGTGTGACCATTCTGTGGATGAAATGCAACCTTCAGCAAAAGGCAGGAACAAATACATTTTCTATGCTTTTTGTTTTTCCTCTCAAAACTATTCTCCTGCCATTCTTCCAAGGCAAAACTGGCAGCATTATTCCCTTCCTTGTTACTGCAGTGGCTGTTGTGATCAGACAAAAGTGCTGCACTCACTTTTTCTCCTTCTTTTGGAAGTGTTGGGCAAATACCTGCAATACAAAAGTGGCAAATACAAAATTCAACTTCTGCTGACGCAAATTATTTTAAAGGTTGCTTTTATATGTGGTCAGGCATGGCAAGACTGCAATGCTCTTGGTGTGTGTGATCCAAAGAAGGAAGAAAAAGGCCAAAGTGAATTCACTTCAAAACCCAAGCAAATACTCGTGGAATATTTTGGCAACTGTTCACCAGGTCTAGTCTGCACCACATTTTTAATCTGTGTCCATTTCTCATTGCCAAAGGAGTGAGACACTCCTGCTGTCTACAGTGTTGTCCAGAAAGGACAACATCTTTATAATGCAGAGTTTGGAAGGAGATAAAACAAACAAAAACCCCTCCAAAATTAGTTGCCAATGGTTAGAAGTGATTTGTTTATATTTCTTTTCCCCTCCTTGGGACAGTTTTGGCTTGAGCACTGTCTGCATCAGCATGGAGGTGGCCCCAGAAAGGTAACCCAGACCCATTCTGCTGATGTAAAATTAGTTTTGTGTTAAATCCATGAAGCCTATAGCCACTGAAATAACACTACTGAGAAAGAATAAGCAAAATATGTAAATGGAGCACATTTCAGCAAATATTTTACAGCATGATCAGGGGTGACTGAGAATTAACAGGAGATAATAATTCTTCTTCTGCATTAAAACATGCTTGCTCCCTCTCCTCATCCTCATGGTTTTGATTACCTTAGGATAAACAGATTGTTCAGCAGGAGATAAACTAAGGACAACACCTTCAAGTTAGAAGTCTGGTTTCTGTCCTTAACCAGTGATTTTGGCAACTACACTTTGTTATTTATGTCCCCTGATCTCAGTTTGCATGCCAGGTTATAAAAAATTCCAACCAGAAAAACCACATATCAAAAAGCTTGTCAATACCGTGATGATTGCAGCCATGGCTAAATAACTTTGGATGCCTCTTTAAATCCCCAAAAGTCCTCACTGGAGTTCCTTTATTGCTGCTGGCAGACCAGAGTGCTTCATCCCCTGGATCCTCTTGGACTTCTGAGGTTGCTGACATTCTCAGTGCAGTCTGTGCCAAGTTTGTATTTCTGTATCTGTAACTTAAAAAAAGTGGTTAAAGGCATCCAGATACCCTGCTGGTCATATGTGCAATTTGGAAGTAAATATCCAATGAGAATAATATCTCTGAAGGCAACTCCAGTAAGTTTGCATTCATTTAGGGGTATTTTGCATGTACCTCTGAGGCCTTCAGTGTTAAAACTACATTTTTTAGATGTTCATTTTCCTCTTTATCTAAAACAAAATACAAACTGAAGAGCCAGTCTTTTCTGATACAAACAAGAAGCTGCTGGGCTGTGTATGGAGATTATTTCTACCCCAAGAAGGCAATTCCACCAGGCACTTAATTCCACCCTTATCAATTAACTCTTGTGATGGAAGGAATTTTATCTAGTGGAAATTGGAGAGAGATCTGGTCTGAAAACTTCCAGCATTTTGCCAATGAACTCATAGCAGGGACGCCACTGTGCATATCCAAGGTCTCCAAGTATTTAAACCTTAACAACTCCTCCAAACAAGTGTAAACAAAGCACAACAAAAACTGTGCAGCAAGTTCATAAATCACAGAGCCAGAGTCGATACAATTGAAGGAGTAACCCTTCATCCATTGAATATCAACTCAAAATTATCCACTCAAAATCTTTCTTTACCACATATTCTTCTTTAAGTCCCATTAGGGGATCTGAGGAGAAATTAAATTTCTCTTCTAGAGCAAGTCATTGCTCAGACATGCCAGTAATGACAAGGATGTTGTGGGAGTGCATGGAGCTCATCAGAGCCCTCCATAAAGCATTGGAAACAAAGAAAACCAGGAGGGTTTTGTGCTCTATCTGCAAAGCCAAGGGACAGATGTACCAGCAGCAGATGATATTTGGTCAGAGAAGGCTGAACACGAGTGGATCCTTTTCATTGCCTGCCAAAACAGAGCAGCCTTGGAATGTTCCTGTAGGAAGGGGAAGTATTAGAAGAGCCACTCTGAATCCTGCTGCTGCAGCTGCTTCTCAGACTTTTGACTTCAAACTACAATCCAGCTGCTGGTATTTTCATTCCAATTAAGTTCTGAGTGTTTTTTAAACAAAATATTTTCATAGACTGACTATTAAACGATTTCACCATGATCTGATTTCAAACAACAAATGCTTACTGAGCTGCAGAGACGGAGTCCGAGAGATGAAGAAACGTGTGTTTGGAGATTATAAAAATGCTAAAAGGATTTAACTTGGCAAGCAGAGGCCTGAGAGCTCAATTTGACTCAAGGGATGCCAAAGTATTGAGGGCTTGTGGTAAACAGTAACCCAGACCTCCTCCATAAGCTGTCCATTAATAAGGCACCTGAGGGACGCATTACAAAATTAACAATTGGAAAATTTAAAACAAATCCAAAATCCAGCTGAGTGTGTGCAATGTCCAGGTCAATGCAGTAGCTGTCTTTAGAAGATCATCTTGCAGGGAACCTGGAAGTGAGGTTTTTTGTTCTAAAACAAAAGTGAGATGCATTTTTTAGGAGGTGAAGTGGGAACCAGTAACACCAGGATGAGAGCTGCTTGCTGCTGATGCCAACAGTGCTGATGTGAGTCTGGCATACTTGTCCTGGGGAGCTTTCACAAGGATGGGGTTCCCTTTTGGGGAAAAAAGCAAATTAGGGAGAAGACCCTTTCCCCCATCAGCTGCTTCTTCCCCTGGTGCTGCTGCTGTAGGCAGAGAAGCTCTGGTGGGTGGTTCTGCAACAAGAAGCAGAGAAGGTGTTCAGAGAGAGAAGATAAATCTTACAAGCAACAATCCTGCCAAGGAGTTGGATTTGGAGTTGCAGAGCCTTTCTCCAAAGCCTCCCAGCAGCCCTTCTGGAGACAGCACTCTGCTCTGGGCAGGGAGCACCAGCAGCAGCAGCTGTTGGACTCCATGGTCCAAGGCTCTGGTCCAGAACTGGATCTCAACCAGTAACCCACCTGTCACAATGTGAGCGCTCACCATCTCACAGGGGTAGCACAGGGCTCCAGAGGATCCAACACTTTTCTATCAGTTATGGCAAAAACAGCACAATCTAGATGTCTGTGGCCATTCCATCACCAGGAGAATGCTGCTGGGTTTTTATCAAAGCAGTGTGCTTAAGTCAAGCATTGCACCCTGCTCACTTCTCTAAGAACAGCAGAAAGTGGGGATTTAGAGATGGAGACAACTTCTCCACCACTTTACCCTGAAATCATAAGAAACCAAATCACATGGCTCCTAGCAAAAGGCCTGCTTTTAATGGCATCAAATGTCCATGGACTTTGCTGAGAGAGATCCTTGTTCCTTTTTTAATGGTGAGTCTGGAGCACTGGCTCCATAGCAGAATCAGAAGAGAAGTAGTTCAGATAAAGTTTGTAAGGAAAAATAAATATACAAAATTGGGAACTGGCCTTTGTTGACTATCAAACACAGAACTAGGTGCCAGAAACACCAAAAGATTTATGAAGTGACCTAACATATAGATCAAGTAGAAGGATGAAAACTTATTTTTTTAAAAATTTTTGCTAGCATATTGCTCTGGAAGTTGATTCCCTTTTTTTCCCCATTGTCAGAAAACTGTCAGGATTTTTTCCACTGGGTAAAGAAGGTCTTGGGACATGGCAGCTTCCCAAGTGTGTACAGGAATATATTCTTTTCTTTTTTGTAAGAATCAACCCAATATGTAAACTGCATAGAAGCACAGTCACCAATAATTGAGTGTTCTTCTCTTTTCACATTATATGAAGAGCACATAGTAACTTACACGTTTGTAGTGGTAACAGATAAAACAAAAATATTGACATTTGTTGATGTGTGCAAACTCAAGGAATACCAAACATTTCTCCTCAAAAGACGTACAATGGGTGGAGGAATAAAAAATTTACTTTTTTTGTTTGTTTGTTTCATTACCTGTGTATGACAGCTGCTTTGAAGAAAAAGGATTGCTACAAAGAACAAATAAATAAATGAAAAAGTGAAATTAAGCTGATTCTGGTTGATGGTAGTTTCCTGGAAGTCAGCTGCTGGACTAAGGCTGTACATAGCAATGCAGTGGAAATCAAGAATTCCAGAGTTGTTTAAGAAAGGGTTTACAGATCCAGCAGGCAGCTCTGTCATGTTTGCATCGCATCTTGGCTGTTAATGAATGAAGTGGGAATGTTCTCCCCAAAAAGGAACATGCTGTTCATGCCTGTTGTGCCTTTCAGAGCAAAAGCAGACACTGAGACTGCAGAAACCACACGGATTTAGTGACTGACCACCTTGTCATCTGATGCTCCTTCCACCCCCACTTAAACTAAAAACCCTTACAAGCTTCTCTTCCCTTTGGCTCTTAATTTTTTTTTAATCCTTTAGAACCTTTGAGGGTATGTTTTGAGAGGCTGAAAACACCCTGGAAAAAGCTGGAAAAACCACCATCTTTCCTTTGTTTTCACCCCAGGCCTCTCGAAGCCCCAGCTCTAATGACGTCTGAAAAGGCTTTCATGAGTAGAACCTGGAACCTCCAGCCCAGCTGATTGATTGTGTTTAATTGCCTTTTGGTTTCATCAACCCGGAGCCATAAATCTGCTGTGTGTCACACAGAGGGAGTCGATTACTGGGGCAGTGGCTGTCTAGTCAGGTTACAAAGAGATCTCCACAACACACGGGTGTTTGAGGATGTGTTTTTCACATTTCTGGGGCGGTGGGTACCGCGACGGGGGCAGGAGGTGCTGGAGGCTCCAGCAGCACAGACCATGAGTCTGGCACCAGGAGAAGAGAGGGGCTGCTGCCTCTTCCCTCCTCGTCTGCCTGCAGGGAGGGAAACAAAGCCCAAGGAAAACAGCAGCAGAATTTTTCCTCCTTTTTATTGCAACACCGAGAAGGAAGGGAGCTCAGCACACGGGCTGAGGGACGGGGCAGCCAGCTGGGGAAACAGAGCTTACAGGAGCCGAGTCTGCATCCAAGGGACATCCTTCGGGTTTAGGGCTATGCAAGAGAGGCCAGGCATGAAATTCCGGGGTGATTTTAGGGCTTGCTGGAAGCACCCTGACTGTAAACTCTTGTTTCCCAAATATTAAGCCAGATGAGGATCCGGAGTAGTTGTCAACAATGAAGCAAAAAGTCAAATGAGGGGCAAGCAAAGCACTGCCAGACACTAAGGGAAAAAACCCCCAAAACATCCCACTAGTTTTAACTCACAATAATGTTTTTCCTTTTTTACCATCACACCATTTTAATCTGGTTAGTAACATTTTTATAGACTCTTTCAGAACCCTGTCATGATTACGTCTATTATGTGATTACTGAACATTTATATAGCATGAGTCTCCTGATTTAAAAACCTGCAAACAGGTGTTTTTTAATTTCTTTACAAAATTTCTCGTACAGACCTAGTGTACACACATAATTAGAAATAAATGTACTATTTTTAGTGAAAAATGCAACAAAAGAGCTACTTGACTCTAAAGAACAAATCAACAGATTATATCTCATTGACCAGTGGATAAATAAATATTACAACTCCACTGACATGACTGAAGTCTTGGATTACATCAGCTGAAGAAGTCCCACCATTTGTTATAACAGCTGTCAGGGAACAAGTCTTGGAAATTCTAAAGGACAGAGAAAATACTAATTTGAAAGAACATATAGGCAAATTTTTATTACTTACAATTCCCAGCAGAAACCCAGATCTTTGGGGTTTTTTCTCAATCCTCTGACCTGAAAAAGGCAAGTACTTTTTAAAAAGAGACTCACTGAAAATAACTGAAATATACTCAAGAAAATTGGTAAGAACGCAGGTTATTCGTGAAAGAAAAAGCTTCAGCTTTGTCACTGCAGGCCAGGATTTCCCCAGGAGCTCTTGTGGTGGTGGCAAACGATTCTCAAGTGCTTTTGGCACTCAGGATTTGGCACACGACCCTTGGAACCCTGGGAGCATGTGAGAAGATGCAACCTCAATTTCTCCAATTTCTCCAAGTGTCACACCAAGTCTCTGTCCAGCCCTGGGTGTAGCTGCCCTTCTGGACACCCAAAGCATCACTCCCATGGCACATCCCTCACTTTCTGGATTTAGCACAGCAGCATCCAGCAGGCAGTTTGTGCATCTCTGTGCCAACAAACTTTTGGAATAGAAAATCCTGCATGCTGCTGAAAAACCCTAAAATAAATTACAGTTGTGGCAGGGAAACACATCTAAACAAAATATTGCACCTTGGCTGCCTTCTCCAGGATGTCTTTAAAACAGTCCTTGGGAGTATTGATATTTTTTTCCCCATAAATTGTATTTCCCTTTGGTTCCAGTACAGTGGGCCATAGGTTTCCCCAGACAGCAGTGACACCAGGGCTGCTGTTTGCTGGCCTCTTTCTCCACCCTCTCAGACAATTCAGATGCCCCAGCAGCACACAGGAGCTGCTCCCCTGCCACAGAGAATTATTAGGCCTCCCTGGAAACGAGGACTTTGGGAAAGCTTTCCCAGTAATTCACTATTTCAAGGAAAACAACCTGGTCCCAGCACCCAGTGCTGGGCAAGGGAAATGGGACCAGGTCCCTCACAAATCATCCCAAAATATCCTGGCCCCTGGCCTCGCTCACAGCCTCTGGTTCCAGGGTACAAATGCTGGAACATCAGGAAAAAACCTGTCAAAATATTGTTGACAGTCTGAGCAATATGGACATCTTTGATCCTTCAAAGTGTATTCTTCAAGGAAACCCCATCTTCAGCCTGAACTGGAAATGAAACATTTGAAAAGCAAAATTATCTGTGGTACCTGGATGTCACTTGGTCTGTTCTGGTTCGACAAAATCTCAACACTCCATTTCTTACTTTGATTTTATATGCCATTGTCTACTAATAAATAGCTGCAACGTAAAACAACTTCATTTCCTTCTGGCTCTGAGAGGGTCGTGTCATTCTGATAAAGTCAAAATACTCCATCTTCTGCAGGGCACTCACATTCTAGAAAGCCTCTGACAAAACACTGCTTTGCACTGCACAGGAATCCAATCCCAACACTTCTGGCCAGCTGTGATAATCACAAACAAGCCAGGACCTGACATTTTACATCTTTAATAGAGGGGGATCTCTCTCGTTAAATGCATCACTAAATTGAATTTACTGAACAACACATCCCACTGACAGCCTCCACGTGTGCCAGCACAGCTTTCCAGGACTCTGTTGCAGGCCTGGCTTACCTTTGGCCAACAACACAGATTTGCAAAATCACAGAGAAGTTTCAGCTGGGAAGGACCCTGGAGATGGTCTTGGCCAACCCTCTGTTGAAAGCAGGGCCTTAGGTGGGGTTATCCACGGCCCTGGCAAGCCAAGCTCTTGAATATCTATGGCCAGGAAGATTCCACTGCTTCTCCAGGCAGTTTATCCCATTGTCCAAGTGGTCCTAAAGTGAAGAAATTGCTTCTAAAATTCAGCTGAAGCAACTGGTACCTCTTCCCCTTGTTCTCTCAGCACTGTCTCCATCTTCCCTCTCCTCCAGGAGCCTCACAGAAAAGCTGGCTAACAGGTAAATCTGATAAAAGGGGATAAAAAAAGACTTCCTCCACAGAATCTGTTGCATTTAAGCTGCTTGTAACATTCAGGACTCGTGGCAACAAAAGCTCAGAAGTACAGACATTTTCACAGGGACAGGGGTGACAGTCTTCCCAAGAACAAACTGTTGGGGGTACCTTATGCTTCATCCCAGCAAACTTATTACATTTACTGTGGAAAAATCAATGTATTTTTTCTAATTATGAGATCAAATTACACAACTACAGAACTTCCTGATTATGGAATGGACAGATGACCTTTCAAAAGCAGGGGGTGGTTGGTTTTTTTTCCCCTTTCTGTGGCTGGGGGGGTTTTATGAATAGCAACTATTTACATTTTTTTTCTTCCTCAAGTATGTTTGGCCGCTTAAAAAATGTCAATAAAACTAAAACATATTAAAGTTCCTAGGATTTGGCTTCTGACAATTCTTTGCTTTTCCTAAACAGACACACACTTAAAATTTCCTGGACTACAGAAAAATCTCTAAAACTCACCACTGGTATTAACTTTCTCTTGGTTTAATTCATCACTTTGAGATCACTGAACCTTTCACTAAAACGATGCTCTCTAAACCATCAGGGTTCTGTGGTGCTTTTTTCTCCTTTTTTCCTAAATGAAAATTGCTACGTTGTGCACTCAGCTTTCCTCATCCTGCTTCCAGAAATAAAATGGTCAATTTATTTGTCTTTAGACAAATTTGAAACTCGTAACACAGCTGAACTCTTACTGTTGTAAAGGCAAAATGAACCAGATATTGGATGGTGTAACATCAACAGAAAAAAGAACAATATTCCTATCTGATGCATACAGCCTGTGCTACTTGGTTTATTTTTTATAGCAAAAAATTGCAGTCTTGTCTGATATATATCACCCCTGCTACTTGCTGAATTACAGTAAAAAAGTAGAAACCCTCCAAAACAGGCAATATGAACTTGTTTATGGATTGAGCTGTAACAAACCTCATTTCTACATTATTTTCCCCATATATTACACGGAGTTGATTCAAATCCAAACCTAAAGGAGGGACAAGGAAGTGCTGAAGGGAACTGATTACACACAGAACACACCCCTCATTATCCACATCAATATAAACCCAAAACTTCCTGACAAAATGCACTCTGCATTACTGCTCCTATTAATGGCAACTTCATTTTCAGATGAGACAGCGACCCCAAATCCTCATCCCTCCTACTCATGAATGATCCAAAGGCAGGATTTCCCCTTTGAACAAATTTCAGCGCCAAACTTTATTTTCTGCTGTCAACTTTCCTCTTGCAGCTCCACACACAGAGGATATTCTGCTTCTCCCCCCAAAACTGAGGTTTCTGTGCCCTGCTCTAGAGCCAGGGTTTCCACAGAAGGAAATCAGTCAGCAGGCAGTGGAGAAGAAAGTCTTCAGATGGCAGGCAAGAACAACAACTTAATCCAGGGATTACAGAATAAAATTAGGAAAATGGCATAACAGACTTCAGATAACATTTGTGGAACTGTGGAATACCTCCAAGGAGTAAATCTAACTCTCTGAGAGCTAAAAATTGAAAAAAATGAACAAAGAAAAACCAAATCACCTGTTTGAAACAAAACCAGGGCAACAAATAAGTTTACATTGATAAACAGCACCTTTCCACCACATTTCTGCCTTTTTTTTTGCTTAAAAAGGTATCAAACTAGTAGAGATGCATTTAAATCCATTTCAAAACAAGCAGAGCAAGATTCAAGATCTTCTGAGAGCCTTTAAAAAAATCTTAAAACCAGACAAGTGTCATTACAAACATTGTGGTTTCTGTCACAGTAGCCACCGTTGCTGCTAAAGTAATAGAGGTTGTGGGGAAAGGGAATTATGGTTTCCAGTGAAGTCAGTGGGAATTTTCCAATCAGATAATTCCTAATTGAAAACCAGCAGTCTTGAATGGGAACTTTTTTAGAAAGTTTCTGAGGGTTGGCATGGGATTTTCAGTCAGAGCAGAAAGAGGCAAAAAGGAACCAAAGAACAGTTTGGTGTCTGGAGCACTTCCACAGCACGTGCTGAAGATCACCCCCAGCACCCCTCTGCAGGCTCACCTGCAGCAATGTCACCACAAAGTTCCTATTTCTGCCTCAAGCACAGGCTGTTTTGGGGTGTCTTCCTTCTATTCCCAAGTTAAATAAATTAAAAAAAAAACCAGAAAACTTTTAAACTCTTGCCCTGATGCCTCCTTGCATCTGTTAGGATTTTTTTTTAAATCTCCCATGCAAATAGTCCTCCAGCCTCTCCAGAATGAATCAGAAACCTCACTAATTAAAGGATACAGCCTAAATAAAAGGAGAACATACTTTGGGTCTACATTATGAACACTTCAAGCCATTTTCCACCGAAGACTGTACATATGTTTACTCCAATAAGCCATGCTGTTCATGAGTAGACATTTTACAAGGCAGAGAAAAAAGCATTATTCCTGAAAGGATTGCTTTGTAATAGAGGATCTATGAGAAGGGCTAAAGGAAGTTTTTCTGGATGTGTTCCATCACTTGATGTTCAGGAAACCATTTTGTATGACACAAAGGATTAGGAAAAATAAGCTGCATGACATTTATTTTGTAATTTTAACATTAATATCTGTAGAAACATTTTATTGTCAGTACAAAAGTTAACAGATTTTAATACTTATTTTACCCAATTAAAAATTATTTTAAAAAAAGAAACAAAAAAACAAACACACCACCACATAAAACAGTGAAATTTGCATTCATATTCCATGGCCATATCAATGTGAATGTTCTGAAAGTAAAAATACAAGATTCTGTTAAAAAAAAAAAAAAAAAAAAAAAAAAAAAAAAAAAAAAAAAAAAAAAAAGATATTTTCAAAGNGTAAAAATACAAGATTCTGTTAAAAAAAAAAAAAAAAAAAGGAAAAAAAAAAAAAAAGATACAAACAACAGTGATATTCTAGCAGAGGCCAGTGCTACACCTACTGTTATGGAATGGTTCAGAAGGAAGTACTGGAGTCAGCATGAATTAATCCCCTAAAAAGATGCTGATATTCCTATGGCAAGTTGTCATTATAAACAACGTCTCTCTTTTTAACTTAAGTTACAATAGAGGGATAAAGGCAAAAGATCCAGGCCAAAAGGTCTGGAACCTATTATCCAACTGAGGCAAGAGAATTGTAGATAATTTGATGCATGTGCAACTCGGGGTAGAAGCTCAGCTCCTTTTAGAGCAGTCTGTTCTGCTGTGGTTATAGACCAACTCGTGTCTTTCCTTACTTTAAGAACCTTCTTCAAAATGTTCTTTATTTTCTTTATTTCTCTTTTTTTTTTTTTTTTTTTTTGAGTGGAACAACTCTGCTTTTTGGACCTTATAAGAGAAAGACTTTCTTGATAAAGGATTTGGTTTTGATAAGAATAATCATCTGACACTGCATTTTTTAAACACAAATAAATCAAAAGTTTAATTCCCCCAAATTAGTTATATACTGTAAATATTTCTTTTCTTAAAGATCTGAAAACTAGTAAAGTCTGAGCAATATATCTACTAGTCCTCTGTGCTGCCTGCATAGAAATGCCATTTAAATTACAAAAACACAACAACCCTATAAACGATTAACTGTTTTGTACATTACCAATTAGTTAATAAATTAATGATATACCATTTTCCCTGAAAGCAAAGTATTTTCCACCTTTGGATGGTGAAAATTAAGAAATTCTGTGTAAGAACAGCATTTAGCAGATAGCTGTTAAAAAAGAGACTAATTTGCTAGGTGGATTGGGACATCCATTTTTTAAATCAATACAAAAAATAATTCATTGTAAATATATATAATATATATTTATACATATTTTTGAATATATTTACATACATCCAGCACCTATATACTGCATTTGTGCTCTGTAAGTGTGTGCCAACATATATTTTCTCCAAATATTACAAAATAAACAAGAAAGGCAGACCCAGAGTTTGCCTCAAGTCCAACTGGTCCATTGTACAAACAAAGTCTGTTGCAGCTCACAGGAAGCCAGAAAACTGATAGCAATGGGTATCTAGACACAGCTCATCACCATTCTCCTTTCTTGGGAACATCTGAAAGCTGCAAGTGAAGAGAATCTTTATGTAGGTTCTGACCGCTTTCCTCCAGATCAGTTTTGTTTTGTTTTCCCATATTTCCTATGTACAAGCAGAAACACGAAGGTCCTGGAGAAAAGCTCTTGCTTTGCAGACGGTAGGTAGCTTGATGTTCTTGCCTCTTTGTTGCTCTTTTCATGTCTTCACGCTCCCGTTCATGTGCTGGTACTTGGGGAGACACGGTTCGTACGGCATCGGGTCGGGAGAGAACACCGAGTCGTCCCCCGAGGAACACGAGCTCCTGGTGTCGGGGTAGCTGGGTGAATACTGTTCCAGAGGCCCACTGAGGTCCAGGTACTCCTGTGGCAAGAGGAATAAAACCCGTTTTTAGTCAGCAAAGAGACAATAACAAGCCGCCACCGCTGGGGTTTTGGGGGAGAGCAGCTTGGGAATGAGGCTCGCTTCTGTGCGTCGGCTGCATTCAAAACTGCCTTGTTGCTGAAATACCTCATGAAACAAGGAGCTCGACTGGGGGGAGAAAAACCAAGCCAACAACACGGTATTTTCTGAAGCCCAACATCACCAGCATTAGCTGTGTCAGTGGGAATAAACATGGCAACCACATCAAAAGAGGGCTTTTCACTCGCAATGATAAAAATGAAATTTCATCCTAAATAGAACCGTTTTTCTTTAGCACGTGGTAGTGATTTGGAGAGGGAAGGGCGCTTCCAACTTTGTATTCCTTTGGTCACTTTGAATCTCTGTTTTATATTCTGTGATATTAAATTTGTGTTTCAACATGCAGTGGCATACGTGCAAAAAAGATCTGAAGAAAAACAAAATCAAATTCACACGATTTGGGTTTTTACACTACATATTTGTGTGTTGTGTGTCCCAGAGTAGCCATGACCAAAGCAGTCATTAAAAAAGGAAATATCATCTGCTGAATCCAAGTTTTGGGTTAAGGCTCTTTTGCTAGAAACAACAGTTTTGGCAAGAGAATAAAGTTATTTTTCCCCTTGAAATGTTCCTTCTCTTTCAACTTCTAAAGGCAGCTGCATTCATTTAAATGCAATCTCTACATTTGCTAAACCACAAGTTCTGATCGTAGTGACGAGAAGAGTCTTCCACCTCAGTCAATATTTTATACTGCTGTGCTTAGGTTTGGGGTAATTTAGTCCTTTGGCTAACATTCCTTTTTTAAGTCAGAGATTCAGTCATTACCATCCCATAGTTAAAAAATGGTCACCATTTTAAAAGGAGGGTGTGGTATGCAAGTTTTAAAATGCTGGAAAATTCAAGAGGGAGCAAAAGGAGGGATTTTGGATCTATTGATTAGTGACTACATGGCTGCCCCGGCTGTTGAAAATTCCAGGAGGGCAATCCTGATACATATTTATGGGTCAGCAAATCAGCCCTAGGTGAGCAGAAATAATCAGACATTTTCTAAATAGATAGAAGAAGAAAGGATCCCAGTCTCTGAAGAAACAGGGCTTTCCCAGGGGCTCTCAGACACGGCTCATCACACCAGAAGACTTGATGTAACTGAGATATGAATTCAGTACTGAAGGTAGGATCCTTATCCAGTGTCAATAGCCAGAGGCACACCGAGGGGCATAAGAACCAGCACCAGGTTGGTTTCTGGTGTTGACAAAGCAACACAGCCACATCCTGGTGGTTACATCCTGGTGACTTCTTTTCACGTGGGTCACAGAAACACGGGAATAAAAGTCTTTTGGGGAAAAAAACCCAGCAAGAAAGCACATCAAAAACCCAACAAGCAATGATTCAACACGGAAAAGAGCGAGATGTTACTATTTAGGCAGAAATCATTACTTGCACAAAAGCAGAAGGAATTACTGGTTGCCCCAGCAAAGTCAGTTGTTGGGCAAACCAGACTGAGCCTGGGCCAACCATGTGATTCTGGGGGGAAAGGGAGAGTGGGGAGAGGATAAGCAGAAGTGAGCCTGGAGGACCTGCACTTGAGGAAAAGATTGCACAGAATCAGAGATCTCCAAAGCTGTGGAGGAGAATGAGACACGCTGGAGTTCTCAGGAGACACCAACATGACGACAACAAGTGTTCAGGAACACGAAACGCGCTGCGAAGACAAGTGGAATGATTTGCTTTCTATGTCCAGGGTAAATAGGACAAAAGCAATATCTGATGTTGAAAGATTAGAGATTAGGAAAACAAAGCAACAGGCTGTCAAGAGGCGATGCCGAAATACAGCAGTGGAGATCTGTAAGGACAAGTTACATAAACATCTGTCAGGAATGACAAACGTAGAGTGGGCCCTGCCATAGGCCCATCAGATGGACTGGACGTGTTCCTAAGCTTTTTCCAGACGTTTTTCCTATGATTCTAGTCTAAAGTAATTTACATAACCCTAAAGGCCTTTTCAGGTTAACTTTGAGATCATTCCAGGTCTGTGAGCAGTACGGAGCTGGGAAGGCTCGACGGTTAAACACACGCAAAAGAGAAAGCAATATCGCTTTCCAGGCTTGGAATTGCAGCCCAGAACCTCCCTCCTGAATTTGCAAACACAGATCCAGTCCAAGCCACCCAGCACTCTTCAGTGGCAGCCAGCCCACCTCCAACTGGTCTTGTGAAATCATGTATGAATTAGGCAGGAGAAGCTGCAGGCAGCACTGGACGAGGTGAAAATGGTAACAGGACACAGAGCTACATCCATGACTCCACAGGGAGAGCATATTCCTGCCACGTCTCTCAGCCAGCCCTGAAGGTGCCACTTTTTAGAGTAAGCCTTAAAAACAGAACCCAGATCAACTTACAGCTGATACTGAAGCCAAAGAATCTTTTTCAACCAGATCTACTGGGCAAACGATGATCATAAAAAATGCCATCTCATTACTCAGGTTCTCCTGTCATCTCCATTGTGACAAAGCTTTCCCAAAGCTGCTCCATAATCCATTTCTTATTTCTCTGACAAGTCTGAAAACTTAGAACATAATGTTGAGGAGCCAAACAGAGTGATTCAAATCTCTCTTTTTTTCTACAAAGAAGCAATAACAAATAGGAAAATCTGGCTTTGAAATGGTCAGATCAAGTTGTTGCAATTTTCCTGTGTAACTGCTTTGTTCTTTCTTTGCTCCCGTTAAACATTTCATTTCTCAGAAGTAATAGGAGTTTGTAGAATATTTCTGGGACACCAAGTGTTTTCTCTCAAAAGAAATTTCCACCAAAAGAAACAACATTTCCATCACTTGTGATTTTCCTCAAAGGTGCACGTGGTTCAGTGATAAGAGGACTGAATCCTGTGTGAATACCCTAATCAGTGTGTTCCTTGCTGAAACTAATAATATCTCAGACCTCCGAAAGAACGCTCTTCAAATAAAACCTTTCTGCATTCACACAGCCCAACCTGGAGCTAGGCAGGACCTTTGGATAATTGGATGGCTGTTTGCTCGTCCCCTGTGGGTCCTCATTCCCTCCACAGAGAGCTATTTCAGTGAACCTAATTCACTCTCAGACACATCATCTGAAAGCTGCCACTGACGATTTCTCCTCTTCTGACCTACATAGCATGGCTGGGAATCAAACCGAGCCAGCAAATGAGAGCCACCACGAGCTCCACATCCCTCCCTCATGGGCAATTCCTGCTGAGACACAAACACCTCAACCTGCCACACGCAGTCCCTCGACACTAAAAACACCCAGAGACGCAGCGAGAAACAAACCAAAACTCCTCAAAGATGTGTTTCTTTTTAGTTACATAATTCCAGGCACAACGGCAGGTGAACGAGGATTTCACAGGATACACAATTTAGCTGTGTGAAACCTCAGAGGACAATGGCAAACGGAACAAGAAGTGAACTCGGACAGGATTTCATAATTGAATAAATTCCATCTGTCCCCTGAATCGTTTTTCCCAATCAGGAGCTTTATGGGGGGAGGACAATTTACCTACCTCATTAGTTGTGAGAGTGAGAATCCGATCCAAGTCCTCCACCAACTGCTTGAACGTGGGTCTGTGAGAAGGTACAGCATGCCAGCAATCTCTCATCATCATATAGCTGTAAGAAACACACATGTGCTTGGCTTAATTAAAATCACACACCCTCCTCACAAACCTTTTCATGCACAGCCAGTGCTGCCCTTCACAAGGAAAGCAGCGAGCACACACACCTCTGCTCATGGACCACTGAATCCCTGACCCTGGGCAACACTCCCTGCCCTCAGAGGGGCTTTCTGCTCCTCTCTCTCCCTTGCTCAGTGCCTAAATTACCTTTTTGTGGGCCCAATTCTGTGGTCCAGCAACTTCTAAGGTATTAAATTACAATATTTTTTGCATGTCAGGGATTGCAGTCTTTGTGAAGAAATTAAAATGCAAAAAATTAGAATACAGTTAAGGTCTGTATTGAAATATCTGAAATCACACAGCCCACATCACCAGGAGATAATGCTGTGCTAACACAGAAGTTCCCAGATGTATTTTGTTGTGTGCAAAAGCAGCCTGGTGTACCTCACATTTGATTAGTGGTATGTGCAACATTTATGAATTTTGTATTATTTTATGAATAACTAGTGTTGCTGTTTGGTTAGCAACACTAAAATCAAACAAATATGGGTGTAAAAACACTGCCAGAGACTGGCTTGTAGATGATTTCTTCTTTCTTCAATAGGATCACAGCAGGGTGTGCAAAGAAGCATCCTCTGCCAAACATTTCCTGAAATCCTTCCCATACCTTTTCCTTACACATCTAGACCCCCACAAACACCCACAATTTTGGAGTACAGCGCTTCTGAAAGTGTTTTGGTTCTTCTGGGGGTAGCATTAAACACGTGCATTCAGCACAGCTGTGCCCTTCAGCCCTGGGACAGCAAAGCAGGGTCCTTACAGCTCGTTGGTGCAGTTGGCAGGTTTATCCATCCGGTGCCCTTCCTTAAGCAGCTTAAAAAGTTCCTCCACTGGGATTCCTGGGTAGGGGGACCCTCCTAAGGTGAAGATCTCCCACATTAACACACCAAAGGACCAACTGCAAATCAAAGAGAAAACTGCATTAGTGGATCTGCCTGGCTGCTGGAAACAGAGAATCCCATCCCTCCCAGAGATGTTTAAAGCAGCCTCCGCCCAGAACAGGACAGGGATGTGGGAAGTGCATCAGATGCATGGACAGCATTTAGGATGGGGACTGACCCCAGCATGTGCCCAAAGACCCTCCTTTCCTCTGTCTGGTGTGCTCTGAGCAGCCAGGAGCTACTGCCCAGCACTGCATCTTCACAGCTTAATGACTTACAGAGCACTCACAGCTCAGCTGGGGTGCAATTATGTGGCAGGATATTTTGGAAAACGCAGACTGCTCAAAACAAAAATATTTTGCGTCACCCTGCCTTTCTTTTTCTTCTTTTTTCCTTTTTTTTTTTCCTTTTGTTGCTAACTTCTGCTAGGAAATGAAGGGGGATGATTTTTAAGCCAGTTTTCCTGCCTCATCCTGCCTGGCTGGCAAGCTGGGGCTCTCTGGCAGGCATCACTGCCAGGTGAGCACCAGCACAGAGCCTGCACTGGCTCCCCAGCTCCTCTGCAGCTCCCCCAGCTCTGAGGCACAGTACTTTAGTAAACTGTTTGCACAAACTTACAATAATATTATCTTTAGCCATCTTCAAAGCCACCGTGGGGCCAAGAGTCTCCAAGTCCCAGCACTGAAATCCTCGTGCTCCCTGGCTGCTGAGGAGCTCAGGCTGACTCTCAGTCCCAGGGAAGTGGTTTACTTCACATTCACTTAAATATTTTGCCAAGATGTTATTTTAAAACACAAGTTTGATCCACCCTTAACCTGTGTGTATAGTTTCCTTTGTAAATGATGTAGAGATTGCAGGAAACGCCTCAGTAAATGATTTTCTTAAGGAGAGAACAGCTTGGAAACTGCACCCAGGTTACAGAAAGAGGAAGTACTTCTTACTTTCTCCATGCTGCCCTTTTCCTTTTTAACACTGCACTGACTTGCATAACCTTTTGCACCTCTGCTGGGAAGCATCCAGCCCTTTACAGTTAACAGCTTTTCTTGGAGAAATAAAAAACAGGATCTTCATCTGTATTGCATAAGAAATACACGTCTACTTCAAGCACAATGCACACAGAACTGCAATAGGAAGCAATGAGCAGTTGCATCAGCCAGTGGCTCTGTGCACACATTAAAAGATTTTTGAAGTGTCAGAGTCCAATGATTTCCTATTACATGTGAAGCACTGCTGGGAAGCACTTCTGAAAATCAGAGGAAACTTTTCCAGCATACCCAGCCTATGTTTTATTACACCAAATCTTAGCACAGATTTTTATGAGAAGTTTTCAGGAACTTTTTTTTGTTGTTCTTTTCTCTCTCCTTCCTTTTTGGTTTTTTTTTAAAAACCTGAAGGAAGTCCAGAGTATGTCAAAAGGCAAGCAAATTAGATAGACTCTTTGTAGCTGCACATCCGTAAATAAGTTCAAGGGGGGAAACTTCCGTAGTGACAGAAGGAGGTTAGCATTTTCCACCTTTCATGTGCTTTGAAGCTGGGCAGATTAGTAACAGAGCACTGGTTAGCAGTCTACCATAAAATCCTCACTTTCTAAGGGCAAGTCCTGTTCCATCTATTAATATGTGAACCAGAATGAAAACTCTTAAAGGTAAAGGACAACAGCAAAACTCGTACAAAATACCCCAAACTTTACCAAACACAAAGCAAAACAACCCCCTCCTTCCCACCCCCAAACCCCCATTGAAATCAGGCCACTTACACATCACTTTGATGTGTGTAAACTCTGTCAAACAGAGCTTCTGGAGCCATCCACTTTACTGGAAGCCGTCCCTGTGAGTTTGGAGGGGAAGAGAAATTAAAATGGCAGCAATTCACAGGATGGGTTCTCTAAGAGCTGTCTGCTAGCACAAACCAGATTTAACAAAAATGTTAAAACTACCTTTAACATTTTCAGTGAGGAAATAGTAAGATGGGCTAAAGTACAGAGACTGTTATGAAAATGGATATAAGCACTGAAGATAAAATTAAAAGCATTGAGAGTTCCCAAAGATTTCCCAGACTGCTTGCTAGGAGAATGATAGCACAAGCAGATCAAAATCAAAAGTATCATTCTGCTATGGCTCTTTAAAGACAAAAAACCTCACGATTAATAAACTTCTGAAAACCAGGCCTGCCTGCAAAAACAAATTGATTAGCAAACCCAAGAACTTTGTGTTGCTGTCCCTTTTGCAGTGGTCCAAAGCTGGCAGTCGGAGCTGCCTGTTGCTTTGCACACACAGAGCCCGGAATTGCACAGAGTCTGGAATGAAGAAGGTTCAATATCCTCCAACACTGCTGTACATGGTGGTTCTGCCTTTTGGAAGCAGGCAGATGTTACCATTAAAATGCCACTAACCACTTAGTGATTTTCAAAACTAAGCCACCTAAGATGATTGCTAATTAGAAGTCACATTTATACAAATAAAATCTGTAGGACTCAGTGAGTTCTGCAGAGTTCCCATCAAAACCCAAGTGCAGCTCAGCAGGACCTTAAGAGATCCCCTGAGGAGGTGTGTGGAGTTCAAACCAGGTATCAATGCTACATCCCAAACGTTTTATCTTCTTGATTTGGTCCAGGCTAAGCAGCAAAACAGTGACAGTGTGGGGAGTACAAGTTTTGTCTATCTCCAGCTCCACTTTGAGATCACCACCACAACCTGTCCCTAACAAGCTAAGCACAGGCACAGGCAGAAGGCTGAATGTGCCACCACCACAAGCAAACAGGATTTTTATTGTGGTTGTTGCTGGCATTGTTTGCACAGCATATTTCAAGATCCTAGGCTGGGTGCTAAACCAGCTGGGATCAACAGGAATATTTCCACTTTTACAACTGACTGCAGTCAGGGACATAATGAAAAAAAAGTTCTTGTATTTTAGCATTCCTAATCCTCCAATATGCAGCCTCTTGGCTTATCTTTTTAACTAACTGTCACTGTAAGAGGAGACAGAAATGCTCATGTCCTTGATCCCTGTTTTTTTGTCTGGGATGAAAAGTGAGGCTGCTGTACAAGAAGCCCATTAAGTTTACAACCAGAGCTCTGAAATGAATCGCTGAAAGAAACACTTGTTTGCAGAGATTAGAAAACCATCCACTTACATTAGTAGTCTTTTTATAATAATCTATATTGTTGATGTCTCTGGCTAAACCAAAGTCTGCTATTTTCATGACGTTGCTTTCGGTTACCAGAACATTTCTTGCGGCCAAGTCTCGATGGATGCACTGGAAACAAAAAAGAAATAAAAAACAGCCCACTGAAATAAACTGCTGCAAAAGTCAAAGTGCTTCAACACCATAACTAAATCTCCTGTCCAGATTTTAACCTGAGTGACCAGCTGGGAAAGCCACACACTCACTACAAGCCTGTGAAATATGATTTTCCTAATTATTGCAATCCATCCCCTCAGCTGGTGTTTCCAAGCTGAACAACGGCTCTAAGAAGTGTCTTAGAAAGTCCTGGTCTGCTTCAATCTTACATTTTTGCTACGGCTGAAAGCTGGGTGGTGACCCAAGTTGTGCCAAGCATTTTGTGATCCACTCTCCTTCACACGTGCCCAGGCACAGGTTTTGCAGTTTCATCAGAAATCCTGCTAATGAACATTTTGATTGTGTTGCTTCTCTTAAATTATATTGTCTCACCAGAGATAAAACCTGACAGCCAGTCTGAATCAGTGCAATCGTTTTTAATATTAAAGATTTTAATATAATTGTCAGCAGGATGTCTAGGGTGTGTATAATTACTTCAACCACAAGACTATAAAAATGCAATTAGGAAAAGGAAAAGGAAAAAAAAACCCCAAAACAATCAGGGTTTGACTGTTTGTTTTTAAGACAGCTTTGGTACTGGAACTAAATCTATTACATCCTGAGAGATGTTTCTTTCATGTCAGCATTATCTTGACACTGAGGGGACTCTGTGACAGTTCTGGGTATTATTGCTGTGTTCAAGCAGCTTTATTAGGCTTAATATAAGGTGGCAATGGGGGCATGGTAAGAAACACTGCATTTTGCCTCCCAGCAGGATACTTTATTTATTTTCAACTTAAATAGATGCTTTTTCCCCTCTTTAATTTTGGATAACTCTTGACATTGGATGTTTTATTTCAGTATGTGCATAGACACACTACAAAAAGCTGTACAATAACCAGGTTTTTTTCTTGCTCTATAACTTGCCCAAGCAAACTGCTGAGATCTCTTCCCCCACATGGGTAAAATGAAGTTTCTGCTCCTCACGGGGTTAGCCATGGGGAACTGCCAGGAAAAACCTGCTCCAGCAATGCCTTCAAGAGCACAGGACCAGACAACAGTGCACGATTTCAGCACCCCATCAGTCCTCTAACCCAGCATCAGCAATGCTGTGGTGGCAGAAACAACGTGGGCCAAGCTTCCTACTTTTAAAAAGCGTCCATCCAACTTTGGAAGTGGGATACTGTTTCTAAGTACAACTGTTTGTAAGGCAAAAACTCCTCGTGAGGCAAAGGGTAGGTGAGCAAACAACACCTTTACCTTTTTCTGTACTGAAGTCTCACTGAGGCCCTTACTGGATTGGAATAACAAGAACACTGCCCTTCTCACAGCTCATGCATGATGGGAATACCATGAGAAGAGCAGCTCTCTTATTATTGCAGCTCAGTAAATGGAGCCCCAAGGGGAGAAGAAGGGGTGAAATGCAAACAGAAGTGGTGGGATATCTGGAGCACAGGAATGCACAGCTCTACTCTGTGCTGCCCCTGTTCTCCCTCTGCCTTGGGCAATGCCTCTCAGTCTGTCCAGCTCAGCACAGCACCAATCAAGTGCTTTTGCAAACAAAAAAAAGGCTGCAGTGGCTCTTGGGAGTGTCCTACAGCAGCACTCCAGAGCTCCTCAGGAGGACACTTGCTCTCAAGATGAAAAGATTTATGTTTTCCTTTCACATCAGCTCCATTTTCTTGGGACATGGCTCACTGCCAGGCAGGAGTTGCATTAATCTCAGAAAGACATATCCTGAGGTGTGTCACCTAATCAATAGCCCTGCTTTACTCCATTAGAAGAGTTTTGCCTCGCTGTCACACACGTCACCCTGCAGACCCTGCTGCTCTAGGATTTACTGCTTCACAACAAAAGAATAAAAGCAAAATTAAACCTGGATTCCCTCTCTTCCCCAACCTCTACAAGTGCAGAAAAAACAATAACAAAATCATGACTCCACAAAACAGGAATGGAGGGTTACACTCAGCCCTGGTCTTTGGTTAACAAACAGCTCCATACTTGGGAGTGGACATGACTGGAAATGGGTATAAATCCCACTAACCACTCCACACCCTGCAGGAAGGACTCATCACTGGTATCTCCTGCTCTGGTTTAGCCTTTGGGTCCAAACATCACCCCAGGTATCCAGGATTGCTCATCCACTAAGCCACAGTATGTTTACAGAGTTTGTTATACAGGGCTATTTAAGGTTTTATAACTATAATTTAATCAAAATGCTGGTTAAAAAGAAATGTTTGAAGATAGGTTTTAGAAATAAGTGTCTGGGGACATGACAGGATAAATAAATTCTTTCAACAAGCTCCCTCTCCTGAGAACAGCAGTTTTAAGTAAAGTGCATCATTTAAGTGACTAATACACTCCACAGATTTTTGCCCTGGTGTCTTGGGTCCTCCCAACTCTGTTGTTATTCTGAAAGTCCTTTCAGCCGCTGAATTCATTTGTTTTACGTCACGAGGTGAAAGCCTTTGGTGGTTTGACTGGAAGCAGAAGGCCAGCAGAGCCTGCTGCCTCCTGGGTGGGGTGATGTGACTCGTGTAACCAAGTGCCCACCTGTGCTTATGGATTCAAACTGCAGATACATGTACAGTATTTACTTTAAATGATCCACTCCAGCCCTCACTTTAGCAGTATTGCTAAACAAAGGTGAAAAACCTTGAAATGTATGAATTTTCTGGTCTGCAGAGGCATGGATTACACAACCTGTTTGAGGCAGCTCCTTCTCCCCAGCAAACTCTTGAACACAAACGAGACGAGGACGGAACCAAACTGGGAAAAAAAGAAAGCTCTGTATTTGCTGAGTTCCACCTACTTTTTGGGAAGCCAGGTACTCCATGCCTCGTGCCAGCTGGTAGGTGCAGGACACCAGGTCCTTGAAGGTCATCTGCTCCTCGGGCACCCTGTTGATGTCGAAGGAGTACTCCATGCCGGGCGGGCGGCGCGCGCGCAGGTACTCCCGCAGGTTCCCCTTGGAAGCGTATTCCACTATCACGTACAGAGGACCTTGGGATGAGAACAACCACGGGAAAAGCAGGCTCAGGTGTATTTCAGAAGTATTTCAGAAGGCAAAGAGCAGAGAAAAACTTTATTGTCTGATTCTTACTACTTTTATGAGGTGTTCTGATACAGACTTAACACGGTTGGTGAATAGGAACGACACCTCTCTGATCCCATTGGTTAAACCAGAGAAACAGCTCAAATGTTTTGAGAACTAGAAAAGTAAAACATCACTTGGAGAAAAATAATTTTGAGAAAGGAGAGTTGTTTGCCAGGATTTGCTTCGAGAAGAAGCTTTCTTAAGAATTTCTCCCTTGGGAGAAAGTTAGCAGCTGCTAGCAGGCTAAAATCTCTCAGGCCCAGAAATATCAGGCCCAGTCAGACACCAGGGTAAAATGTTTTCTTACACAAAAAAGCTTTTGGTGCACTGTAATAAATTAACTGAACCAATAAAAAGGGAAAGCGGTAAGCTTTAAAAAAAAATAAAAGGTTTGGGTGTAGGGAAGGGACTGCCCAAAGCTGCACAGCAGGAGTGGCAGAGCCACAATTAGTGCCTTAAAGTACCTAAACCCTGCCCCAGTGCCTGTTCAGACCACGCCATGTACTGAAAAATATTTTCAATCAAAAAATACCCTGAGATCTCCAACAAAGGGAAAAGTGCTTCTTAATTTTTTATTTTTTTTAATTTCCAGATTGTTATGCCATTCTGCATCACATTATGTGGCATAAATTAGCTTTTCCAGGAGTGAAAGTGCTCATTTCAAATTTGTGGAGTGCAAGTTCTCCTAAAGCAGGGCTGACAATTCAGAACAGCAGACATGGGTAAAGGCCCTGCAAAAGGTCATTTGTTCCTTACAGCAAGGGATTAGAGAGTTTTCATATGATATAGGACCCTTTCTCATATTAAGACTGCAGCTATAATGAGAAACAGAAGTTTAAATATTGCTGTTAAGCTAAAGAAATACCTAAAAATCCTATCACGGCATGACTGCTTCCTTAAAACCTCTTGAAAAATTATGATTAATGAGACTTTCACAGACCAGTTGGAAAGTCCTGGTTTACTTTCTTTTCTCTACTCACCATCCTGGGTACAGGCTCCAAGAAGATTGATGATATTTTTATGCTTCCCAATCATTTTCATCATCTCCATCTCTGACACCAGGTCAGACAGGTCTTTTTCTGTGGCATCATCTGTAGAAGACACAGGTTCAGTTCCTATACTTTAGTGTGCCAGCCTGAGCTTCAGTAAGGCTCACCAGCTGGTGTAAAATATGTGTGGCTCGAAATGCAGAATATGGGATTTGTTTTCCAGTTTACACTGCACATCATATATTGTGTCTTACCAAAAAATAGCCTCAGCCTCTTTGGTGGACTGACCAGCTCTCCAGTGTTATTATGTAAGGAGGCAGCACAGCAAGATCAGACATAAAAAAGCTGTCCTTAGCTATCAAGCCTCCAATAACACCACCTTTCCTGCAAACTAACCTTGCAATTAAATTCAAAATAAATAGGCACCAACCACCTGGAGTGAATGGGCTCGGATCTACACAAGGATAGCCTCTGACATGAAATAAACTGAAAGCAGAGAGACCCACACGATGCTAATACATCTCCTGGCTCCCACATACTCCCTGCTCAAGATAAACAGGCTGTCAAGGGTGCAGATTTACACCCCAAACTGCTGAAGGCTGAGGTCAGCTATGCGCTCTTTGACCCAGCCCACAACGATGACAGAGTTCAGATGCCACAAAAGAGAATTCTGTGGCTGAGAGCTGCCATATCGCCCCTTCTGACCCCTAACCACCCAATTTTCTTACCTTTCAACATCTTCACTGCCACGGTCACGGCTTCTTTTGGCCTGTCTTTGTCAATCCCCACCGCTTCGGCCATGACCACTTGCCCAAAGCAACCTTCTCCCAGGGGTTTGCCCAGCGTCAGCCTGGAGGTGCAAACAGCAGATTAACACACGGCATCTGGTGAAGAGGTGCAGCCAGTGAAATTCCAGGGCTAAATATAAAAACCTTTCACCAACTTGCTGCAGCATGAGGCGTTTATCATATGGAACCAATAAGGGCCTGAGTGCGCGTTGGTTTCCGCGTTTTCTTAGGGATGGTGGAGTGAGCATCTCAGAAAGGCACATCAGTCACTAAACCCAGCTTTTAAGCTCTTTTAAGCGAGGCTGCACTTGATGGCTTGTGGGGAGATGCAGTGTGGAGGGGCAGGGCTTTCAAAGAGCATCAGAGCATGGCTGGAATCGGGGAGCAGCCAGCAACAGGCCGGCTCCTCCTGTCACCGTAACACGGCTGGTCATCTTTGCGTCCACGCTGACCATGAGGAGATGGAAGCCAAGTTCCAGCCACAGAGGGTCCAGCACAGTGGCTGTTTCCTGGCTGCAGGCTCTTTGCAGCCACAGGAGCCTTGGCTGAGGGGACCAGAAGGTGCCTCCTGCCCTCAGAGCCCAGGCTCTGCTCGGAGAGGGGAAGCAGTGACTGGGAAAAACCAGCTCGGTTACAATCATCACAGCATCAACATCAAACCCTCCGAAAAGGAGCAGTCACTAAGTGGGCTCTGCAGAATGCATTTTGTGGGCCATATTCCTGGTTGCAAAACCTGCTCAGATCTAACAGAGAGAGACGTGGATCTCATCTTCCTAAGGAGAAAGAGATGACATAAAAAAGAAATTTGAAAGCCTCTGGGCAAAATCTTTTTGATTCCAGCCGAAGTGCTTAAGGGCCAGACCCAGGGTCCTTTACTTGCAGAGAACACCACGTGACACCCAGCAGCAGTGCTGTGGCAGGAATCAGGGAGGATGCTCAGTGAGTGTGATGCTGATGATTTTATCCAACACAGAGGCCAGATTCAGACAAGCATTTTCATAAACAGGTTCTTAATGGCTTGACTTTCCATGGCCAACAGGAGGATTTCACAGATATCACAGATGTAGGGGCTCATTCTTAGAAGCATGGGCACCTGTCTTCCACCATGAAGTACAGGGAGAGGCTGTCATACCATCAGCAGAAATGTTAGATGAGGGCTAAGTGATTTGAAACCCTGCTTATCTGCTCAGGCACGGGACAGCAGTGAGGTGGCTCCTCCTGAGGGCAGCCAGCTCACCCTGTCACATGTGGGCTGTGGCTTGGTGAGGATTCCTCGAGCTGTTTGGGACTGGTTTCTAAAGCAAATGCAAGTTTTAAAAAGGTGCAAAGACTGAAGGGCAGCACATTGCTATGCTGAGGTCACCCTGCGTTTTCTCCAGAACTAAAACGGAATTTAGGGTCTTGGCAGAGAACAAACATTTGCATTGGAAACTGGTTAATTTATGTGCTCTTGCCCTGCTAGGACCAAAGTAACAAACCCCTCATTGTGTGCCTGCTGCCCCCCAGCCTAATAAACTGCCTCTAAATAGCCTCCTTTCATTGCAAATCTGCTCCACCTACGTTTGTGCTGAACACTGGGTTTAAATGTTTAGCAACTCTAAAATTTTCCCCATTTCGTGTATCCCCCCAGGGCATGGGCTGACAGGAGCACACATACAGGCCCCCACTGTTGACCAGAATGCTGCAGGTGGCAATTACAGCCTTTTACTCTGGTTTTCAGCTAAACCAATAAAAGAATTTCCAGAACAGTTATCAGAAGGCTCAAAATTACACTTCATCCATTCAGAAGTTACAACCCTGAACTTCCTAAGAGAACTGTCCATGATAAAAGCTGTTATTTTCTCAAAAGCCACCTAAAGACTTCTTAAAGCTAGAACTAATTCTGATAAATAATCATGGTTCTACCTGTGTTAACACTAGTTAACATGTCTTGTTTGCATGTCTCTTTTTTTTTTATATTAAGCAATATGGTTACAGTTTCCATTAGATTAACCAAAAGCTTATTTTGCATGTTAGTCAACAGACTTTGAAGAAAATATTATGTAGCCAGGTGAATTTGAATATATCAAAATTCAGTACGCTCTGCTTGAAACTCAACACTTTTCAGCCACAGAAATTGCACATACATGCACCCAACATGCAAAACGTTCCCCTAAACTAATCATCTCCATTAATACATGTCAATACAAACTCAACACCAAATCCTACCCAGAGACGTGACAGAGAGATTGCTCAATAGCTTAAGCTATTAGACTTTTTCTATCTCTTACATATTGTATTGCCTGTTTTTTTAAATATTAGCCAATTAAGTAGTTGACTAACAAACATGGTTTAATGTTCAGAGGTATTGCTTGGGGAAATCACCATTGCCTTTCAACAGTGCTTGCATGTGGATATTTTTCCCAGTCTAGATCACACCGAATTTTCCTATCTCATTTCCTAACAGAGGAACAACACTTCAGCAGAGCATCCGAAAACCTGCAAGAAACCTGAAAACATCATCAGGACCGCAGGCAGGAGAAATTCCGTTTTTATTTAACCAAACTGATTTCAGACAATTGAATTGAACTTTGTTCTTCACAGCAGCTTCAGGTGTCTGAGATTTTTCTTTAAACCAGAGAAACCCCGGGAGACACGAGGAGAGCTGCTTCCTCCTCCCGTGCTGTTTAAGGTTATTCAGACATGCAGAAGTGGTGCCAGAGGGAGCAAGCTACGTACTTATCTCTTGGGAACTCCCACTTTGGGTCTTCTGGCAGTTCATACTCCGAGACTCCTGCCAGCATGGGGGCATCAGCCGTGGAGGAGAGGCGGGTGGTGATCCTCACCAGAGGCGTGTTGGAATTCATGGAGGAGCTCGAGTCGGCCGACACCTGCGGTTGCAATGCAAGATGCAACAAGAAAAGAACAAGATGGAGATGTAATCTTGGCCCAAAATCTGAGAAGCGCCAGCACCTGATACCAAGCCAGCTCAGAACCACGGTATTAGGAAGAGGCTGAACCTACAGTTTTGATTCTAGTGCTCTGTTCTCACATTTAGCCTCTGCTGTAAGCACATACTGACTCCAATGGCTGCCAAGGCTGTCAGTCTGTCATATAAATCAAAAACCATGTAAGTTTTAAATTTATTCCCTCAGAAGGTATTTCTGTTTATCATATTAAGATTTTTTTTTAAATAAACTGGCAGTATTTACATCACTACGCTCAGACATCCACTTGGGCAGCTTGTACCATGAGCAGAGGTGACCAATAAGTTCTCTTCCTCCACTCCTAGATGTCCATGTCACCACGTCTCTTCCCAAATCAGCAGGTGGGTCTCCATCTCTTCTCCCAAGGACAAGCAATAGCACAAGAGTAAATGGCCTCCAGGGGCGGTTTGGATTGGATATTAAGAACAGCTCCTTCAATGGATGGACAGTCAGATGTGACAAGTGGGACACGCTTTAGTGGCAGCCTTGGCAGGGCTTACGTTTGGGCTCAACGATCTTAAAGGTCTTTTCCAACCTGTATGATTCTATCACTTTCCATTTTCCAAGTACTCAATCCTGAAAGCATCCAAAAGCTATCACAACACTTCAGTTTTCAATTAACTACATTCTTAGCTAAAGACTCTACAGGAAATGTGGGGAAGAGGTCCTAAAAATAACAAATAAAAGTTCTGAAACATTGGAGTGTGATTTCTCATCAGCCCTGATATCTTCCTTAGAGTACCAAAGGTGCTTATTGATAAATGTTTTGAAAAAAGAGGCAGCCACTCCATCCGTGTAACAAAATTTATTTTGGTGTGAATCTTCTACAGGGCTCTTTCCTTAAGCCTGCAAGCAGCAGCCTGACATCTGCTGACCTTGGAGTTTCCAGTGAATACTAACACAAAATAGAAATGCTTGTATTGCCAGTCTTCCCCTCCCGAGTGTGAATCCTTCTCCTCTCTTCCTGCCACAGTTGAGTCTTGGCCAAGCCCAAACCAGCAGCCAGGCTGGGATGAAGGATGTCACAAAGCCACCACTGGCACCCATCCTCACACCAGGCAGCAGGAGGTTCTTCTCTTGGACCCAGCTGGAAGCCTGGAGCAGCAGAGTGCCCACACCCTCATCACCTGGATGAGGATCAACTCTGCCACCAGGTTGGCTTTGTAAAATGTCACCAGGCTACAGTTTTGTTACACAGGTCTTGGATTAAAAAAGGCATCTTTCCAAAACCAGAGGTTAAGGGGTTTCATAAGGAAGAAAACGTTAAGGATTACTATCAAAAAATTAATCTTGGTAACCAGATTTGCAGCTGACAGACCTTTCCTGGTATCAGAAACAGCTCCTGCACACAAGATGTGGTGTCCATGGAAAGAGAGAAACTGCACAAACACAAGGCCACCAGTCAAAAAAGAAAGGTGGGCTGCTTCCTCCTCGTTCATCCCACCATCATGAATGATAATATTTACTTTCAGCAAATATGAGTACCTGGCACATTCCTCTAGGAAAATAAATCCAGTGAGCACTTGGGATGCAAACAGAAAAGTACTATTAAGGCAGACTATGGAGCTGTCAATAAATCAGTGAGTGAATACTGAATGGAGTCCTGACAGAGAGATGCTGCCATGCCCAGCCTGCAGAGGGGAACTCACCTGTGGACCAGACAGCAGGACAACCAGGGCTGGAATCTGATCTGGTTTTTGTTTTGTTCTTGTTTTGTTTGTTTGGTTTGGTTTGGTTTTGGGTCATTTTCATTATTTCACTACAGTTTGAAAATGATGCTTCACAAAATGAACCAGCTCAGCACCAAGAAATGTGCAAATCTCGTGTGGCAGCTCCTCTGCCCCCAACCCTACTTTCCAGAATTCCACTTTTATTTCTATTATTATTTCTGGCTTCCATTTTTTCATCTCTCACCACAAACCTATCAATACACTATGACCACTTCCCCTGTATTTCCAAAATCTACCTACTATTCTCCAGTCATTCTACCAAGATCTTTATTGAAGTCTTGATTCTTATATCCTTTATTAATTAACATTCCCTTTACTTCCCTGCCTGTTTTTGCCATTACAGCCATTGTTTTCAAGGGACAGAAAGGACAGAAGTGAAGCTACAAAATTTAGATACCTTAGGTATCAGAAATGGTCCAGAATTCTGGGGTCTTGGTTTTTTGAGGTTTTTTTTCATGAATACAATAATTGTACTAGACACTGGATCTCTTCCAGAGTTTCATCTTTTCACTAGTTTTTCCACTCACCATTCAGCAGCCTGGTTAAAGCCCATAAATATAAACTTGCAATAAACTGAAATACTCTGGTGATACGTTTTAAACACAGAGCTTAAACAGCAATAATGTATAGAAAAAAGCAGATTAAAGGCTCTGCCAGTTTCCCTTTTAACACTACTCCACGTGTTTATTTCACAGAAGAACTGTGTGATGGGCCAAAGATCCTGGAGGTAACCAAAGTGCATTAAGGTGGACAGGAGTGATGAGAAATGCAGAGGAACTACTCCCTGTCTGGGAGAAGACAAATGGACTGTACTCCCAGGGAATATTCTCCTGATTGATTAACTGGAGCAGTACAAGGAGTTACAGGAGCTCAAGGGCTATAAAAATCTGCTCCAGAAAAGATGAAGCCAACCCAGCCTGGCCTGTGGTTGGGGGAGATTTTCTGTTTTGAAATGACCTCTCACCTTTTCCTGCAATAAGAAAGAATTAACCTTTGATCTCCTCCCTCAAGCATCTTTTTTTTCACTGCCTTAGAGCATACTATAAAAGACTGAGGAAAATCCTACCTATTCCAAGGTCAGTAGACATGGTCATCTTTAATCTACATTTAAGTGGCAGCTTTCTATATGATTTTTTTTCCTTTTTCCAGCTTGCCACGTGCAGCTCTGCTCTCCAACCCCTCACCACGCAGGTTCACCTGACACAGGGGGATTAAACATCGTGGGGGCCCACTCAGTGTGCTGACACCCTGTTTTAAGTGATGACACTGCACTAGGGAGGTGTTTTTGAGTGCTTAATTAAAGAAAGAAAGGCGAAAGTCAGCTTGAGTTGAGCAGAGCACTGAAAGAACCATCATGGTACGTGTTAGCCTCCACAGGAAGGCAGGGCTCCTCCAGAAAATATTCCTTGTGTGCTTCCTTTGTGCTTTTAGCAGGCCAGAAGTGAGGACAGCACCGGCCTCAGACACACCTTTAGCCCCATATCTGCCCCTGAGATGGAGAAAAGCCCACTGCACCCAAACCTCACGCACCAAAGCATGATTACATCCCTGCTTGAACTACATCTTCTTCCTCTGGCCAACACACTGTGTTTAATCAGCTCTCAGTTAATGCTTTACAAGCATTTCTAAGCAGCAGAGCATTTAAAACAAACAAATCTTTGCTGGAATCTTTAAATGCCATGTGGCAAAATCAGCTGCAGAGCAGTGTGTAATTGTCTGTAATTGATTATGAAGGGTGTTTTCCTCCACTGATAATTCATACCATGTCCTGGAGCCTAGATCTGTCAGTTCTGGCACTCATGCTGGGACATTTTAGCAGGCATGCAGTGATTTCCTATAACTGTCAGCCTTTTTGAAGGCTCTAATTAAAAGTTAGTTTGAAATCATATGCATATTTGTATATTATAATTAGTAAATAATGCTATTAGCTGCTGGCAGAAACAGCCCATCTGAGTGACCAGATGCAGGGAAATACAAGGTTAAATGCACTCCACAAAACTGAGTAATCCTAATGTTCAGTACTGACATTTAAAACACATGCACCACCCCTCCATGAACAGCACTCATTTGGAAACACTTATACACAAAATAATATCCAATAAGTGCCAGTAGACAAGACAGTGGTTTCCATATAGAAAAATCCAGGCAGAAAGAAAAAAAATAAAACAAATTCTTAAGGTAAATTCCATTCAACAACATCTTACTGACAGCTGTGTGTTAATCTTTGTACTTCATAGTCCATTCCTCTAAAAAAATGATCATTTGACTGCTCAGTATTACATGAACTACTATATTACTTTCCTTTTTCCTGATCACTTTTCTTTTTTTTCTCATTCTAGCTGCCATCATCATTTTGAATTATTGAACTACCATTTTGAACTATTCAGCTGGGTAAGCTCAAGCCTTGCTTTAAACCCATCAGTTTTTGTTCATCACAAATACACCCATTATATCTTTATGAAGGATTAGACTCCACAACAACAACAACAGACATAAATAGAGGGGACTGTGTTTTAAATACTAAGCATAAAAAAGATCATTGCTTCCTATTTAAGAAACACACGTGTTGAGGGGGTCCAAATTTGACAGATGGACTGTGACAGCTCTAACAAAAACCTTCAGTGATGACAAACATTTGTGCTTGACTTTGAGCAAGTCACAAGAGATGGGACTGTCTTTTTGTCTGCTTCTATTATGAGTTATCTGTTAAAATGAAGGTTCTACAAAATAGATGTACGTCCTGTTGAAGGCTACTCTTTTTTGGTTCAGTGCCCCTGTCACCTAAAGCCTGTCCTGCAAATCAGCTTGTGAGGCTCAATCCCACAAATTCTTCCTCCTCTCCCTCTCAAGCTGGTACCTCCACGCAGACCAGGGGTAACACTTGAACTGCTTTGATGAAAAGAGCCTGCTGGATTTCCCTGGAGAAACCTGAAAACCGAGTACCAGATCCTGGTGAGGATGAGGGTTGTAGGGGATGGGAACTGATAATTCCTGTCTTCATCCTGACCCTTCCTGCAAAAGTGAAAAGAACTGCATTTTGGCAGGGAAAAAGTGCCTGCGTGCAGGGAATGATAAAATCCTGTGGTAGCTCAGGCTAAACAGTGCAGGAGGATCCAAACCAAACCATATGTTACTCAGCAAGACTCTTCTCCTGCTTAGACAAGATGGCATCAGAGCCGTGCAAATGTCTCTCTGTGAACCAGGATTATTTTCCAACCCAGATCCTCAGGGACCCTGACCCAGCAGCAGAAGAGCTTTGAAAACAATATTCAAGAATTTCCCAATCTGTGGCCTCATTTCTCTGGAATTCCAACAAATCCCATCACCCAGCCCTGGATCCCCGTTCTCACAGCCTACCTGCCACGAGCATCTCGCTCCCTGCCACCCTCCCACCTCAGCCCTCCCACACACAGCACAAAGGGAGAACTTCTCTGCTCCACAGATAAATAAAGGTTTAGTGGCAAAACCCCACCAAGTTTAAATACAATCCTCTGAAACACAAATGAACTGAAACAAAGCGAGCTTGGTGGCACAATAAAACAGGGTTGAATGACCCAGAAACACACACCCTTTAAATAAAACATCTGGATTATTCTTTCAATTCTTCACTTGTGACAACAGCCCTGAAATCCAAAACCAGCTTTAAAAGATGCAGAAACTAAAGAGCTGCTGCAGCCTCAGCACCAAGGAGATGATCACTGAAAAATTAAGGAATATTCACAAGCAAATCTTCAGGGAGTGCTCGTCTCATCCCGCCTTTGCAAGTTGACCAGTGAAATCATCAAACCAGAAACACAGATTTCAGACAATGCTTATAGTAGTTACATTTTCTTCCATGCAGACACAAAAGCAGAGAGACCTTCAATGAGCAACTGCTGCTAACAAAATAGTACCATCAATAATTGGGAGTAGTGGGATTTTTGCTTAGGGGTTGAAACAGCATTTGCACTTTCAACTATAAATCTCTTTCAAAAGAAGTATTCCCAGTTTTAAAAGCAGAATGCCATTTTGGCTTAAAAAATGCAAAAATACTGAAATAAATTGATAAAACCCAACGTGACAAACATGTTGTAAGACAGTTTCTTTCCTCTGTGAAAACAATAGCTTTGGAGAAGGTCCATATTGCATCATTTGAGGATAAATAGCCAAACCGAGGGCAGTGGTTGGCACTGCTGTCACATGCAATGAAATAACACTCTTCTCCCCAAGGAACCATTTCCAGCTGACACAACTGAGCAAGCACCAAACCCAAGGTATTTTTTATACCATCAACTCATCTCTGAGTCATTAGGCTTTTATATTCAGGCAGAAATCTAATAAATGTCTCCTATCTAAGCAGTTGATAGCTCTCTCTTTCTCTCTCTCTGGCTAAGCATACAACATCTTCTTTGTCCAGAAAGCTGCACAGATTTCTAGCCAGAGATGTGTGAACTGAGCTGAGGGCTTCTCATCACTCTTTCTGACAAACTCAGAATGAAAAGTCCGTCTTTGTCCCAGTGATACTCAAGCAAATGAGTAAAATCATAAAATTACAAAAAAAAAAAAAAGAAGACATAAAAAAACCCCACAAAAAACTACCAAACCTAAAGTGGCAAAGAAAGTCAGAAAAAAAAAATTAACATTTTTTGCTCATAAGACAAACCAAGTATCTTTCAGATTGAAAAAAGTTCAGGTGCCCCACCTCAAGATTCTGTAAAATACTGAATTCAGAGAAAGGTAGCTAAAACATTCCAGTCCCTGGTATTTTTAACCAAGGAAATTCATGAAACAAGGGGCCAGAAAAATGTAATGCTGCTCAGAATCTCCCACTCTGTGTGCCCATGAATCTCATTTCAAACACTTACCCACGCTGAAGAACCCTTTTTAAGGTACATGCATGACTCTGACAGTGACAACATTCTGGACAGGCTGTAAAAACAAATCTGCAGAAATCCTGCACCCCTTACTCATGGTGCAGATGGACACAAGGTGAACCCTTGTGTCCCAATTCCCTGGCCAGAGCCTGGATCCAACCCTCTCAGACAGCGATTCTTTGGCTGCTGAGGTGAACCACAGCCTCAGATTCCAACATCCCCCATCCTGCAGGGCTGAAACCTGGGGGTGCAGAGGGCTGGCCTCAAGACCTATTGCAAGAAAATCAAAACCTATTAAACTCCAGCTTCCACAAACACCACAAATCCTTCAGGAGAGGACAGTATGTGGGAATGGAGGCTCTTTTGGCAAGTGGTGGCCTGTGATAAAGCCAAAGTCCTGTTACTTGTTCAAGTGGTTTGTTGCTCGTGGCATCGCCCTCTCCAGAAATGCTCATTGCCAGCCACAAACAATTGTAAAATATATTTCATGTGATGCTGTTGTGTGCATTTTAAATCTGACACTTGCTTTTGTTTCTTGCTCAAAAGCATCATTATCTTAATCAAGCTGTTCAAGATCTGATATAGTATCTCCCCTATTTTTACTTTATTAGAGCCTTTTTTCTATTTTGGGGTGTTTTCTGGATGCCTGGATGAAATTCCCTCCCCTCAGTCTTCAAAAGCCTTCCTGAAAAATACCTCTCTGTATCTGGTACCTAGTTACCACAATAATAATCACCTTAGAAACATCATAAATATACAATTAAACAGGATTCTGTTCCAAAGCCCATTAAGGCAGTAACATTTTTTCCATTGACTCCAACAAGCCGTGGGATCGGGCCCCGAAATGCCTGAAATACATTTTTCTTTTCCCATCTACAGATTGCTAATACAGAACATATTTCAGTTTTTACATTTCTCCCCTCCCTAACAGCCCTGCCCTGACTTCCTTGAGACACACATCGCCGTGCTAAGACGTTCTCTCTACCCCGCCCCTGCCGCAACCTGGCGTAACCCAATAATTTCCTCACTCCCTTCCCTTCCCAAAGCTCTCAGCGGAACGGATGGTGCTGGCTTGGTTTTTGGGGTGAAAAAAAATCTTTTGGAAACTCTTTATCTACTTTCTGTTACCTGTCTGCGCAGGGGGATTCGCTTGGTCAGCTTGTGGACAGCGGGCTGGCTGCTGAAATCCGGCTTCTTGGTGGTGTTCTTCCTGCGGCACAGGATCACTGTCAGCACCATGCAGACTATCAGGAACACCCCTATGCAGTAAATTGCTATTTCCGGGTAGTCTGGAGAGGTTGGGTATTCCTTTTCTTTCTCAGGAGCTGCATGGGAAGGTTTTAGGAGGGAACAATCATGCCACAGGGTTAGCACACGGAACGGGCAGCGTTCGGCACAGCACTTGGAGCAAGTCACGGTAAAACAGAACCAACTCTTGTGTGATATTCAGAGCACTGAATGTTTAGGCCATCTTGCAATCTGGGAGTAATTCTTTTTATCCAGATTGCTGCTTTGATTTCTCAGTTTGCACTGAGTGTGAGCTTGTGCATCAATGTATACATACACAAACATGTACACGTGTCTGCCTAGGTAGGTACATACATATACATCGAAATATTGCATGATCAAGGATCATTTTAGAGGGAAGAAAAAACTGTTCAAACCAGGCTCAGGCTCATTGTGTTACTTGAGTCAAACTTTAAAAGCACTGCAATTCTTGTGAACCACACAAAAGCACATCTAAAGATAAAACTGTGAATTAGCCAGCCCGGGTGAAAAGTGCCTAAATTTGCAAATAAATGTTTGGGCTTGAGTCTGCTTGAGTCTGCCTGTCTATTCAAAATTTTCAGTAGGATCTCAAAATACAGAGGATGAATCAGTCCCCCAAGCATGTCTACAAACTCAGCTTAGGGGTTTCAAAAGGGTTTCAAGGACCCAGCTGCCCAGCTGCTTAACCAGCTGTGCTTAATGCTGGGTGCCCAACTCCCCTGAGGTTCTTTGATGAGCCCAGTGCTGGATTAAAAAGCATAACTGAAGTGAAAAACAAATTGCTAGCAACACGTTAATTAACGAGCCCTCTTCTGTGAGGACTGCGGTCTTTCAAGTAAGCTCATCAGTGGTTACTGGCCTATGAGATTAGATTTTGGAGGGAGTGGTTCTACAGAGCTGTTACTCTGATTGAAACCATTTTGAAGCTATCTTCAAGACAGTTATATGTGCAAACAGTGTCCCTAATCCCTTATCTGGGATTCAACCCCCGGATAAACAGCATTCCACAGCCATCAGCGGTCACTCCGCAAGCAATGCACGTTTCAAGCTGACATTTTTTTGTGCTTTTCCAGGCTTATAAAAATACTTTGCTCGAGAAAATTGGTTAAAAAGAAAATGCTGTTCGAGCACTTGCAAAATGCAAACACTGCCAGCAGAAGCAAGGTCTACACAAGCACTGCTCTGCCTGCTCGGTGACACCTCACAGGCTCGGGGTTCAGTTCACAGTGAGATGGAACTGCCTTGTTCAATACATTCCAATAAAAGGTAAGAAATTATCTGCAGACAGTGGGAACGTTTAACTCCCACACTGTGAACCTCAGCAATACGCACATGCAGGTTTTGTACCTCTTACTTAGGATTAACAATTAATAAATGTTAAGCACAAGATGACCCAGCAAACCTCAGGTGGTTCATGGTTTTTTTTTTCCAAAGGAACTCCTGAGGCAGCTGCCAACAGTTATAAATGAGAAAATTCGACCAATGTCAAAACCAACTACGGTTACATCTTCTAACAGCTGATAACAATTTTCAGGCAATAAAGCACATTGATGTTTGTTTCTTTTAAGGACAGAAACATCATCAACCCCAGAACAGCAAGACATGCTTTGCAGTAAAAGCAAATGACTACTTGTTTCCTTAGAGCATGCAATGTTTAAAGATGCACGGAGCTGATTCCCAAGATATGGAAGGCACTGCTTCTGTACATGATCCTCTGGCATTGAAATTGGAATTTCCATGAGAGATTTGCATGATAGGTAAAAGAGAATTGAAGTACACTGAAGAGCTCAGGTATTTTAATGAGCCAATATATAACTATGGCCAAATTAGTTCCAAACTTCATAACGAACTGAATTTCACCCTCTTGAAAATGTTTACAATGATTTACAGGCTGATTTTCAGTTGTCTCATTGAAGTGCTAAGGAAATGCAGCTCCTTAGCATTTCTGATGATGTAAAAACATTTAAGTGCAATAGCCACACACTCCACTCCCTTTTTTGTTGTTGTTGCTGTTTGGTTTTTGGAGTTGCAAACACGTGACAGAACAACTCACTGGCTTGAGACAACTGCGCTTACAAAACCAAAATCATTGTAAAAGTCCTTTTTATTGAGACAGAAGCTGTGCTAATTCTGCAGCAATCAACAAGGGGAGGCGGGGGGAAAGAGGAAAAACCACGGAAAGAGAGCAGTGTATACCTGGCAGAACTGTCAACCATGCAGTGTGAAAGGATATCCCAATAGAATTACCCGCCAAGCATGTATACTCCCCAGCATCCTCAAAAGTTACATTCCGTATATAGAGAACCTCAATTTCTTTGTCCGTGGTGTTAACACCGGCAGCCTAAAAAAAAACAAGAGGGAAGCAAGAGAAAAAGCTAGACACTGAGAGAATTTTTGTGGATAGGGAGATGGAGCCACAGGGCTTTGCTCTTGGTAAAGGCAGAGGTGGAGAGATGCAAAGCTCCTTCCCCATCCACAATCCCTCATCCAAAAGGCGTTTACCAACAGGTCCCAGCTCACCTCAGAAAGTAATCAACACCCTTCACCAGACCTAAACTCACCACCTAAACATGCATGCAATCAAAAGACATGGAAAAATTCACCCACAAACGCTGTTGGTTTTTTTTTTGCCTTCTTTTGTAACAAGAGAAAGTTGAAAGAAAAACAAAGAGAAAACGAAGCAGGACAGAATGTGGGATCCCTCACGTGTAGGTACCTGTTTCAGAGGAAAGAATTTACCATAAAAGCATACTCTAAAATGATAAAAAAGGGGGTGAGTTCTGCTCCAAAAGACAACATAGTAGCTGTCTTAGACCATGTATGATCCTTGCATCACCCACTGCACTACATTTCTGCGTTGTAACTACTACCGTACATTGTGAAGAGTTGCCAAATCTCATTTAAATCTCAAATCTGGAAATATTTGGTGGTTTGCTTAGAAGCACAGTGGAAAGTAGCCCAGCTCTTGATCAAAAATCAGAGATCTTGTTCCGTTGTGGCTCTCACAGGTGGGAGAGAAAAGACTTCAAATGTTTGAGAACCGGAAGATGGAAATAAAATGTATTTTTCTACATCTTAAAGACTGAGGGGAAAAAGAACTCTGCAAGTTTTGAGTGTTTTACTGGTCATCTTCCAGACTTCTTGTCTTGACATTGTGCTCCATTCCAAGTATCAGTGATTATCCAAACTCATACAAATGGAGTAAATCTGAGGCCTGGAACTTCCCAGCTGCCCCAAGATGGGCAAATTAGGGCATCAGCATCAAGGTCTCAGTGATGGAGGTTTAGAGACATTAATGTTTGCTACTTTTGATCTCTGTTCCATTCAAAAACGTTACTTTGAAATACACAATCAGGGAATAAATACCTTTTTATTGGACCATTCTGAGGTAAATTTAGTTGTGGGCTGTAGTCACACGCTCGCCTGTCTTTATTGTTACTGCTGAGTAAAACCCAGTTAGTAATGGGTGAGTAAGACCTGGAAAAACCCTCCCACCTGCACAGTCACAGGGGAGGTGGGAAGCTGTAAGTGAGTAAACTGACCTGATTTATGCTCCAGTGGGTATTTATGTGAACAGCTCATATATAAACATACCTATGTGTATACATAAATACACACTACTGGGCTGTAATTCCAGTACTCAATGAGTATACTCTGTGTGAAGTGCAGAGTATGCAGAATTAACAACAAAACTGGACACACACACGCAGACACAAAGACACCAAAGAGAGAATAAAGATCAGCATCAGAAACCAAAGCAGTGCAAAACAGAGAATATTGTGGGAATTTTTCCATGGCTGCTGGTGTAACACCAGCTGCATCACCAAAGGAGGATTGCACATATACCACCAAGGCCAGAGAGTATCCTACAAGCTGCCTGCAGTCTCCCAAAGCACCGTTTTTTCCAGCTTGCTTTAAAAAACGTTGTTACCTTGTAGGCTTGGCAGAACAGAGAGCCAGGCAGACTGGTTGGCCTCCCCTATATAATTGGAGACCTTACAAATATATTCTCCAGCGTCCGCCTCTGTCACATTGTACAGTGTCAGCACTTCAGCATTGGAACTATTTATCCCCGAGTGCTAGAATAGACCAATAACACAGGAGAACAACGTCACTGCTGCCCAGAATGGACACCAATCTCTCTACGGTCCCACCACCAACATGTCACCAGAATATTCCACATCAGCCTCTAGACATTGAAGGGTTTGGGGTTGGAATTTGTTGGGTGGGTTTTTTTGTTTTTGTTTTTCCTCTTGGTTGTTGTTGTTGGATTTTCTTACATCCGAAGCATCACACGAGGTTTTAGAAAACAGCGGCGTGGGGGGAAAAAAAAGGAATCCACCTAGGCAGGTACTGCATGGGACAAGCAAGTACAGAACTGCTGTCCCTTGTCCTGCCTGTCAGAGTTTTGGCAATGCCACCCAGCTTGGAACACCAGTTTCCCTGGCCAGGCTTGCTCCAAACTGGCAGGACTGACAGTACCAACACACTGCTCCAAACCAGACATCTCTGCAGGCTCAGCATCCAGACAGCCCAGTCCTCCAGCAAGCTTTTGGCAGCAGCTGCCATGTTACTTTGAAATCAAGAGGCTGAAGAGACATGAAAGAAATGGAGTAGATTGTCCCAGGTATGTTTTGGATGCTTTCCGCCCATACAAAAAGTCAGTGATGTTCTTTAGAAGGATTTTCAATTTTTTCTGAACAAATCATGCCTGAAACATTCAGATATAAAGGACTTTTTATGGAAGTAAAAAGGAGCAAAACAGTGTCTATAAGCTGCACAGTTAGCATTCAGACAAGCAAATGTTTACTTAACTCATCATTTCATTTGTAACATAAACATCTCCACTTTCAAAAGAAGTTCAGGACTGGAAATCCTCGGATTTACACCAAATAAACGCCGCGCTCTAAAGAAGGCATCACCACCGGCGGCATCTGCGAGGCCTCACCTTTAAAACCTGGAGATAAGGCAGCCCATCTGGCCCGTATTTGCTGCCATTCCTCTCCACGTGCTTGATCCACTGGATGTGGGGCTGGGCATCGCTGTAGACCTTGCAGACAAACTCGACGTCGCCCCCGACCACGGCGGAGGCGTTGGCGGGGAGCCCCGCCTGGAGGATGGGCCGGTGCGGGGAGCGCTCTGCTCCAGCGGGGAACGGGAGGGAAGGAGCAAGAGAGAGAGAGAGAAATAAAGATGCATAAATAAGCAGGGCTGCCAAGAAAACTGTAAGTGAACGCCAGCCAAAAAGCCCTGTAAGCCTGTTGGCTGACTCCTCCGAAGTAACACCGCAGCCAAAGCGCGTAACAAGAGCTGCAGTTCAAAGGAGACGGCTTGAGCGCTACACTTGTAATTTAAAGAATAGCCAGTTTTGGGGGGAGGGGGGAAACCCTGCTTAAACACTTTACTCATTTGCCATGGTTTAACTCAGCCCTAATTAGGTAAAATATCTCCTTTTGGGTTTTTTTTTTTAAGCTACTGCAATAAAGTTACCACTGAGTTCTCAAACATCTTGATTCGACTAGACCTCCACACATCAAGAAGTAATATTATTGATTAATTTTAAAAACGTGTTAAAATAAACCAAAGGGAATTTCTCAGAAGTAGCAGCAGAAGCCTCAGGTTGCAGGACGCACAAAGCAGGCAGCTCGACTTCCTAAAATGCTCTAATCAGTGCCACCGCCACCACTGCTCCCTGCTCCGTCCAGACGCAGCAGCAGAAACACTGCTTCATTCTTATTCTCACCAAGACACAGGGAAACACAGAATTCTCTGGAAAACTGAAGTGTATTTAATGTGAGCCAATTCAGCTTCTAATCTATGCCCATGCATAAGCGTTCCTCACATTTTCAGTCAAGCTCTCATGGGGAGCAGCTGAGGGAATTGAGGTTGTTTAGCCTGGAGAAAAGGATGTTCAGGAGGGACCTTCTCGCTCTCTACAACTCCCTTGACAGGAGGTTTAGCCAGGTGGGAGCCAGGCTCTTCTCACAGGTGACAAGTGACAGGAGGAGAGAAATGGGCCTCAGGTTGTGCCAGGGGAGGGTTAGACTGGATTTCAGGGAAAATTCCCTCAACAAAAGGGTTGCCCAGCTTTGGAACAGGCTGCCCAGGAAGGGTATCTAAAAGTGTGGATGTGACACCTGGGGACGTGGTTTGGTGGTGGTCTTGGTAGTGTTGGACTCAATGATTTTAGAGGGCTTTTCCAACCTAAACAACTCTATGAATCAGAACTGAAACGCTCACTGCCCATCCCCACCCTCAGCTCCCTGTTCTCTCCTGCTCCAGGAATTCTTTCAAAGATAAGTAAAAAATAGCAGACCTAAATATTTATTTTTAGAGGCTATATACTGTAAAAGCTCTGACATTACGAGCCAAATCAGCTGAATTTCAAACCAAGCGTTCCTTCTTAAACATACTGCTCTCCAATAAATTGTTTCACAAGCAAACATTGTGAGTATAATAGCAAATAATGATGCCATTGAACAATGGGATCTTTTATACAGTCCAATATATTTGGCATGCAGCAAACATCTACTGGGAATTTATTCACTGAGGTTATGCTGGCAGCACACTACAAAGCAGCAGTCTTATTTTACTTGTGGCAAAAGTGCATTTGCATTGCAGTTACTAAATTATTCCATGGCTATGTGTGTCATTTTCGAAGATCTAGGAACAGTTTCATATTTTTTAATTTGTAAATTGCATTAGAACCTATAAATTATTATTTTACAGTTCTGGAGAGAACTTTTACTTTCTCACCTTATACTAAACAAGCTCTAATTCCAACTCCCTCATTCCTTCATTTGGGTACAAAAACAGCAAGCAAAAATCTCTCTTTAATAGAAACCTTACACCATCTTCCAAAACTTATTACAGCTGCCTTCGGTATAAAATGAAACCTTAGAGAATGTTATTTAAAATGTTTTTTAGAAGTCAGTAGGCCTCATGTTTCATTTCTCCACATCAGGGTTTGATTTCCTTTGTGACCTTATTCTCTGCCCTTTAACAAACCAGAGAATGAGGCCTGAAACATCTTGGAAATGTTCCTACTATGCCAGCATCCACACACGAGATGTGTTTGGTTTATCCCAATAGCCATCAATGTTTTAATCTTTTATTGATGACTGTCAAGCATTTCCTCTACCAAGAAAAGGAGGCATAGCAAAGGAGTAAAAGCAGAGTTCTCACTCTCTTGGTCCTCAATTTCATTTAAAAAAATTAAAAGTGTGTGCATATGGATGGGTATATATGCATGGCCGTGTCTGAAATTTCTTCTCTAAAGGCAAATGTGTTAAAAATAAACTTTGGTTGCCCTCCCACACATGGATCAGTGTTCACCAACTCCTCCACTTCAGCAGAGGGGAGTAGTCCTGTGCCCACACAGGCAAACAGCACAGGAGAACAAAACCATCACCATGTAAATCCAGCAGGGCTTCATGGCAGACCTGGGGTCCAAGGAGCACACAGAACACACTCAGGATTAGGGAAAACAACCACAAAGAAACTTCCACTAATTACCAATGACCAAGCTTAATTTTGTACAGCACCTTTTCCTGGAAATACTCGTTTCAGGACGTTATCCAAAAACATCCTGAAGTTATCCTACTTCTCTGCAAAGCCCCACACATCTAAGGACTCTGTTAAGCACAGGTACTGTCAAAGCCATATTCATAAATCTCGCATCACTATTCAGATTTAAAATGCAAGCTGTACATTTGTAAGCAGATATCATCACTCAAACAACTAGCTGCACTAATATTAGATGGGAACAGCGTGGTCCTTTTTACTGAACACCAGCAAAGGAGTCAAAGCTGCTTTTAAAAAAATTCTTAAAGGCTGGTGAAAGTGATTTTATCATTACCTAATAATTATAATCAGGATCATCACTAAAACACAGTGAGCATATACATCTCCAGTTATTTAAACAATATTTTCATACAAAACAAGCTGGCAACAAATCTCATAGCTCTGGAGCCTGATTTCACTATTCCTCTTGTTCATTAATACTGAAGAACCACCTTGAGAAAGAAATCTTTGCTGCCCGAACACTGACATTTCAGTGTTACAATCTCACAGCTGACACAATTTGTTATAAAATCAAGTCAAAAACATATGCTGTAAAACAGAAAATCTCCCCCAACACGCTTCATGCTGGATCCCAGCGGAAGAGGCAGACACCAGCCTGCAGTTTAGATACAAAACCAACATCATCCCCACCTGAGGAATCAGTTATCTACAAAAGACAGAGTCAAAATGATTGCTCACAGGAGGAATATCAGATTCAAGGCCACAAGCACCTAAATTTTACACCACCATAAAAGTGCCCAGGGCTTGAGCAGCTCTGCTCACTTATCTGTAGACAAACAGAGTCGCTATCTGAAGGGATGACTGACAAGGAGACCTTGCCCAAAAAGCTTAGAGTAAACTGTCATTTAGCCTGTTAATGTTAAAACTTCAAAATACCTCCCCCCAAGAGATAAAACTACAAAGCATCCAGGAAAGCTGGAAAATTCCAAGTTCCAAAAAAACCTGGCACAATGGAAGGAGCTGCCCAGGAAGTTCCAAGCACTGCAGGACCCCTAGAGATGTTGGGAGCCTGTCCTGCTACTGGAAATGACCACTGGAGCCTACACACTTCCCAAGGAATCCTGAGAACTGGCTCTTTAAGGAATTTAAGCCCCTGAACAGAGGGTTCCTACAAAAGGGCCTCATCTCTTCCCCATCCTTGGCTTTATTTCCAATTTTTTTTTGCTGGCCAGGGGAGAGGAGAGAGGAGAGAAGGAGGAAAGTGATGCAACCGTACAAGGTGAAGATGCTGGGGTGTGAAGGGGGGTGACAGGGGCCAAACCCCAACTCTCACAGCCAAGGGAGCCCAGGAGGCACAACCCCATCCCTCCAGCCCTGGAGCAGGATGGAACAGCCACGGGAAGGGAGGCTGCTCGCCAAGCACGCCGGCAGAGGGGAGATGTGGGGCAGGAATTGCTGCTGCCAGAGGCCAGTGGAGAGGGATTGTGGCTGAGAGAGTGGCACTGCTGCCACCAGAGAGCCTTGGCAGGGCGAGCAGACAATACCCCCGGAAGGGGGGAGCTCCAGGACCCCGGCCAGGCCAAGTCTCCTTAGCAACCTGGCTGTGCCAGGGGCTGAGAAGAGCTCTGGGAATTGTCTCTCCAAGCTTCCTCGTCACCCTAGCACAGATAGTTCAGGACCTTTCACGGGAGCTAAAAGCCAGAACCAAAGCCCATTGAAGTCAGGGGGAAAACTCACATGGAATTCAATGGGCTTTGCATAAGGCATCCGATTCATTGAAAAAAAAGAAAATGAAAACTACTCTTATTTTTTGCTTTTGAATGGGCTTGTTTCCTCTCCTTGCAAATGTGTGATTCAAGTGTGGGCTAGAAAAATAAAAGCTTAATAGCAAATGCAAGACCAAGCACCAAGCATGAGCTCTGGGGACAATGGAGCGATCCTCAATTAAGGGGGGAAGAGAGGGAGAAAAAAATTACCTAATTTTTAGCTAGACACATTTACCAGAGCCTTTAATAGCAGTTTTGAAATGTTACTGACTTCTAAGGACTCATTTTGATGGCTGCCACTGAGCAGCTACAGAGGGATCCCTCAAATGCTGCCTCTGAGCACCAGTTCTGGATGGATAGCCCCTGGTAGAGGTTCTGTGCCTTCAGTCATCACTAAATGGGAAATGAAGTAGTTCCAGCTGTCACTGTATTGACTGAAAGCACAGACCTGCCATACCCTCTTCTTCCCTTGCCCTGGTCAGCACAGCACCCTCAGCTCTAGTTGTTTATTTTGTCTGACTCCAAGCTTGGGAAATACTCAGCAGCAGCCTGGACCCTTTTTGGAGAAAACACTATCCACTCCCAACCACCTTCCTTCAGATGCTGCAACATCTGTTCCTTTGGAAGATGCTAATTATGCTGTAAATTATGGGTCTCAAAAGCATCTTACAGCATTTTAGGCCAGACTGTAATCACAGCCTCTTGCATTGGCTTTGGCTTCACATTGTAAACTTTGCAAGATTGACTTGCGAGCCTTAAAAAAATTAACCACAGCCTTTTCATCCCAGGCTTGGACTGAAACATTCCTCCCCCATGTTTCATCTTCACCACAAGCAGCACTTTCCCACCACGTCCACTGGGCCACCTACCCATCCCAGGAGATCTCAGAAGGCTGCTGGGGTCTGGGAGCAGCACTGCTGATGGAGGAGCACGGCTCTGTCCCTGAATGAACAGCACAGCACATCTGGGGATTCCCTTGGGAGACACTTTACAGATGGATGTAAAGCCACCTGACACATCCCTTGTGCCACCAAGTGACCCACAGACCTCACAGAGTGGGAAGCCAGCAGTGTCATGACACCCAGAGCCCTCTCCAGCAGAGTCACCCATCTCTGGGGCACTCAGAGCCCTGTCCAGCAGAGTCACCCATCTCTGGGGCAGCCAGAGCCCTCTCCAACAGTGTCCCCCATCTCTGGGACACCCTGAGCCCTCTCCAACCCTGTCACCCATCTTCGGGACAGCCAGAGCCCTCTCCAACAGTGTCCCCCATCTCTGGGACACCCAGAGCCCTCTCCTCATGCCCTTATCCAAACCATACCCATGGGATTACCAAAACTGCTCCATCAGGAAGGGCAGTTCTATGGTAACTTCTCAGGTGACTTATCCACTGCCTGGAGCTGGCAGGAAGGTGAAACCTCCCGGGTGTAGCTCCAGTTTCCCACAGTGCAGCCTGCAACACCTCAAGGCTGAAGCATGATTTCTTCTCAGAAGTGGCACCCATGACCATTTCAGTCACAGTCTGAGGGAACAACTCCCTCCCTCTGTGCCACTCTGTCTCTGTGCTCCTTTTTTGACATCCCTGTTGAGACTGTACATGTAGGTACTATTATTGCTGGCTTTGATGCTGGTTTTGGTGATGTAGGTACCTCCTACAGGATTGGAGCATTTACTGAAGCCAAGGGGCCAGCCACAGGACATCAGTGCCTGATCAGCATCTATTTGGGCTAAATATCAACCATTAACAGAAAGATTGTAAGATTATTAAACCCTTACTGTTCAGTGTGTTTCAGGTTTCCATGCTGTGCTAGCTGACTGCAAAGGAACCAGTTTGCCAGGAGAAACACAAGGATTGCCATCCTTCATGAAAGATCCCACCTACACTAACTGCAGATCCATTCATAAGCACTCAGAGGCTGGATTAATAATTGTTCTCTGTCATTGTAGGACATGAAAAAATATGAGAGACTCTAAATATTACAGAAGGCAAAGAGCATAAGAAAACTTTGTTGTCTGATTCTTACTACCTTTTTATAAGGTGTTCTGACACAGACTTAACATGATTGGTGAATAGGAACGACACCTCTCTGATCCCATTGGTTAAACCAGAGAAACAGCTCAAATGTTTTGAGAACTAGAAAAGCAAAACACCACCTGGAGAAGGATTGTTTTGAGAAAGGAGAGTTGTTTGCCAGGATTTGTTTTGAGAAGAAGCTTTCTTAAGAATTTCTCCCTTGGGATAAAGTTATCAGGCTAGCAGGCTAAAATCTCTCAGACCCAGAGATATCAGGCCCACAGTTCCCTGCATTAGGGAGCCTTGCTGAGGTGAGTTCCAGCAGCAACTCCAGCATGAGGAATTGCAACTCGGGATTCTCTATAAATCCAGCATTATCCAAGTTCATACAAAGGACCCCGTTTGGAGCCACACTTGCACTCCACAGCCCTCGGTGCAAGGGTGTAGGAGGGGTCCAACCAGAGAGAAGCCAGCCCCCACAGGAATTTCCTCCTTCAAGGTAGCTCTCTACACATGGGCCAAGCCAAACCTTCGCTTCCTCTCCCCAGCACAAAGCCACTGCTTAGGGGCACCTGTGCTCTCTGAAATCCTGGAATCAGAGCACTCCTACCTCCACCCTTTGCTCCCTGGCGTGCAGGAGGAAGGTTGAGTGCTGGCTGCTCATCCAGAAGATCAGAAAGAACCAAGCAGGTGTAGGCAGAACACCTCTGCTAATTAACATCACGCGCCACACGTCCGTGAGCCAGGAGCTGAGCAGCCTCCGCCAGCTGCACGTCAGTTTGGGTTTCTCTCTGCACAAGATGAAGCTCTGCGTGCTGTTTATGGCCAATTCAGAAGTGCTGCTGAACTGTCATGTTCTATTTAAACAGACACACATACAAACCCCTGCAATCACCACTTCCTGGGTAATTTACACACGCCAAGGTGGAGCCCACAGCAAGTTAGGGACGATGCTCTCTTCCTAAACCCTGCAAAATCACAAGATGCTTGAAGCCTGGAAGGATTAACATCACTGTCATAGAACAGTAAGACAGAAAGACCATCCCTGGCAAGAACACTTGATAAAGAACAGGAGCCTCTCAGGCAGACTTGCAGAAGAGCTTATGGATCAGCCCAGCATTAGCAGTACTGATTATATCACACCTTAAAAATTACGGCATCGTTTAACCAGGAGGTATCAGCCAACAAAGGGTTCATTCCACTCCACGTTCCAGTACAGCAGGAGTCTCCATGTGCAGCATTTCCTACTGGCCCAACGCTACTTGAATAAATAAATTTGGTGGCCAAAGCTCAAAGGGGCACTGCTGCAGCTGGAGCTCCAGTGAACCTGGCACAGGGATCTGGGGCCAGCCTTCATCACCATTATCTAAGCTCCCTTTGTCCTTTCATTTAGAAGCCTTTTACACAAATTTAACACTCCTTGCTGCTGTTGTGTCTCTTACTCCAACCTTGCCAACAACTGGGCCCCACCACCCAGCACTGCTCTGGTTTTTGGGCAGCACCAGCAGTCAGCAGGGAACCAGACTCCACATATCCCTGCTGTCACTGAATACTTTCACAAGAAGTTAAACATTTGAACACTATTGAAGAATTTTAATGCTAAAGGTTAAAGTTCTGTCACATACATCAAAGCAGAGCCATTTGTTACCCACAGCAAAGCCTCTGCCACTCCATCCAACCTCCTTGTGACACTCAAGCCCTTCTACTCACCAAGGCCAGCCAAGTAAAAGGCAGTGCCTTTTAAAAATCTTTACAGAAGTTAAGCAGGTGTATTCAAACTCTTTGTCCTTGGCTTCACCACCTTCACCTCTAATTTTAAGTAATGGCACTGTTTCCCAAGCAGCCGAAGCTCCCACTGGTGTTACCCATCTGTCTCCTTGGATAGCTCTACAGCAGAGCTTCAGCTCTCAGTCCTATCTACATTTTAGCTAAAAATCCATCTCTGCACACCTTTACAGCAGAAGTGCATCTGCACACCTCTTCCTCACAGGGCAGCAAGACAGGGAAAAGACAGCGAGCAAGACTGACCTATTTGGCTCAATACAAAGCCCACTGATGTCAATTAAAACAGCCCCCCCCAAAAAAAAAATCAGAATCAGAACTACTTAAAAGCTGTCCTTTCAAATCACACATACATCTGAGGGTTAAAAGAGACAGGAACATCCAGCAAGCCTGAGGCTAAGGCAGGAAACATGAATGCTCTTGTTTTAAAACATGAAATTATCAACAGGGTTTTAAGACCAGTTTGTCCTTGAAAGCAAAGCCCTATTGTCAGGCTGACAGCGTGGGTTCCATCAGCCCCAAGGAGCAGAAAAAGTCATAGCAGCAAGAGTTGTACAACACTAATCTTGGAGCTCCCTTGCAGTGTCCCTCACACAGTGCATGCATAAGCAAATGCTTCATACATGTCTGAACAAAGGGTGGAGAGGCCTTATTTTAGTGTGAAAAAGTTATGGGAAACAGAACAATGAGAGGCTACAATTTTCATTGATATTCTTTTCAGTGTACCCTAAAAGAAAAAGGCCAGAAGAGAATATGAAAAACAGCTTGTGACTTCTCACAGACAAGTGGTAAAATTTTATTGTTCTGGCTGTTCCCAGAGACTGCATTAATTTTTACACCCAGAGATATCATCCTTTGTACTGTGCACAGCTCCCAGCACTCAGCTGCTGTATAATAACCAGAGACAATGCTGGGTCCAGCATCACTGCAATGGGCTCTCCAGTAGGCTCTGCCAAAGGTTTACTGCATGCCTGGCAAACAGCATCCCTCCCACAGGGATGATGTCCTCTCCCAGCTGCAGTGGCTTTAACTCACCAGTGCACCCAGTGTTGCCACAGAGCACACGGGGGGAGTTATTATTTCTGCTGGTATTGTGACCCAAGTACATATTTCTCATCTGCAAATTTCCTTTCCTGAAAACCGCTCCGCCTTTAAAGTGAAATGGAAAAGATTATGTAAAGCTTTAAAAGCACTCCTTATTTCTACACTTCTCCCCCTCTTTTCTTACACAGCACACTTGCTCTGTTGAGCAATGCAGGTGTGAAATTATTGGAAGCACTGCCCCTTCCCCAGCTCCCTGCCAGACACAGCCAACCAGCAGCTGACTGACCATACTGACTGTGCAGGTCTCAGGGCACAAAAGAAGCTCCAGCACCCAGAATTTCAGTGCTGGACAGTCCTGGCTCAGCCTCTTGGTAAATGTGTGTCAGCCCTCACTCAGCCCTTTGAGCTTCCCTTCCCTGGTGATGAAGTTTGGAGACATCCCACCATCAGCACCACATTCCCTGTTCTGAAAGCTGGACGAGATGCTGAAGAAGATTGCTCCTGGGAAGGCTCTGATTAGACATATTTGCCATTATATTTCCAGTAATTTGGGTAAATCCAAGTAAATTCCACAAGATGCAAGAGCATTCACAGGCTGGCCACCCTTGGACACAAGCTTGGTGCTCCAGAAACACAAAACTGATTTGTTAACTTTCTACAGCTTTTGTCCTGGTTCTGGCTGGGACAGGTAATTTTCTTCCTGGCACTGGTACTGTGCCCTGTCTGGATTAAGGATGAGAATAATGTTGGAACTCACTGATGGTTTGGTTGTTGCTGAGCAGCTCTCACACTGAGTCAAGGACCTGTCAGCTCCTTGTGCTGCCCTGCCAGGGGGGATACTGGGGGCACAAGGAGCTGGGGAGGGACACAGCCAGGACAGCTGACCAAAGAGATATTCCAGACCAAATACTCAGTGTATAAATTGTGGGGAAAGCTGGCCAGAAGCCACTCAGGAACTGGTCAGCAACTGTTTTTCATTTGCATCCCTTGACTTTCTTGAGTTTTATTTCTCTCTCCTTTCCTTATTTTCTTTTTCATTATTACCATTATATTTAAATAAATCAACTGCTCTTATCTCAACCCACAAGTCCTCAGTTCTGCCTTTCTGATTCTCTCCCCCACCCCACGGTGAGGATTAAGCAAGAGTGGTGTGGGGCTTTGTTGCCTGTTGGGGATAAATCCACAACATTCCTGCACCCCCATTTTCCTGCCTTTCAGCATAAATGGACAGCTTCCCAGGAAGCAGAGACAGGAGCACACCAACAGCCTCTGGGTGAGCAGCAGGTGCCAGAGCTGTTTTCTCAAGAAATGTCACTGAAAAGCAGTTGGGACAATAAAACCCATTTGCTGGAATATTCACTCAAATATACACACACATAGGTATGCTCACAGACACCCTAGGTGCACAAATATTAAAGAGAACCAACTGCTGCAATGAAATTATGTTGCTTGGTAATGCACACAATCCAACTGAACAGCAGAAACAGTGCTGCAGGTATAAACATTAATGAATGCGTGGAGATTCACTTATAAATGCAGAATACACAGAACAACTGATGTTTTGATCACCTTATTTTTGATGGTGACTAAAACCCCCATAAAAGTAGATGTAGTTTTAGACTTTTATAGGCATCTTGTAAAAATGATAAATTACTTTATACCAACTAATACACTGTCATGTTGGGTTCTTCCCTTTGCTAAAGTTCTGACAGTATCAGTGCTTGACTTTCATGAGAAGTCAAAAATTTCAACATATCCATGTTACCTTTCAAAGAGCAACCTGAAAAAAAATAAACTCGAATCTTAAATATACAGAGCAGTCCAGTATTCCAAAGAGTTTACCAAACTCTGATTTTTAATGTGCCTTTTTATGTTTAAATGGAACAACAGCTGTGGAAGCTGCACCACGGGAACAGTAGCAATCCAAAGATGACATAATGGCTTAAAATCCTCAAAAGCTGTAAATCACAGCCACCTCTGGATGTCAGGTCACACAGTGGTCTGCAGAGCAGAGAGAGGAGACCATCACTAAGGTTCTAAGTGTGACCTTTTTCCTTGTTAGACGTTTTACTGATTTGTCCATGCTTTTCTACTGCCAGATTCCTCACCCTCTTACCTTTCTCACCCTTGGTAACACCCCTTCATTTTTTTTTTCTCCTGGATTGTAAACCTTGTGTTTGTCTTTAATATGTCATCATACAACCTGTATCCCAGTTCATTTACAACTTTTCTATATTTATAATAATTTTTTTAGGTGGCTTTTTTTTTAAGACATAGCTTTACCAATTTACTGCCAATGACACTGCCATTTTTTCACTAATAAAGCTGTGAGAAAAGTCAGGATCAGGTCAGAAAGCCCCTCTTATTAGGCACAGACATGGCTTTTGACACAGGCCAATTGCACATTAACAAGGCAACAGTCTTGTGTTTGCATCCTCAAACAACTCCTGCAAATTCCTACTTGCACTTCCACAAGTAGGATACAGCACAAATTAGAAGGCATGATTAAAAATTATAATAACAGAGCTGAAACAATATCCTGTTCATCACTCATCAAAAGAAAGAGAAATAACTGCCTTGGGGCTGTAATATGACAGAAAGTGGGACAGGAGACCAGTCCTCCCCAGCAGACTCTGCAGGAAGCATTCCAAACATGACAAATTCACTGTTCACCCAGCAGATGAAGTAATGACACCAGTATTTGTCCATAAAATGTGATTTAGCCAGACTGCTCCAATGAAATCAGAAGCTTTAATGCTATAAAACTACAGGGTTGGAATATTTTTACCTTATTAAGGAAAGGGGAGGAGGAAAACCCATAAGCTTTCATTTTGCCTGAGCTGAACCATCACAGTGTGGGCTTTGTTGTCAGGAGCAAACCACACAGCCCCCGGCGCTAAACAATTTGCGTAATTCCTCCTGCGATGCACACACCTTGCCAAAAGCCCGGTGCCAGGTGTAAAGTCCACACTCTGGGCTTATCAGCACATTAAATAAAAGCATCTTCCCTCTCAGCCCAACCTGAGGGCAGGCATCAGCCTGGATTCCTTCGTGCTTTCTGTCCCTGCCTCATCTTGTCCCACGCCTGGAGCGCGGGGGTGAAGACATCGAGCCAAAGCTTGTCCTTGTAAAGAGCCAGTCAACAGCTACAGGAACATCTGCCAGAAATGCAAGTTTAGGCTTGGTTGTAATACCTGCTCCTTAACTCCTGCCAGACACTCATGATGCAACACCCGAGGCATGTTATTGAGTTGGTGTCAGTTCCTTTTTCGTACGTAACCCGAATCCTCAAAACAATTCTTTGGAAATTAAGGGAAGAACTGCACTTGAGTCAAACTAATTCTGAGCTTTATTTCAACAAGCCTCAGCAAAAAGCAAACAACAATCCATATGTTTTTATGAATTTGGGAATGACCAAATGGAAACATGTCTTTAAAAAAAAAAATAATCTGTGCTTATGCCATGTTTGCAGCTAGAGACTGCGGGAGCACATGAAAGTCCAAAAATAAAACTTGACTAGAAACAAAAGCAGAAGTTTTTCCTTCTGTCTAAACGAAAGGAAACATAAACAGGGAAGTACCAATAGCAAAATGTCGATTCCATTTTAACAAGATTTTTAACAGCGTGCCGTAAAAAAAGAGAATAAAATTTATCCTATAGCACTCTAAAACCACCAGGAGTTCAGAATAAAAGTGTTTTTCTGCACAGCCGTCAGTAAGATCACTCATACATAAGATTTCTGAGGCACAAGCTTTAAACTGAGAGTCATTTAAAATGCTTTCTGGATGAGAAGTTACTCTCATCCTGATTTTATATGAAAATATGAATGTTTAGGGACAGCTGCGTGGTGCTCTGCCACCCTGGAGCTCACTCCTCAGCAAAGAGAGCCAAAGGCATGGCCATTAGGCAAATTAGGAACTGCTCAAAGTACTGCTAACCTGGCTGCAAAAGGGCTTCTTTTGAAAACAAAAAAGTATTTGTGACATATTCATTTTTACAGCAAACAGCAGGGTCCTCATGTATCCTTTGTAGAGGTGTTGTGCTACTGAAGCTGCTGCTAAATCCCAGTAAATGAGGTAACGTGGCAAACTTCACCTGAAACCAAACCATCTTTTGTCTCCCCGGATGACAACATTAAATAGGGCAGAAACGGCTACCTGGACCAGGACTGCTCAAAGAGTAACCTTTTTTTTTTTTTTTTTTTTTGCTGTTAAAACCCAAATTCAATTAGTTCCTCCATGCTCAAACAGAACTGAAATTGTACTCCAGCAATAATTGCCATCCAAGAGTGATCTAATTATATACAAGTCTCAGTGGCTGCATTCCCACGTTGCTTCCTACAACCCGGATTCACTACAATACAACTCATAAGTGGAAACCACCTCGTTTCCATTCCTTCTCCCTTAAGATTGCACGACTTTATATACATTTAATGAGAATGGAGTTAGTCTATTAGTAAGCTTACCATAAAAACCCGAGTTTCTACCTACTGTTAAATACAAAGGAGGAGAAAAGGCATTTCAGCTGCATGTGAAAACCAGCTGATGGGCTAAACTATACAAGGAAAGAACATTCTTTTAATTAAGGTACTGGATTAGGATTCAAAGACTAGCTTTGCTTCTTGGCTCTGTCACCAGCTTCCTGTGTTACCCAGGGCAAGAAATTTCATCACTCCACGGCTCAGGTTTTCATCTCTAAAATGGACAGTGACATTTCCCTCTCCTGGCCTTTCTGTATTTCTGTTGTAAGAAATTACTGTGTGCTGGCACGTTGCCCTGGACAATAAGTATCCAATACTAATTGAAGCCTCTGGGTGCTACTCTAATAAAAAGCTAAAATCGACTCATCTCCCTTCCACAGCATCCTGGTGGAGTTTTGTATCACCACCATTTGCCACTACTGCAACCTAACACATCTGAGTCCCTGAGCAAAGCCCTGCTTCAACCCCCACTTGGAAATGGAGAAGGAAGGAAAAAGCCACTGATTGGGGTATCCCAAACATTCAGAGAATAACTTTGTGCAGCCCAGAACATCCTGGCCAGCTTGAATGGGCCATTCCCAGCTAACACAGTCACTGTGCACAAGTATTCTGTGCAACAGAGAGGCTGCCAATGACTTGCTGCTTTTTTTCTTCTGTATTTTCTATTCCCACTGTAAAAAAAAAAAAAAAATCAGTGCAAGGGTTTTGCCAGGTCTGTAAATTTGAACAAGACCATCTGAGCTGACTCTTAAAGAGTTCTCTCAAGTAATTACAAGGTAAAAATGAGAATACTTCACACCTACATTCTGACTGAAAACTTCTCAGCCCTGCTGGCTCCAGGCTTTTAATTGTCAAAAGAGTTCAAGGTTTGGAAAGTTATTGGCATATTCCTAACTAGCATTGTGTCACCATTTGGCACAATTTTTGCTGGGATACCTCCCAACTCTGTGACATAATCAGAGGGTTCTCTACATTACACCATACAGTCAGATGCTCATGTTAGTGTAATATGTTACCATGTTTAATACCATTTGCTATTACTTACACTTAATCAGCTCTGGAACCAGTTAAACCATATAGGAAAAGTAATTTCAGAGGCTTTCAACTGACAGTTTTCTACACAGAACTTGACCTAGAATTACGACCTGAAGTTTGTAAGATGCGGTCTACGTACGCAATTGCCTCTAAACAAACATTCATAACTCTCCACAACCCTGTGGGAACTGAAAATTCATATGAAAACAGAAAAAGGGGCATAAAGTTAACTCTGTAGAACTGTCTCAACTAAAAAAACTGTCAGAGTTTCCCCTTCTGGCCAGCCTTAATTTACTGCTTCAGCAATTTTATGCTCCACAATTACTGCAAGCCTCCAGCCACACAGGAATGGCTGAGAACTCCAACATCAACCCCCCTTTAGGTTAAAATCCCCATCTCTTGAGAGATTCACACTAAACTCAACCCAAGGTGCACATTCCCATGCACAGGTTTGCAAACAGGCTCACAATTATACCCTTGAACTCATCAAATGAAATGAAAGAAAAAGAGTGGTAAAATTACTAAGTATGTAGGACTCCAGAACACAGGATGTGACTTGCAAAAGTAATTTTTGGACTCCTGCTTTCATTTCTTACAGGACACAAGCAGGGTCCTCTGGGTGCCATCAGCGGGGTACCCAGCACCCCAAACCTCTCATCACTTTTGAAAACTTCATTATTTACTTTCCTCCCTCTCTATAGGAAAGGACTAGACATTTAAATAAATGACATAATCCTTACTCCCATTCCATTCATTCATGCAGGTCAGTATAATTTACAGCCAGGAAAAATAAACTTCTGCAAAATATTCCTCAATGCAAGACATTCAAAAGGCTCAAAGCAGGAGAGGAGGTGAGAGGGCTTCTGACAAATATTTGCTCAAGTGACCGCATCATCCACGAACACATTTGCTGAGAAAAAAAAAATGGGTGAAGAAATTTATGGTCAACACGAAACACGCCAGGCTGGGACAGGAAAACGAAGAGGGGGTAGAGAAGGGGAATTTTTAACCAGTTTCATTTCAGCAAGGAAAGGTTTTGAGTCAGGCCTAGAGCCTGGCAAGCCCCTGCAGGCAGCCTGAGCCGTGGGTGAGGTGGCCAGCAGAGAACCACACCATGCAGAACACAGCTGACTACAACCACTGACAGCCATCCCGCAGCCGTTGCTGCTGCACCCTCCATAAACTTTGTTTAAACAAGTGTTCAAACAAAAATGGCTTTGCCAGCCACCCAGCTCGCCTCAACCATACCCAGAGCTCACTCTGTGACAAAATATTGCCAAGGCTATGAAAACCCTCGCTGCTTTCAGGGTTGACTGCCCAAACTCAAGTACAGGTGAGCTGGGTGGTTCATGGGCTCTGAAGACGTATAAGTACAAGGGCTGGTGGTGGGGCTTTAGTGTGATGGCATCCTCATCACAAAGTGATCTTTCTTTCCTCCCCTGCTCCACAAAGGCTAGCTCTCCTCAGCATTTTCACAGGGAGTGTTTTCCTTTCCTGTGCCCAAGAAGCTGGGACTTGTTTCCTCTTGGATTTAAGTGTGTCCACAGATTTAGGTGGTCTCAGACAAAACAAGACACCATTTTTAAAGACCATCCATAACAGAGCAAGGGATATATTTTGACTCACATAAAACCCATCAAGAACTAGGGAAATGAACATTTTGTCACCATTTAAGTCATATAAGCCCACACTTACAATAAGATATTCCACTGAGAATCTATGGAGTTGGGCTGTCTATCACCAGCCAAAAATAGCATACAATAATCAAATTAATTTTTGCTTTCAATAGCGATTGATCAAAAGTTCATAGAGCTTGTAATGCTCAGATCACCTCACAAAGCTGGAGAGAGCAAAGCCCATTCAAGACACACTTCAGAAACCATGGCTCAGATCCCTAAAGGTCCTATTAGAAAAGCCACACTGGTTATTTTGGACAGCAACGCCTTCAGAGTCAATAAAATTGCTCACACCCATCCAGGCTAATCAGCAAAACTAGAGGTGAACAGAAATTGTTCCTGAGACTTCAAGCTCTAATTTAGCTAACCACTTAAATAAATATCTGTAAGCCTTATTAAAGTCAACGGGATATGAGTATTAATAAGATAACATTATTAAGCCTGTGTTTAACAGTCCTGCGTAATCACAGCTTTGCTGCTACTTAAAAATTCACACATCTGTTTAGAATTTGTCCTCAGGTAAAACACTTCAGAATTTTTATCATCTGTGTTTTGAGGACTGCTCAGAGCCCACCCAACAGGCTGCAGTCAGATCTCTGTTAGACTGCTGTGAATGAAAACTGCCTTTCCTGAAGCTCCAGATCTGCTCTAACTGCAAAGTCAATATCGAACATTTCACCTAAAAAAAAAATCATTTCAGCTATAATAACAGGACTCTAAAGGATTGCTTGACAGTTTTCATAACTGCAGTTGTTAAAGTCTGTGTTGGTACAATTGTACAAGTAATAATTAAATTGCAATGCTAATGATTAAAATTGCATCAGCACTTATTATATTTGGTCGTCATTGCAAACTTGTGGGTGGATATTACACATGGATATTATACTTTTTGCCAAGGCAGGGGTAGATTAATCCTACAGACACGAGTGAGACAGATGAATACATGAAGTTATGAAGCAATTGGCTGTGCAGCGAAATCTTATCTTTAGAGTACTGTGAAATCATCTCCAAAATAAACGCGGAATGGATCAGAGCAGTTCTAAAGGCTTTAACAGAGAAACTCATTAGTGAAAAACATTGTCCTGCCCACGAGGGCTTCACTTACCAACCACGTCGAGGTGGTAGGTGTGGTTGATGGAGCCGTACTGGTTCTCCACTATGCACGTGTAGTTCCCTTTGTCCGACGGCACCACGCTCTCCATGATGAGGCTCCAGTGCTGGTTACGGACCTGGGGGATGGAACCAGAGAGGTTGGGATCTTCTCAAAAGTTTTACCTGCTCCCCTTCCAAAAAGACTGTTCCCTGAATGATTAGCCTTGTGTAATCCACAGCTGAAAGCCTCTTCTGTGTTCGTTTGGCCGTTCTGGACACTGAAATGATTTATGCTTGATCCAGGACAGACGGCTGCAGCAGTGAAAGCTTTCACACCTTCTCCTGTAAATTTACCTGGCCCCTGCTCCAAGCACTGCAGATGTCAGTGCACACTCAGTCCTCCCAGGCTGACCAGGATGGCACCAATTAACAGCAGTTGTCTTACTGGACTTTACCTTTCAACCCAAAGCGGATGCACACCCTCAGGATATTCCCCATCTGTCTCCAAACAACCACTTGGTAATAACTACCCATCAATACAGGATGGATATGATCCCCTAACATCTAAGTCTCCATCCTTCCTAAAAGCTCAATTACACAGCTTGTGTTTTAGAGAAACTGAGGGGTGATGTTGGGATTCCTCCCCCAGACCTCCTGCTGCTCTGGGGTACCACAAGAAAGAAATGAATCCTAAAATCATGCTGCCTCATGAAAAATGCCCGAAAAAAATCCTCTGGGAAACAGAACGTAAGGATATACACTTATCTCACAGAATCCCTCTCAGACAATTTATTAAAGGTACTGATTCTGTTCCCATTTGAACTCCAAAGGAGTGCTGGCATTGGTCTCACAGAGAAGAGGATCCAACCCAGTACTGGAAGGATACAGAGCCATCCGGTACATACATATATTTCCTGCACAGAAGTTGGCTCCCAAAATGACCTTTTGCTGGCTATGGACTAATTCCTTGTTTCAGCATTACATTTTTGACAAAGTGCTCAGAAACCTTAATGTTCTTTGTAGCTGCAACGTACAATTCTTCAACTGCAAAGTACATATTTCAGCAAACGGAATAAAACGCAGTCTGGTACAGTCATTTTAATCAGCCAAATGGAAAGCAGTAATTCAGTGCTGTACACCAGAAAAATTTATGGACCATTCAGTGATGCTTCCAGTAACCATACATTCTTAAAACATCATTACAACTATAGCTATGAAATCCTGCATCGTGCCTGACTATTTTGTAGGTCCTTATCCAGCAGGAAAAGCTCCACAGGGCCACATCCCAGTGCCAAGAGCACTTGCTGGAGGTAAAAATGCCTTCAGCTCAAAGCTTGGAAGAGAAGTTCCCTCTATAGGCAGCTCCTGGCTCTCCTAGTTCCCCCAGCTAGTAATTATCTCAATAGCTGGATATGTCTGTTATTGCTTAGTTGTGGACTAATAATATTAGCTAATGACTGGCCATGTGGGCTTTGAAAAGGAAAGAAAGTGTGGGCAAGATTCCAGCAGCAGGAGAAGAGAAGATGCTAAGCCAACATCAGAGAAATGTGTGACACAGCCTCAAAATCTCCAACCCAAACTTAAACCTTCTCTCCTCAGCCCCTCGTGTTGATGGTCAAACAATTGGATTGATTTCATCAAAATGATATCTTGATTTTTCTTCACACTGTGAAGAGCTAAGGAATAAGTTTATAGAACTAGAAAGAGTTTATCAGTGTTATTTTAACATATTGTTCTGCTAAGCAACTCTGAAAGTTTGGGCCAGGAAGAACTGCTGTCATAAACTGTTGGTAAATAACAAATACAACAGCTACATATTTTGAGTATTTTACTTCTTTGTGATTTATTTTGAAGGACGCTTGGTCAAAGTGACCTGAACTTTCTGCCATTACAAGTTAAAACACAGTTCTCGGAATCAGAGCAAGAGTTTTTAACCAATCTGTAAAACAGGAAGAACAGATCATAGCTCCACAAAAGCTAAAACAAATAAAAAATCGTAAACAAGCTGCAGGTAATTAATTGGACAGGAAAACACAAGAACTTGTTTATGTTCACTAAGAAAACATAACTAACTTACAAGTGGATATACTGGATGGCAATATTAAAAAGTATTTGTGCAACTTCCCTTCTTGTAACTCCATGGACAGAGATAATATCTTTATAACAAAACAACAGCTTAAGCCACTTTGGTTTAAGCTAAACAGCTGTTGTAGAGGTCCCAAGCAGTTATGACACATTGTCAGACAACAGGATTTATGTCAGGGATCTGGATCCAACGAGAGTGTTGGCTTCGTGCTCTGTGGCTACAAGTGCAGCACTGCACAGTGCAGGAAGAGCCCCCTTTGCTGGGGATGAGCAGCCTCTTCTCTCTCTGAAGATTTCCAAATTCAACATTTCATTCTCAGACGTGCAACAGCCCAGCCACATCCACACAGCTTGAAATACAGGCTTTGGTAATGTGGCCTTTCCTTTAAGTGAAATGCCACATCCCTTAGTACAGGTTTTTTCCTGACTAGTTGTGGACATTTCTAGCAAATTATTGTTAAACAGGTTTTTTTGGGGGGGGAAAATCCTCTCCATCAAGTTTTTAACCATTCTTCCAAACAATCTCTCCAAAAGATTCAATTTTTATCTGTATTATCAATATCATATGCATACAAACAGCAACCTTTAAGTTATAGCTTAGAGGTGGGAAACAAACTGGAATCAAAATGCCAAGAAATATTGGTCAGAGAACTGGGAAATGGCAAGGAATTTTTCATAGGAATTTTTCATTTTTGCTCTTGGAGTATACCGTAAAAAACAGTGAACAGTTCTGTTCAGTCTTAAAATGTGTGTCTTCACTGAAGAGATAATGTCATGAAAAGCTGTCACTTAGCTAAAAATGGATCAATTTTAAACCAATTTCAAAGGAAAGAAGGATTAGAAACCAAAATACAACCCTCCACAAAATCAGCCCAGTTCAGACAGCAGTACAGTGGTACTGCTCAAAGAGAACAAGTACAGTCCAGCCCTGGCAAAGGCCATAGGCTTGTGCAGTTGTTCCTATAATCAGGAGTTTTCTTACTCTGTATTTACCTGGCTGAATTTAAATGTGTTTAAGACAACTGCAGTGATGAGGCTTATCCAAATGCATGGGTGAAAACACACACGTGTTAATGCTTAAACAGTAACAGCTGATAGAAGTGCATTTGCTTTCTGGGTGGTGCACAGGAAAGAAAAGGCTCCTGTGGTCTCAGAGAGGATTTAGATTATCAACTCAAAGAAAATATAAAACGCCTCTAAAGGCACAAACAAGAGTTATCATCACTTCAAAAAATCAGCACAAAAAGGATTTAGATATTCAAGAACTGATCCTGTTCTCTTTATTTTAAGGAGGTTGGGTATATCTTGAAAGATCATAAAAGGATCAATTTTGAAATTCACCACCCAGAATTAGTCACAGCGCAGGAATTCCACCCTGGAAGCTATCTTGGCCAGCACATACACCCTCCTGCTAGCCTGCCTGAGTGCAAATTGACTCAAGACATTCCCCAGTCCCAGGGACAAAGTGCTGCAGGCCACTATCTGATTTAGATAAAAACAATACACCAAGGGACTTCTCAGCTCTTAGCAGGAAAGAGGTGGCTGAAGGATTACTGGGAAACTTTGCATTTTCCTTCCCTTCCCTTTGTCCCTTAAGGCTTCAAGGGATGATTGTCTCTTCTGTTAGAGAGGCCAGGTTTGGTTCCAGCCATTCTGCCTCAAAGTATTGTGAATATCTCCAGCAAGAACGCCTTGCAGACAGCAACACCCAGATTCAAGACAAGCTCATGTGCAAGATTTACCATGAGCTGCTGTGATACCTGGTTGGACACAGACCAGCACTGATAGACTCAGTCCTTCCTGAGGATTCCTCCATTTAAAGTTCATTGCAATAGTGGTGTCAAGAAAATGCAATCCCCTCTCTATTCTAGTATAATTTTGCCTAAGCCCACAGTGACTTCATCCTGCCCCTCTAAGAAGATGAGAACACAGGTTCCAAAAGCTCTGGAGTCCTCACTCTCTAACACCCATTCACTGGGAATGAGCTTCCATCTTCAAAGATGATTATTCAAAGTGACAGAATATAGAATATACGTGGATTTGGTAGATTTGTCAACGGTAAGTAAATCCTACAAGATAATTTAAAATTTAATTTATTTCCGAGCAACAAGAAAGTCTGAAATCCTCAGCTGCGTGGCCTCTTTCTTTTCCTTTGGACTAAAGAGATATAAGAAATTGTGATTTAGAATTAGACTTATAGACTTCACGTATCCAGCTGGCTTCAGGAACAGGCACCTGTGGTTCCTTCCCAGAGCACATACATACCTAGGAAATTGCATACATTTAATACACATGACCAAAAGTTTAATTTGTGCAACTTAATGGGCACAACTCTAAATGATCTCCTTAACACAGACAAGCAGGACCAGCACAGAGCTCCACATGAGCTGATTTACCCCACCAAAGATCCCCCTCCCAAAGTAGGCAACAGGTACCTGCATCCTGCCTCTCTAGACACACATTTTCCTTCATGGTCTTCAAGGGTGATATCTTCATTTCCCCTTCATCAGATTCAAAGTGTTCAAAATAACAGCCTGGTTACTACCAGAACAGTTACCATTATTTTCCAAGACAGGATTAGTTTGGTTGGGGATTTTTTTCCTTAATTGGCACTTTTTTTGTTTTTAAAAAAGCACTGGGAAGGGCAAAAATCACTGAATTGGAGCCAATTCGTTAACACTCCACAGCGTTATGAAAGGCAGAAGGTGTTGCCAGGTGTACACTCATAAGCAACAGAAATTTATGGTGTAAGCAAACATAGATGGAAAAGTCTACTTAGATAATTAGTGCTCATGCAGGGAGACTTTCTGGGCTCTGCTCTCTGCTAACACAAATGTTGGAAAAATTGACACTTTCTACAGTAAATCCAGCTAGAGAGGAAAGGAGACTGAGGCTTGTCCTCTGCACTGGAAAACAGACTTTTTTGCACCAAGCAGGACCTGAATTGACAGCTCACAAAGCAATGGCTCAACCAAGGCAGCCCCCCAAAAACACCACAACCATGGGGGCAAGGCAGTGGTGCAGGACTCGGGGCAGCCTCAGGACTCAGAACTGAACTCTGTCTAGCAAGGACAGTTAACTCGGGTCTAACGACCACTGCAAACTGCTGGGAGCAGCTCAGCACACGCTCCAGGCTGGGGATTCCAACCCTGACACAACCTGACCGCCTCAGAAGCTTCTCCTCTTTGGGGAGGAGGTGCCGAGGTGTCGGGGACGTGAGGAAACCACTGAGAGAAGACCCACACAAGAGGTGAAGGGAAGTCAGAAATGGCAATGCTTGAACAGCAATTTGCCACCAAAGTCACGCATTCCCAGTTCCTTGGAGAAGAGGGATCAGATGACCGAATCCTGACTTCTGACCTGACCTAGGCAGATACCACGAGGTTAAAGGTCCGTGCACTAACACACAGAGAGAGCTGGCCTCCCTAAAACTCTCTCTTAATCAGTAACCACCAGCTCAGAATAAGACATCTAATCTGAAGCTATTTAAAATTCAAACAAACCCTTCCAAGTAATTGCTGTTACTTTCCCTCAAATTCTTCTTCCCATTTCAGTTTCACAGGCCATAAACTCTATAGAAAATAATAACTTTTGACTTCCAAGGCTTCCTTTATTAAACTGCCTTACACTCACCAAAGCGGATGGTCGTGTTTTTGACAAAGCAGCCAAAAATGAATAGAGCAAAACAGTGTTAATCTGCCTTGCTAAGTCGGTCTTTAGTTTTCCAAATATGTCTCTATAAATAATCCTTAGCTGCACTGCTAGGCTAGAAGCTTGAATTTCAGAAAAAAAAAAATAAATATGGAATTAGTGCTCAGTAACCGCCAAAGAAACCACCCACCCTTCCCCAGAAGAAAACAACCACCTCTTTTTGCTTCCACGTTTGATCCAAGGCCATTAAAATATTTTCTGTTGACTTCAGCAAGTTTTTGGTGGGGTTTTGGTTTTTTTTGAGGGGGAGGAAGGCTGGCTTTGGGTTGTTCGGTTTTTGGGGATTTTTTACAGCTTTGATCAAGAAGAGAAATTACAAAACGCCGTCGTGAGGCCTTACCTTGTACCCGCCAATGCGATGCTCCTGCTTAAACTCCTTCCCGTTTTTCAGCCACCGCATGGTCGGCGTCGGGTTTCCCATGGCCGGGCAACGGAACTTGACGGTGTTGGCGGCCGGCACGGCGTGGAGCCTCTTCTCCATCTTGTCCGTGTGTGTCCAGTAAGGCGCCCCTGTTCCGAAGGGACACATCCAGAAACGTCAGCGCTCGGAAACTGAGCTCCCTCTCCAGCCCCTGCCACCGGCGTGAAGAGCCGCGCGAGCCCGTTTTAAGCAGAGCTTAAAAAGAGCGCACGACTGGAGAGCACAGGCTGCAAGTGTCAGCCAGGGGTTTGCAAACGGCTCAGGCTGCTGCTCTGGGTATTTAATTTGCGACAAAATCCCAATAATTAACCACAGACGACTTTTGTTTGGCATATGTCAAGTAAGACACAGGGACCGGGTTTTCATCAGACACTTTTGACCTCGAGCTGAGTTACTGTGATGGTTCAAGCTCAGAATTTTTGGCCCTCAGCTGTGAAGCCAGACAGACACCAAGACAGAAGATGCTTGGAAGCATCAGCCTCCCCCTTTCCCCTTCTGTGAGAAGGGGGATAAAAACACCCACCTGCCTGACAGCATGCTAAAGCCTGAGCGTGTGATGCCAAGGTGAACTGTGCTGCTACAGCCACAGAAACCACTGAAATGTATTTACAAATGGAACGCATTTCTGAAATCTTAACCTAAGCAGAGGATACCAAATGAGTAAATGTGGATCAGCAAAAAACATTGTTCATTTTGGAGGGGTTTCCCACACTAATGAGCTTCTTGAAGTCCAAAGGGTCAGTGACATCTGAAAACACGGCATAAAATGAGAGTGTCTCTCTCTCAAACCACATTTTCTGAGGTGATCACTTTTCCAGACCCTGACATGGCTCTCCTGGCTCTCACTCACTCCTTGCCATGTCTTGGCCCAGCCTGTGCCCACGTGAACATCATGAGAAGCACATTTGTCATGTACCAGCAGAGGAAACACAGCAGAACAAAATTTACAACTACCCATATGTTTTTACCCTCACAGAAGTAAACCCAAAGACAAGGTTATCCCATGCTCTGGATCCTTGCAGCACTTCATCTCTACATTTCTCAACGTCTTCATAGCATTGCTTCAGTCATCTCACCATAACAGTTTTGTTTAGAAGTTAAAGATTCAAGATCTGTTTAATAGTAGGAAACATTAATTTCTTTTACAATGGAGTTTTCCTGAAGCAAATCAGATTAGCCTGGAATTTTTAGGACTAGAGGGGTCCAGAAAAATAACTCAATTTCTCTCAGCCCTGTTTCATTTCCTTCATTAGCAGGCCAACACTCCACTATAAATAAATGCTTCCGTTCCTCAAATATTTATAGCAGTTCTTACAATCAGTGCAAACTCAGAAATCCTGCTGCCCCCCTCTCTAAATAAAAATACAGCTGGACAGAAAATACAGGAATAAATTCTTTAACAAAGTCTCTCTCAGTATAAAGAAAACATTCTAAAAGCAAGTCCTATAACGATGCTATGAACGATAAGTGTTTGGGTTGGGTTGTTTTTTTTTTTGCCCGAAGTGGCAATTAGTGTTAAAATTAATGAAGTAGAAAAGCAAAGCAAATTTGTGCATGTAATCAAAATAGAAAATCAAGCAGCTATTGAAAATTTAACTGCAACACTAAGAAATTGTTACACAGACCAAAGTGAATTAGGGATGCAAGGAAAATCACTGTTAACATTATTTGCTAAAAGCAGGATCACATTAAAACCACAGAAGACTTTAAACAAAGCCAACCAGAGGAATTAACTGCTACACGCAAAGGCCAAATTACATTACAAGTACACCAGGCAAAGGCAGAATTACATGCTGGTACTGAGGGATTAAAAAGCTATTTTCCCTGGACTGCTAAAAAGTCTTCCACAAGGCAACCACTGCTGGGCCCTACTCACAAAGCTCCCACAAAGTCAAAGCAAACTGAGGCAGGTCAAAGACAGTCAACCATCCAAACCAGTTGTATCAGCATCCCAGCCAGATCAGAGTGCTTACTCTAACCTCTAGATGGGTTCTGCCAACCCAGCAACTCTGCAGCCAGCACGGCCCCTTCTCGTCACATCTGCCACACGAACCTTTCTCAGATGCACGGAGCACAAAGAGCTCGCGTGCAGCCACGGGCAAGCACAGCCTCTGAGCCACGGGCTCCACAGGTCACCCATGGCAAAGCTGCCCTGCAGCCCACGGGCTGGAAGGGCCAAGCTCTGGGAAGCTCCCATCAGGCTGCAGACTGGGACCAGGGCGTTGCAGTCGGTCAGGATGCAGCCACCAGCAGCTCCCCAAACAAAGCTGCTTCACGCAGCCAGGTTTGTACCGTGGTGTAGTGCAGCCCATCCTCTGGTTTTCTTGAAAACAACCATCCTTTCCATCAACAATCTGCTCCTGGAAAGGCTCCAATACAACAAATGCACAGAGGAAAACCTCTGACAGAGATGGGTGCACAAGAGGCCAGGCAGATGCAGCGAGGAATGAAGAGAACCAACTCAGGTTTGTCCCACAGAAGGGGAAAGGAAACACCCCAGAATGGGAGAAAGGTCTGTTTGGAAAGCTCCCCCTCACAGAACCCTCAGCATAACCTGCAATGCTCCTAAATTACGGGTCAGCTTGGAGAAAAACATGCAGACATCACACATGGAAAGCACCATCTGAAAATGCTTCAAGACATCCTACATTTTTCATTATTGGCAGCTCCTCAGCATGTTCAAGGAAAAGAGGAAAAGGCAGCAATATCCACAAACCATCACACTTGCCCTCAAATTGTGCTTTCACCCAGTGATTGATCTGATTAACACACAGCATTCCTCTTTATAGATTAAATCATCATAACCTGAAACACCTTTTAGTGCTTCTATTTGTCTTGAGAGGAAAAACACCGAGCTTCACTAAAATAATGATAATGAACACAGTTAATAGTAGGTATCACCAGGTGCTGACCGCTCTCATGGGCCATGTCCATCACATCCCATCACTACCAGGACAGGTGAAGTAGGTGGCACCACTGCTAAAAGTTCACAGTAACCACAGGGCAGACTCAAGCAGGAAGCAGTGACGAGCAGCAGGGGAACGGGTGGGAATTCCTGATTGCTTTTAGAGTTCTCATTAGTGAAGAAAATATCCTGCTGACCCACACTGCACAGACATTACATCTAATCAGCCAAATCTCCTTCATGTGAAATTGAAATTAGGAAGCCCAGGGGACCACTTCACTTCAGGACTCTTCAGTTTTTATTTGGGCTTATCTAATACAAAGAAACACAAAAGTAGTCAATTCCAAGCCTGCCTGACAAGCACCTCCAAACAGGCAATAGAGTGCCATAAGTGACCACATCAAACCCCTCCAAGGTTTTCAGTACTATTGTATTTGACCTTTAATTAAAAAACACTTCAAGGCAACATCCAATTTTTGCTGCTCCCCTGAGTGGGTTTCCACGCTACAGGATTTGATGAATTTGAACCTTGTTTCATCCTCTCTGAAACTCTTCAAAGCATGAAAGGAACAGCATGTGGATTACATTTAGATACTTTTTGTTCTTGGTGCCAATTTACCATTGCTTGGCCCAGAAGAAATTGTTTAAAGTGCGATAAGAAAAAAAGTCATAAAGCTTCCAGTTGTCTGACCAGAATTCAAGGAAGAGCAGCAGCATCTTCAGGGCTGCCCAGGGGTCTACAGAAAAAATGAGCTGGTAGACTTGATTGCAACCACCACGACAGCTGCTGCCTTGCCAGCATCAGGTCAGGATGACAGAAATCCCTCAAATTAGGGCTGCCTCTCAAAATCACAATGAGGACAAGGCAGTAAGTGTCAGCAATGTCTTTTCCACTGCTGCCAGAATGATGATCAGCACCTAAGTTTGTAAAAGCGAGTCCTTGGAGATGACCCTCCAAGAACGAAGCTACGGCCCATCTTTAGGGTAACAAAGGGGGAAACTCGAGTTGCCAACAAAGCCATTTTGTGGAGAAAGGGGACTTTTGCAGTGGAACCAATCCTGCACCTTCTCCACGAGCACTAATCCCTTCAACAAAAGCTGGAAGTAATAAAAAGCTATTCAGGATGCAGTCTGGAACAAATCTACCACAGTGTTTTTTCAGACAGTTAAAGTATCTGTCAAGCTAAAGGGACAGCAAATGCAGAGTGAAATCTGCTCTGAGTGCCTCTTACTGAAAAATACACACAAGGCCAGTGGTCAAATGCACGTGGGTACACACCAGTGCCCTCCTCTCCCAAGGAGGAGCTGCTCCTCACATCTACAGAGTCACCTACAGCCTCCACTGACTTCAAGTGCAATTGTATTTTCTGGGCAGCCTTGAAAATTACACTAGATTTCCTCAACAGCCTCTCCACCTGCATTTCGAAACCTTGGCCTCTGAAATATGTATTTGCAACAGAGGCAAAGAAAATAAAACAGCTTAAAAGAATACTCAGCAGTGTAAATAAAACAGCTCTAAAAAGTTTGTTTTAGTTTTAAGTATGCAGGAATGAGAATGCCAAGGTTCAGCTTCCTGTTGAAGGCACTACAGCCATTTCCTGCCTCGTCTCATCATAATTAACATGCCAAGACAGCTGGACTTTATCAGAATTGTTTCATCAAAAAGCAACAACCTTTGAAGACTATAGCCTTTTGTTTCCATCAGTAAAGGCATAACCAGGCCAATTTCCATTGCTTATCCTTAATGATCACAGCTGTAATTTGTATGTAAATCATCAGTTAAATCATTTGAGATCTGCAAAGCTCAAACCCTGATTGAGGAAACACTTGAAAGACTTCTGTAAAAGAGCAGCAGCCAGGGACTCTTGTGAGGTCGTGGACTTCCCCAGGCTCGACATCTCATAGGCAGGGAAGGGAAAGGGCATTTGGAAGGTAAAGTGCACTGTGTACCACTGCCTGCCCCGCAGCACACACAGGGAAGACACAGCTCCTGGCTCACCCTTCCATCTGCCTTGTAACAGCATCTTCAACTGGATGAGGCATCTTGGGTGCGACAGAAAATTTGGAAAAGAAGGCTTACAAGGCACTAGGCACACCACACCAAGTGCCACCCCTGACTTTCACACCTATCTCAAATCACAACCCTCTTTCAGCAGCCTCCAACTAACCCAAGGGAGTTACTATGATGCAACTTTTCATTGAACACAGAATACTTGGAGGGACACAGGGCCGCAACCCTTCAGTCACCTTCCTGCTTCCAGCTTGGACCCTGGGGAGGCTGTGCTGCTCCTTCAGCAGACAGTGGGCACCTTTTAAAGAGCAATCCAACAAGGAGTTGCTTGTGGAATGCTCTGCCCAGGCCCAAATCTGTCTTCTTGCAGTTTCCTCCCTCCCATCTCCACGGCTGCGCTCTCCTCGCCGTCCGCGACGTTTAAACGTTCGCGCTTGAGAGGCGTCTTTCACTTGGAGCAGGGAAAGTGTGCCTGGCCCCTGCTGCAGCACACACCCCTGTCCCAGCAGATGGACACTGTCAAGGGCCTTTCACCAGCTCCCCAACCAAGATTGATTAACCGTGGCTTAAAATGATAGCTCGTTTTACAAGGACGTCATTAGCGCAACCACTGGGCACTGCTCACTGTCGCTGGAAGGGCAGGAATCCTTCTGAGGCCATTACAGAGCACAGCTGCCTTGAGAGCAGGTCCTTTACTTATTCCAAAAGCCATTTATGCCCACAATGCATCACCAAAGCCACCACTGCAGATCAGAAGCACAATCGTCACCAAAAATATCACAAGCCCTTTTCTGTCCGACACCAGTAATGCTTTAAGGAACAGCAAACATTGGAAATGTTTCCTAAAAGGAATTTCTAACCATGGTTCCATTTCAGGGCAGCACTAACGCTGCCTGGATTGGTGGGTTTTGCCTAGACAACCACTTTTAGAAGCAGTGTCCCTTTTCCAAGCTCTCCAATTCTCTGCCACCGCATTCCTGTGTCAGGGCAGCATTCAGCTGCCTGATCTCAGCCCCTTCCAGAGGCATCTATGCAACAGCCCAGGGTTAATCACATTAACAGATGGCAGAGGCCAAACAGGCAGCTAGCAACTTATATCACTTTAAATAGCATCTAATGTTTCACGGCTTCAGGCCAGGGGCAGCCGCACACAAAAGGCACTAACCAGGGGAGCCGAAATCAGGCTCGTGCTTTATCACCTGAACAAGTGTTCCAAGCTGCAGTGCAGCTGCCAGCTCCTGATCAGGCTGAGCAGCAAACCCCCTCCCTGCCCACTGTGGGTGCCGCTCACTGACATCTCCCCACAAGGATTTCTGTGCTCCCTGTGTTATTGAATTTACCAGGCACCAGCGACAGCAAACCACCAGTCACCGAGGGGGTTTTGCAACACTGCACAGTGCCATGAGGAGCCAACATGAATTTTATATACCCTTTTTTTCTCTCTCTAAGAGAGTGCTCTATTTAGAGCTTATTAATAGCTTTAGGAATTCTCTAAAGGGGATGAAGTTTAACGCATTCAGATAGGTTTAAGACCCTTTTAGCCCATTTTCATCATGCATAAGTAACATAAAATGTGGGTTTAGTACTGAATTGCTTTCTTTGCAACAAACTTAAAAGTCCTTTGCAGACAAAAGAACCTCATTGTCTCCAAAATCATTCTCCCTGGGGAGATTTCTGCTGAGATCAGGGATTGAAGGATTTTCCTCATTACAACTCCATTTTTTTTAAAGTTTTCATATCACCATTTAACAAAATGAGCTGTATCTTTGTTTCTTCTGTTGAATTTCTGCTCAAGTTCAGGAAAAGTTAGTTCATCTGTGAGAGTCTAAACCAGACAAAGATCGAACTTCGATTCAGGAAGAACAGAAACTGCAGAAATGCCAGGAAGAAGGGAGAAAAGAAAGTACAGACCAGAAAAGCACGTTCAAAAGAATATTAGTTTATTTTTATTTTTCTTTTCCAAGTTACGAGCAATGTGAAACAGAAAACAGAGGAGGACAAAGACACCACTATTTGGCAGTACATGCAGCTAACAATCAAGAAGCTCTGAAGACAGGAGTGAAAAAGACGGGGCATAATTTTCCACGTGGATCTTGCTAGTGACTTCTGGCAGTTCGCTGTTACTTACTCATCTGGTTGCTGTCATTCACAAAGTCCTCGGACCCATCATTGTCGTCTTCATCATCCCCAGAGGAAAGAGCATCTGCACATTAAAAACAACCAAGTCTTTAAACCAGCCTATATTTTTTTTTTAACAGACAAACAAATTGATGAGCTACATCTGAGACTATAGAGTACATCAAGAAGAACAAGTGTTTATGTTAGTTGTGCAAAAGCTAGAGAAAAAGAAAGTCCAGCCACAAAACGTGCTCTTTCCACGTAAAATTGTAACAAAACTAGCCAATAGTCCTGAAGTGCTACAAGATTCCCAAGGGAGTTTGTTAATTGCAAAAATCTCTTTCCACTTAATATTTTACCTTCTGTTAAAGAAATGCAGTTGAACAGAACTGAGCATCTCCAGAACAATTTATTTCTAAACTTGAAAGACGTAGAGCACACATTTTCCTCTTCTGATGCAGGGGGCAAAAACCTGTATTCATTCTACTGGCTTTATCCTCATCACAGCAACTCTGTCTAATTTAATCCTGTCAGAGTGGCATAAAACAGAGAGCTCTACAGCAGATGCTAATCACTATAGAGCCCATGGAGCAAAAACGAGCAGATACAAACTGAGCCCATTTCAGGGTCAGGACAAAGAGAAAAATCCCCCAAACGGCTACAGAACTCAACTTAACTCGCTGTGCCCAAGTGGACTGTCCCATGTTAGGTCATAATGTGTCTTAACATCACATTTTACAGCTTCTGCATGCAAAAACCTGTGTTTGACTCACTCACCTGTAACATTTACAATGAAGTACAGAGTATCACTGTCTAGGGTCCTAACAGCAGTGCAAGCATAGAGGCCCGAATCTCTGGCCGTGGCATCCTTAATTTGTAAGTACTCCCCAATAATCACTGTCCTATTGTCAGGCCCCAAAGGGAGCCCATCCTTAGTCCAACTGATCATGACGGCGTCTCGCAATTGACAGCGCAACTCGAGCGGCTCTCCTGGAAGTGCTGAGTAAACATCTGGCTGAGAGATTTGGTATTTGGTTGGTGGCTCTGCGAAGGTGGAAGGAAAGGAGGAAAAAATAGAAGAAAGAGGAGGGAAAGGAGAGAATTTCCAACACAGGTCAGTGAAGGCCCTTTTCATCCACGGAAATCAAGTTACGTTAAATTAAAATAAAAAGTTTCATCCAGATTAGCCCAGTATTCTGTGCTGTACAACTGAACCACGTGCAGGTTATTTTCAAGAAGTTCACCACAAGTAAAGCTCAGGCATTTTTGATCAATGTCTTGGCACGTCCCTTGTCCCCAGTGCCACACCAACTCATCATTCTTCTCATCAGTCACAAAGAGCAGTGGACAATGAGGGTGGCAGAACCTGGAGGCTTCAAAGGGCTTGTAGGATCAGGAGGAGTTCAAAAGGCAAATTCCATTTTCTGTCTTAGCATTTGGGTCCACAATTTACCTGAATAATTATCTTTCCCCACCTGATTTTATTATAAGTTGGTTTTTAATTTTTAAAACCTGAGAAGTGCTGTTTTGAAAGAAAAGGATGCCCAAAACCCCTTTCACTCACTAAGCCAATAAACACGAGTTCCTATACATAGCATATATGATGCCTTTTATTTTTCTTCCTGTGCCCATCACAAAGCCTCTACATCTGCCTTCTACACTACCAGCACTTCTCTCCCTGACAGTAACTTTTTCCTTCAAATTCCTTTTTTGCTTCATGACTTATCTCACAACCTCTCCCAAGTGGAATACAGCAGAAACCCAGGAGCACAAGTGAAGCTTTCAAAGTCAAAGTATGCACAGCAGTTCAGAACGAAACGGCTCATCCGTCAGCTCCCTGTTGTAACCCAGTAACAAGAATGTCAAACCACAGCCTTTTTCCAAAAAAACATCCTTGGGAAACTACATCTGCCTGTAGTTACTAGAGCTTCATCCCTCCCTTGCAGGGCCAGCTCTCAGCAGGGGGAAAGGAACTGCAGCCCCGGGCACTCCAGACTGTCTCCACAGTGCAGCGGGAAGGCTCAGCACACCTACCATGAACTCAGGCTGTCCCACATACAGGCACTGCTTCTGGAACTGGTTTCTCCATGCCACCAAGCCATCCCTCTCCCAAGGGCCTCATCAAGGGCAGCAGGATTGGTAAATAGAGGAAAGAAGCACAGAGGAATCTTTTGTTTGCTCATGGGGAGGGTCAGGGCACACAGACAGCTGCTCTCCAAGCACCCCGGACACGTCCTGCCCTGCACAGGCACCAACTGTGCACTCAGGGATAAATAAAACACCTCTCTGTCTGCTTGGGACTCTGAGGGAGTACTAAAAAGTGACTCTGATGTCCACACTTCCTTCAAAGAATGCCAAAACCCTGAGACCAGTGCTCCTCATCCTTGGGTTGTCATTTTTTGTATCACACTTTCAGCAGAGTGCTTGCCTGAAAACAAGCACCACATCTGAGCAGATGTGATGGGAGATGGGAGTCTGGAAATGCTGAAGTTCTGTCAGTAGTTGAGTTTTGTGCAGCCCTGCAAGGAGCAGGGAGTTGGACTTGATGGTGCCCGTGGGTCCCTTCCAACTCGAAACATGATTCTGTGAGCACCAGAAGGGCCCAGCACAGCAGGGGACTCCTGCCTTTAGATATCAGGTTCTGCTGATGGACTTGGAGATCCAATTTCTCTCCCACTCATCCTGCAATCCTGTCATTACAGGAATGTGCCCTATCAAAGCTTCTCCTGCCTTTTTCACTAGGCCAAACGTTTTCTCAAAGAACAGATTTGACACACACATCACACCAAGGTGGCACATAAAACCCATCCCAACACGACCAGTTATGGAGACTGTAGAGCTTCTTGGATGTAGATTTTATAACAAGGCCTCTAAACTTTCCAGCAAGCAGAGTTCCATCTTAAGAGTGTACAACAGGCTCAAATACAGATTTATACCCCTTATAAACTAATTCAGTCTTGCTGATAGAATCACGAACCCACAGAACTGCAATGCAGGTGTTTCACTGAGTGCTACATGATGCTCTTAGAAATCGAATTTCCAGAAGGAGCATGTGCTCCTTTCTACATATATTTCATCGCAGTAATGAGTCTGAGTCTATTTAAGAATTTTTTTTTTAATTAGCTTTCACTGTCAAATAAAAAAGGTACCTGAAGCCAGTTACCTAATTTAATTTGAAGTTAGTAAGACTTCTTTGTAATGCTCTACCTGCAAAGAAAACTTCTTTTACAGAGTTTACACTGTGCCAACAATGTACCGGAGTCTAAAAATGTCTTTGTTTAAACTTTTTTAAAAGCCACCTTGGGTGATGATACCTCAACCCTCCTCTAAGTGCATTAGAGCCTTCTGCTGAACAGTGCCAGGAAACTCACAGGATGACCCCACACACAATTAAAAGGAAATTAAAATGAAAATAATTTTTTAACATCACATCCCTGATTTCATCTCTTTTTAAACTACTAACCCCAAATTTGCACCGTCTTTCAACACAAATCCAAATCCAAACTTGAGAACAGTAATTGATGTCAAAATTACAATTTAAAAAATTCCTTTTACGAAGAAAATCACTAGTACAGTAAAGACAAATAAGTTTCAAACAGGTATTAGCATTTGGTATAGATTATCCTCCTCCACTTCCTTCTTTCTAGAGTATCAGGGAAGATGCAGCAAAGTGTTGTCATGATATAATGAAGTCATGTTTGGAAATTGTGAGTTATATCAGGTAAGCCTTTGTGTTGCCAAACTAGAATGTAGCAGCACTTAAGACTGTCACTTTTTATAATGTTTGCCTATAAACTTTTTTCCAGTGTGGGTTTGAAATGGTGCCCAAAAGCAAACAGAGAACAGGTGGGATTCTGAGGCATGAATCCGCCCCACAGCTTCACTGCGAAAAGCAACCAGTTCAAATTGTTCAGAAATTCCCAGCAGCACATAAACAACCTGTGCTGCAAAGTTAACTCTCCCTGGGACACTACACATGGATTTTTGCACTGCTCTGAAATTTAGGGACAAATTTTGAACTCATGTCCATGCTGTACCATCAAACCAATGGCTCCCCTGTGGCTGACGGCAGGATTCTTTCCCTGCTGCCCAGGCAAGGCTTGGTGACCTGCTATCACACCCAACTCCTCCAGCCCTCTTGGAAGCTCTGCCTTGGAACTGGATCCTCAGCCATCACCAGAGGCCTGTGAACCAGCCCTTTGCTGGGTTTGTCAGATTAGGTATAAATAAGTTTTTACAATGAGGGTGGCACTGGCACAGGTTGCCCACAGAGGCAGTGGATGCCCCATCTCTGGAAACAAAATTTAAGGCCAGGCTGGACAGGGCTCTGAGCAGTCTGGTCTGGCTGAAAATGTCCCAGATCATTGCAGATGGTTGTAAAACATGATCTTTAAAGGTCTCTCCCAATCCAAACCATCCCTTGATTCTAAGGAGGCACAAGATTCCTTTTTAGGCAAATCCTGCAAATCCTGTAACTGGCATTGGTTCCTCCTGCAAAGGTGCACTACCTGACGTGAATTACACCTGTCTGTCACCCCTTAGAACACCAAACAAGCAACAAAGGCACGTGCAGAATGACTCTGGGTGTTTTTAAACACTGCAGGACAGGGGACACTGCTTCTGCTATCTTCTGCTCTCAGCTACATCCTCATTCGTGATAGTGGTGCACACAATGTATTTAAACTTTATGGGTGGGGCTGTTGAACAATACTGCCATGGAAAACCAAGCTGCTGTTGAATAAACAGCTGTGAACTTTTTCTCTGCCTGCTCATACAACCTCACAGCATGGTTTATGCCATCCAGCCATCAAGTGGAGTAAAGACTGTTTGTATAAAAGCCATGACCACAATAGAGGACTGGGGACACTCTGACTGCTCTATTTCAGATTATCAAGATATGCAATTGTATTCCAAATCATGTTTCTGTTCCAGATTCAGTCACTGAGAGATTTATACTTCCCTAGGTTTTCAATTATTATTATTATTATTTGTCTCCATCTAATAAGATGTTAACAAAGAGCTGCTTATCTTAAGTCTCAAGTCATTTAGTTACTTAGTTACAGAGCCAAATAATGAAAAAATCAGCTAATAGCTAACCCCAGCAAAGACTCTCACACAACTCTCCAGAACACAAAAGCCTCAGACCCCATCAAGCCACTTTCACTTCAAAAGGCTTTAGTAAATAACTAAACACTCACCACAGTGTGCCCAGAAGGGTCAACAGACCTGACCTGTCAAGAATCCAAGAGGTTCATTGCAAAATTGAATGTCCCCACAGGGAACACCAGGCTGCCAACCACCACCACCACTGCTGCTGCTCCTACCCCTCCTCAAGGCTTTCCTGTCATTGAGGGAAGTCCAGCAAGACCACACTGGATGAACAACATGGAATGAGGATGCCAAATAGGTCTCGTGGCTTTGCAAGCCAAGCCCAAGGCTTCAGCCTCTCCAGGAGGCAGCCCAGGTATCACTAGTCAGGTGTGCAGCCTTCCCTCCCACCTCCCAGGGACAAGATGATGGGATTCTCCCTTAATTTAAGCTGGCAGACCAATATTAAGAGTATCTCATGTCCTCTTCTGACAATGGATGATAAAATCAGCTTGCAAAAGACACGGCCACCAGTTTAAGAATGCAGAGAGTCATTCCTGGCCATGGTGACCATCTCCCGTTAGCCAACAGCAAAACAAAGGCTCCTTAGACAAAGGGGCACAAAGCAGTGTTTGCAATTCATCCATCAGCTGCTCCAAAGCCACTGGATTCCTGCTGTCCCATTTGTACTGTTACTGTCAGCCAGCTGCCAGCTCTGCCTCCACCAGGCACCATCAGGAAGTCTCTGTGCTGATAAAACACTTTCCTTTCCAAATTGCTAGAGTTCCTCCCATAATTTTAAAACACTAACAGTTTATTTTTTTTTAAATCCCTTGTCCCTGAGCAAGACTCCAAAGACCATGAATCATTTTCCCCCAATCTAATGTATCAAAACAATAGTTGCTCAAATCTGATGAAAAAGATCTAGGCCTTGTAGAAAAGCTTCAAACACAAAACTTGCAAGAGCTATCCATGATAGTTACTGTGGGCCTGATATTTCTGAGTCTGAGAGATTTTAGCCTGCTAGCAGCTGCTAAGTTTTCCCAAGGAAAAAGTTCTTAAGAAAGCTTCTTCTCAAAACAATCTTGGAAACAACTATCCTTTCTCAAAACAATCTTTCTCCAGGTGGTGTTTTGCTTTTCTAGTTCTCAAAACATTTGAGCTGTTTCTCTGGTTTAACCAATGGGATTAGAAAGGTGTTGTTCCTATTCAACAATCATGTTAAGTCTGTATCAGAACACCTTATAAAAAGGTAGTAAGAATTAGACAATAATGTTTTTTCTATGCTCTTTGCCTTCTGAAATATTTGGAGTCTCTCATCCTTTTTCATGTCCTACAATGACATGTTACAAACATAAATGTGTGGCAGATTCTAAGTCTTTTACTTGTTCCTTTAACACAAACTCATGGGCTGCTCTATTTGAAAGACTTTCACGAAACAAAGTGCCAGATTCTTCAAAATGAGTTTTTCCTGGCATGTTCGTTAGTATTGTTATCCTTATAGAATAAGGATGTAATCATCTGACGGGTAAAGAGATGAACCCAGACCAAAAAAAAATTATGTAAGGAACAGGAATAATCCCCTTGCCCTGGAAATGAACATTTGCAAAATAAAGTTGCCACATCATACGTGGCTGGTGCTCCAGCAAGTGTGGAGCTTCCAGCCACACTGACCTGCTGGAGCTTGGACCTCCACACCATGTCAACTCCTCTTGAGTGCTGCATATAATAAAACCATCTAAAAAAAGCGAATCTCCTCCAATTGCAATAGCTTGCCAATGTCATCACGGGTTAGGGAAAATATTACACTGCACTATATCTTGTTTTCCTAAGCTTTGAAGGCTTAGAAAAATAAAAAATTCTGGTGAGCAAAAAAAGTTTCACCACTTGCCGGACTCCTTGGACAAGAAAAAAATCCTCTGCTTGGCACCCAAAAATTATCTCCATGTGATTATATCCCATCTGTCTTGGGTCATACTCCTTGGCAGCAGGTAACAGTCCCCAAGCAGCATTTGGCCCTGGCTATAGCTGCCCAGGCCCCATCACACCCAACAGAGGAGGGTGGTGGGACCAAACCTCGTGGGGATGGTCCCCTGCTATGTTGGCTGACACGGAACGAGGGACATGAAAAGTTCCATCAGGGCTTTGGTGACTGCCAAGCAGTTGGGTGGATGTGTCTCACTCACCCCATGGTTAAGGAAAGATTCATTCCCAAAGAGAAGGAATTATACTTGTCCAGGCTTTGTGCAGAGATTAAACATTCCTACGACTCGTAGCCTGCTTGCTCCTACCTGTCTTCAGAGACGTGATTGTTGAGTTATGGCTGCACAACCACGCAACCTGCGCCAAAAACACCAAGTATCACATGCTCGTGGGCTGGGCTGTGTGCTTTGTGCTGCTGGAAGCCAGGCCAGGCAAGACTCAGAGCATGCCAAGTGCAAAGTAAACAGCGGAGAGACCAGCGAGGCCACCTCCTGCTGCTGGGAACTGCCCTGCCACTCTCTTCCTGTTTGTCCCATTCCTCACGGTCTGCTCCTTGCAGGGTGAAGAGTTCTTTGTGCAGCAGCACCACAGGACTGATCTCCCGATGGGGCGAGGAACAGGAAAGCACCAGGATGGCTTCTGCACAAAGACTTGGCAACCATGGAGGGAAAGAGCACCCTCAACCTTGAGAAGCCACACCAAACTCCCTAAAATTACTGTGCTGCCTTTTGTAATTTCATCCGTTTGATGAGAAACTAAAGGCCATCTTCAGGATGTGAATGTTTGGTTCCAGGCACCAAATCTTGACCATTAATGTTCAAGTCATAAACACCACCACCCTCTTAAAGTAACAGAGTCTCTCTGCTAAGTGAACTGAGGAGTACAACAAACCTAACACACAAGGAACACAATCTCAAAAATAATTAACTGCTCTTCCAACTCATTACAGAAGAGTCTTCTCATGTAATCTATTATACAATACAAAGGGGAAATTAATCACGTTTTGCCAGAACCTCAAATGAAAAGCTGAAAAAAAAAATTAATCTTCTCTTTCTAAAAAAGCAGAATTTGAAACTAGGAACATTTTTTAATTGTTTCTTCTTTCAGCAAGAGCAGAACTTCAAATCTCCCTGACTGAATTCTGCACGTAACCAAGTGGCAGAGCAATTAAACCAGCTCCTGTTGTTCAACCCAACCTTAAAGTTTGCTTGGGAAAGGCTCCATAATAAGATATACAGCCTTGGGAAAGCGTACAAGCACGTATATTTGGTTGCAAAAGGTTTTTCTTGGGTTTAGCATTTTCTTCCATCTGTTCCAATCTGTGGCTCTTTTTGAGGTTCTTTATTTGCATTTCAAGAGCAACATAAAACCTGAACAGAACGTAGCATAGATCCAAACATAAAAACAGAACCTTTTTCTTCCAGGTTTGCGAAAGGCCATGCTCAAGACTATTACTGCTCAATGTGCAAAAGAAATAAATTACAACTGGGAGGTTAAAAATTGCACAATTTAATGTTGCAGTGTTAGTTCTGGAGGCAGAGAACATCTATTCAGATTCCCTACAAGCAAGTCAGCAGTTGTTTCTTTTGTACACGGTCCCATTTTTACTTGACTATACAAATCCTCTTAATTTTAGCAGCTCGTCTGGAAGTCTCATCTTGCCTGTTCCCCTGAAATTCATCTCCCCCCACTTCCTAGAGGGGGATTTGAAAATAGTCACTGGAAAAAATATCCCCAAAACATCCTCTCAGCACTTTTGAGAGTCCCATCCACTCAGTCCCAACACACATGGATACAAACCACGGGATATTCTCCAAACACTCCAAAGCCTCAAGGCATACCAGGTTCCCTTTCAACTGAGAGCAATACTTAGGCAAGAGACATCATAGCTGGTATAATTCCAGCCCCACACAGAGGACAGTCTCCAGTGGGGACAAAGAAAGAGCAGCACAAGCCCCGAAGTGAAAAGCCAGGCTGGCTACCTGCCCTTCCAGGTGGCACACAACCACTCACACAATGCTTCACTTGAACTTCCAGACACCTCCGTCACTCCTGACGGTACCAGAGGCTCCTGGGCGCTTTGCCACACAGTTGGAAGAGGGTTCCAATGCTTCTGAATTGCTAGAGGAGCTATTACGGAGCTGTGGTTCATTGATTTATTAGAGCGTCTCCATGCTAATCCTGCACAGCTGAAATACCTGTGCTACCCTGCTGAGTAAACAATATCAGGGAAATCTGGGTACTTCCATACTGTAGTATCTCAACAGCACTATTTTTCATGAATAAACAATGTTTAACAGAACCACGCTCAAGAAGTACTCAAAATTTGACCCGGGTGTTTAAAATTATTTTCAAGAACTGTCGGGTGGCATTCAGAACTAGAAGTCATATTACTTTCCTTGAAACAAATTAAATATTGCAACACTGAGACACCGAGCAGGGCGCTTTCCAAACTCGCAAAGCCAGTCTCCCGAGAGAGAGCAGGTTCTGCTCCTGCCCAGCAGCAGGACCTGCCAGCAGCTCACCTCTCCACACTGCCCATCCTAAAGGAACCGTAGCATGAACCTTACCGAGGTTTTCTACCCCGTAAGTTTTTATTACAGTTTAAAAACTAAGTTCTTGTGTAGTGTTCTGATCAATTTCTGTCCATCCAACCACAACTGAACCTCCTGCAGCCCACCAAGGCATGCCCAGCCACAGTATCCCACTCCAAAGCCAACTCAGAAGCAGCCACAAGTCCCCTGGGAGAAAGCCTGAGGTGTCACAAAACTCTTTTCCTTCCATGTAACAAAACTATTCAAAATATAAAAGCTAACAGGAAAAAAAAATTCAAATACAACCAAAGTACAATTTTCTCATCCTCAACCAGAATCTCATGCTCACTTTGTTCCCTTCCCGTCCTTCAACACATTTCCCTTTCCAGTAAACCCTCACAAATGCAAGCCATTTCCTTGGTACAAAGGAATTTTCCCCTCTTCCCAGTTCTTGTGGCTTTGCTTGACACGGTGAATGTCCCAAACTGATGAGCTAGTTCTTTTGTGGGGAAGGAAAAGCAATAATTACACACAACCTGCAACGTGTGAGGAGGGGAATGAAAGTAGGTCAGGTCTCAACTCCTCAGCTTCACTGGGGTTCACCAAATGCTTTCACTTACAGTCACTTTAAAAATACAATTAAAATAATAATAGCACAGCAAGTGAACAAAGCAGCACCACAGAATTCAACGTTCTGTCCCTTTCTTTGATATGGATAATGGCATTTGTGTGGTGACAAGAGGCACAAAAACCTGAACCAGCAGAAAACGAAGCCCACAGGACACATCCCAGTATCAGGTGCTCTGATAGAAGCCAAGGAAAAACAAACCCATAAAAAAAAGGGTTCTTTGGGAAAAAAAAAAAAAAACAAACCAAGCAAAACAAAGAAACCACCAGTGATAATTAAGAGATGGGAAAAGACAATCTGGAGATGTACGTCATCGGTTTATGAATTATAGGCTGGTTTTGAAAGTTTAAAAAAAAATCCACATTAAAAAAAAAAAAAATCCACTCCTCTTCCAGAGTCTCTTGTTTTGCAAGTGTCCTGGTTGGGAAGCACAGTCCCCAAGGAGCAAATGCCAAGGCAGCTCTGCTGACGTTCCCAGCTCCGAGTGAAACCCGAAGGGCCAAACTTCCAGAACAGCCCTGGCGCTCCCAGCGCACGTTTCGTAATTATAACAGGAGCTGTTGGCTGCTGCACTCCTGCAAATCTGGTCCTTATTTAAGATCTGACTCTTACAAAGTCGCTCCAAAGTTGCTCCAACTTCTCTTTCAATCCGCTTAGAAGTCAGTTTAGTCCCTGGTACTGCAAGACGGCAGCTGTGATTTGGGGAGCAGGCTGTGCCAAATCTCCCCGGAAGAAAACCCACTGCAAACACAAACTGCAATGTGCTGAACCTAAACTCAAAGGTCTGAGTTCCAAATCAGTCCCCAAATTGCTCAGAGGATGATTTTACACTGGCAGGCTCCATGCCAAACCAAATATTGCCCCGTTTCCCACCGCCACCACTAACACAGACCAGTGTCCTCTGCAGAAGGTGCTCCCACTTGTCCAGCTGGCATTCACAGTCCCTTTTCAGCCTGAATTTTGCCCTTCTTTAACTACACTGAAATAATTCTTCTCCTCCTGTCAAACCAGGTGTGCTATTACACACAGACAAGACATAACTTGCCAAAGTGGGTAATGGTTCTTTTAGAAACACAAGATTTCAACTGTTCAGGAGCACTGCTTCGAAGAAAGTCTCTTTCACTCTAAAGCTTCAATCTTGAAGAGTCTCAAAATGTTTAACACTTAAAAATCTGACACTTCCAATAAGGAATTTTCCTCTATAAATGACAGAAAAAGACATAATTAAGTGATTTTCTAGCATACCCATCTGATCCTAAACGAAATACTCATTTTAAGAAAACACTAATCTCTGAATGTTTTTGTTTAAAGCCATTTAAAGATCATTTCTAGTGAAGCTGGGAAGCTGGATATAGAAATAAGCTCATTAAGAGCTACGTTATGGGTATTATTAAAACACCACAATAGTCCATCGTCTCACGCATACACAGTCTTGCATAACTGGAGATGTCAGCATTTTCATTGTAAATTCTGCTTGCAGAGGTTTCAAACTTGCCTGTGAAAAAGCTGCTATGGCCTGAAATTTGTTGCTATTTCCTTGCCAAGGAAGAACTATTTTAACATCAGGAAACTATGCATTCATTGGAGTCGGCCGCTGGTTTGGGGTTTTATCTATACAAGTGGTTTTAAAAAAATAGATATTAAAAAAAACTCACAATTCAGCATCTTTGAAAATCTTCTGGCTCAAAAAAAAAAAAACCCTCAAAAAAAAAAAACCCAAAAAAACAAACCCTCACTAAAGGAACCAAATTCCTAAAAGTTAATAATTATTATAGCCCTTCAAAAAGCTTCAGCTGCATGGCAGATAAGCCTAAAACATGCAATTATTTCTGCTACTTTGCAAAATAGTAGCCACACTGAGAGACTACCAACTCCCAGTGTCTCATCAACACCGACTGTAAATAACAACCCTACCCATGTCCAATTAGTTTGAAGCTCAAGACCGTGCCCCTGCTAAAGGGCTGCAGATTTTAAACACCAAATGGACACATTAAGACTGATTTAATCTGGCTGCTTGTACAATTCCCCAGAATCTCAGCTAGCAAATCCTGTACTGGGCCAAACAACTTACTGAACCGGATCCCTGAGAGGGCATCCAGCCCTCACCCGAAGCTGTGGGGATGTCACATTCCTCCATAATGGGCTTTAATAATTGCCTTTCCTTGAAATAAAATTAAGAGGAAAATAAATGAAAAAGATAAAGCCGACTCTGATTTAAGTAATCGGTTTGAATTCTTAATTTAACTTGCAGATATCAAAGGCGCTGTTCTTGTTTAAAAAGGAAAAAGCCGAAACGAAATCAAAAGGGAAGCCTGGGTGAACAATTTACTTTATTTCTTCCTACCAAACTAGAAGCAGCCTCCTGGTGCTTCTACACCACCACTGTCCCAGGAAAACGATGGATGTGCAGGGTGTCCCCAGCCCTGTGACCTCTCAGCAGGGGAGACCTCTCACTGAGGAGGGGACCTCTCACTGAGGAGGGGACCCATGGGGACACCCCAGGATGGGGAGTGGGACAGGGGACATCCCACCATCACAGTATCCCTCCTCCACACCCTGGAGCACCCCAGAAAACACCACATCCTGAGCCAGGCAGGTCACAGAGGCTAAAGAAGGATCTCCAAGTGGACAGTGCTGACCACTGCGACCACAGGTGACATTAATCTTTAAGCACTGCCAACATTTTTAACAAAAATGAAGGTACATTGCTCATCTGACTCAACTTTTTTTGCAGAAAGGAAGGTACTGTGCTGAACACGCTTATTTTTGGATGTTGTTTAGTGTCAGCCAGTGGCTAGGACTGATTAAATCCCGAAGAAAAACTCGTAACTCACTTCCACACGTCACCCCTTAAAATGGGTCTCTCCCCTTCCCTGCTGCTCCTGGGAACCTCCCAAATGCAGGACCATTCTGAACTACTGTGCTTTCCACGGGACACAGAAATAGGCTGTCCCTTGTGGAAAGCTTAAATTAATCCTTTGAAATTTGACCTAAATTAAAGGAGTTGAAACGCGTCGTCAGGGGCTGCAAGTGGGTGCTCCAAGGACGGTGTCAAGGCATTGCATGTGGGTAAGAGACCAAATTAGCTACCCAGCAGGATGATAACACACAGCCTGGGCAAGGAGAGGTCAAGGGAGAGCTCACTATTTATCAAATATATGTCTAAACTAATTATTCAGCTCACAAAGTAACCCTTCAACCCCTGTGTGCGGTCAGAGCCCTCGTGAAACGCTGGCCGTCATCAAAGGCCTGGGCACACACAGGCCGAGAGAATGGTGCCTTTGTACACACTGGGGGACACTTATTTCTACATACTGAAAAGCAGAAAAAAATCTTTCTGCTCCCTAGGACAAAAAACATGTATGTAAACACTTGGTGTGAGATAGGATTTGAGCGCTGACAGCCCCCACAGAAGTCCTACAGGTCCTGTTTGTGCTCACACAGCCCAACAGCCTCGGGTTTTGCCATCCCTGCTTGGGAATAAAGCACCACAGCTGAGATCCACCACACTCTGGATCCTCAGTAAGCACCCACGGTATCAGCACCACCATCATCCCTCACAATGGGTCACGATGTCATTTTCAGTGTGAACACTTTCATACCGACCAGAGTAATACCCAGTGGTCACAGAGGGATCTTTATTTACTCAAGGCTGACTGAGAACAGCCAAAAAGCAACGCACCTTAATGCATGACATTTTGCACATATCCATGCAGCTGATCACCCTGTTAGATAAATTGAACTAAAGCACACACTTCAGTATTTTTTATACATAGCCAGACACTCTGAAGAAAATGATTGCAAATGTCCCCAAAGTTAGGGACAGCTGACAGAAGGTATTTTCTCCGTCACAACCAAAGGAACAAATCTCAGTTCCTGTTGATGTTGTGTACAGCTTTTCCAATAGTCTGAGTCACTAAGGCAATAAACAATAACAATCTGAGCACCTTGTATTAAAAATAAATAAATAAATACAGACAATTCAGGGCATGTCCATGAAGGAGGATGCAGGAACAGGTCAGCAAGTGTCACCAAAGGTCATGGCCCTGCTGACCTTCTCAGCTGGCATGAAATGTCATAGCTCTAATGACTGCAGTCAACAGCCCCATTGAAAATTTACATTATTAGAGCACCTGACCCTCCAAATTAACTGTGCCCAAAATGTTATGGCATTTATTAAATTAAAAAAGAAGTCTGCTTTGTCTTTGAAGAAATCTTTCGAAGGGTTTTTTTTAGTTTGGGGTTGGAGAGCTTGTGGGTGGCAGTGATAGAACCCAGAGAAGGTGATTGTGTAAAAACCTAGTTTTGTTTTGGTTTGTTTTTACTAATCAAAGGGTTTAATGAAATACATAAAGGAGGTTTTGTTTCCCAAATCTCAGATACAAATCCCACACAATTCCCTGTATTCTGCAGCATAGAAGTTCTTATTATGCCATTAACTTAGAAGTGTTTTCTGATTTTTTTTTTCCTTGCTCTGGTAATGATTTGGGTTCTCACATCTAAAATTGTTTCACATCAGTAACACTGCTGCCCAGGAAAAGAGTTTGAAATCTTTTTGAACAATTTACTCTTTGATAAAACCCAGATTCCACCCCCTACATATTCAGTGTCTAAAATATTCTCAAACTGTGCTTTCCAAAATAAAAAAGCTATTCTTTCCCTGAAAAGTTGAAAAATTATCAGTCAGAATTCAAAAAATATTACTCTTCTTCCCATAAAACACTTCACCAATCTTTAATCACATTCTTTCTGACTTAACCCTAAAACTAGGAGACCTAACTACAAAGCTAGTCTGAAACCAGAATTATTCATGATTTTGTCATTCCCCTGAAAAGCCAAAAAGGCACCAGATGTTCAATTAACAAATCATACAGTAAGTGGCAACAAGAGTTGGGCTTTTTTTTTTTTTTTTTAATCTCAGGTTACCTTCAAAAGAAAAAAAAAAACAAACATTTTTGCTATCAACAATCTCTCTGGCTGACAGTTGACAATATTGCTACTCTTTGAGAATTTTCTTCAGGAATGCTTGCTAGGGAAGAGGGCTCACCATCTCTAAATACTTCATCCCCTGCCATCAATAAAAATGTACTTGGGGCAGATTCTAAAAATGCGTTAGCTGGTGACTTCTATTTTTAGAGGCAGTGGATAGAAAGAAAAAAAGTTTTGCATGAAGAATTATAAATGAAAACAAAGTTGCATCCATGGACATGAGTAGTAGAATGTGTAAAGGCCAAACTCTCTGCAGCAAGCCTGCCAGGCCAGAAATGCTCTGTGGACTGTTAGATCAGCTTGACAGCTGAGTTATTTGAATTGTGATCACTCCTCCAAAAGACAGATACAACCTTGTGAAAGAAGCCTCACTTCCTCCCCCAGATGCTCAGAGAGCAGGAACGATGCAGCTCAACACAGTAAAATCATTCTTCAATACAATCAGCTCACAACAATAAAAAAGCAGCCCCTCCGAGCTCTCCAGAGAAGAAAAGGAGAGCTTGAGGAACAGATAAACCTAGAAGAACATACCAACAGGTGCAGGCTCAAAATAGGAGATTTTATCAAAACACCTCTTTCACCGTGAAGCTCTAGATTGGCCTTTGCTCTCACAGCAATCAACTACAGCCCTTCTATTGAGATCTCAACATTTACACCTCCAGAACTTGTGATCCAGACACTGCACCACTGACTGTGCTTGGGAAGTTTGTCCTCAGTACAAACACCACCAAAGCTGCAAAAGCATATTTGCAGAGTGCCTGGCAAAACTGAACATTCACAAATAAAACCTACTGAGATTCATTTTTCTCTGGACTCCTCAGGTTAAGACAATCCCAAAGAGCAGCAGCCACTCATCCGCTTCCTTCCTTGAGACAGCAACACATAACAGCACGAAAGTGCAGCAGACTGGTTTCCTCAAAGACCCATTCCTGAAAACTTTCATCTGTACACTTTGATTATACAACGTGATGACAGTCCCAAGTGAAATCACTGACACCACTGGCTTGCACAAGAATAAACAAACGCACGCTTGTACAAACACAGCCCAGGCAAGAGCAGGGAAAGTCAGAAACCATAACTCTCCAGGGCTGGTCTGTTACTTGCCTTAGATTTACCAGAGCACATGGAAAGATGTTGACTTCTATTTCAGATGTCCAAGCATTTAAAATTAATTTCTTTTAAGGAATTAAGTATTTTAGAGTGATTTACCTTCGGGTTCCACCGTGGTGTCTTCAACAACTAAATTAAATGAAGGTCGAGCCAGGGAAAGTCCAGCCATGGTGACCACCACCAGGCAGATAAGGCAACCCAAATCCCAGCTGACCATCTTTTTAGAGTAAATTCCTGGTCCATTTCCATATCTCCATGTGGACTTTAATCCCATCTGAACACCTCTAGAGAAGCATGGAGAGAAAGTCGTGCCTTCGGCCAGGGTAATGCCTCCTCCCTTGGAACGACGGCTGCTGCTGCGGGGAGGAGAGAGATGAACACTGTCAGCAAAAACATCTCCAAACACAAACCAAAAGCCTTCATAAAGCCCCAAACAGAGCTGAGGTGAGAGGGAGGATGGGAAAAATAGTTTTCCAGCTTCAAGAATATGTGAAAAGTGAGTGACTTTTCATCTTCTGTTAGCAGTTTCCATCATCACCTGAGGCGTAACCAAGTCCTCCTTGTTTTCACAAAATCACTTCTCAGCACATACTGAGAGCTATTTTACTGACAGAAAAACATACAGCATTTCAAAAATGAGAGGCACACACATGTGCAGACACATAACCTGTAATGCTGCAAAATTACCACAATTACACAAATTATATTCTTGTTATTGTTTGAAGGTTTATGTAAGTTTGCCTGGTTTTTCATTCCTTCACCTAGGCAGTTCTGCAGCCAGATGAATTTGCAGGAATTCAGTAATTTTCCACAAGAAAAACAGTTGAAAGATGTATTCCTTAGACTTGGAAAAATCTGTAAGACTATTTCAACTCAGGACTTCCAGCTGCCCCATGGATGTACCTTCTTCTGACTTAGTTTAGTGTCCTTTGGAAGCCCCTGAGCCCTAAACAAGTGAAAGGCCCAAGTCTTAGCAGTGGTATTTGTTTGCTACACTGCACTACAGGCAATTAAAATCTGTGTAAAATATGGTATAGATTGCAGTTTCACAGGAGACCTGCCCAGCATCACTTTCCATCCATACATGCCAAGCTGTGTGCACAAACCTCTCTTTTCTGTCTCTCAATGATGCTTATTGAGATATATTTTTCAGAGGTGGGGGGGAAAAGAAAGTCTATTTTATTCACAATAAAACAAATTTAAATGGATGGAGTTAAGCGGTAATCCAGGCATGGTCTGGAACTGGCACTCCCTTCAGGGGACCCTGTTGCCTCCACACTGAGATGCCAGGTGAGGGTCAGAAGAGCATCCTCCTCACAGGGTGATTTAACAGCTCAAGCAGAAAATTGGACCTGATTTTCCGCTTCAGAAATAAAAGACGGTAAAACCTCAGTAAATGGCTAAAACAAGTAACTGCAGCAATTGTTCTAATCTGGTCAATGATTCATCTTAGATGTGATGAAACCCAACTGAAATTTGGAGAGCACTTGTCTGGAAGGGGAAAAAATAACACAAAACCTCTTTTTCCCTCCTGCCCTCAACACTTGAAAATCTAAAAAAAGAAAACAGAAGCGTGGAGATAAAAGTCAAACTTCTCCGAACTCCTTATCATTGAGATTTGCTGTGGTACCTCAGCATGCAGAAACAGGGACAAGGATTCTTCTTTCATAAAGCCAACCATTTAAAAAGTTGATTCTGATTTTTATTAGCCTTGTGCTAGTTGCTACAAAGTTCACAAATGCTGTTGATGCATCTTTTATCTTGGGTACTATATACAGTAACTTCTGGAGTCAGTAGTAACAGGTTTTGGATGACATAAATAAGCCACTTGGGGAAAATAATTAATACACGGTATCCCAGGTGAATCCCTGCTACTTCAGGGCAAGCTTTCTTTCAACTCCGTTGGTATCACCTCAAAGCCCTGTCCCTCCTGTAGAGATTTCAGCCTGGCTTGCGCATCCCAGACCACAAGCTAGCAACTACCATTAAATTTCCAGTGAAAACACCACCAGACCACTGCACAAACATTTGTGAAGAGCTTGCCCAGCCCTTCTCTAAATAAGCACAGAGCAGGTGTAGAGCTGAAGAGAGCTCTGTCTTTGGGACCAGTTTGTGTCTGGAGCAGGACCGGAGCAAATCCCTCTGGATGCTGCCACCCAAGTCCACTGCCCACCTCGCTGTCTGGCAGCCACAGCCCTGCAGCTCAGTTTATCCAGCTGTAAAGTGGGTAGAAACCCCTAATTACAGCCTGGATGTAATGCCGATTTAATTTCCATAAATCATCTTGTTAACTCCAATTAAAGTCTAAGTTGATAAATGCAAAAATCCTATCATGGTTTTGCAAAAAGAAAACATACCAGAACGCCAGCATGTATTTCAGACTCCAAGAGCATTAATTCCACTGACATTCCTGCAGTTTCAGATTTTCAGACTACACTAAACACCACTGAAAGCACATTTGTGGTTCCTATCCTCATCCTAAATCCTGAACTGCGGCACAAGACTACTTGGCCACACATATCCTCACCTGAAGATTTTTATTGGCTCCTGGACCTCAACATCTGCCGGCAGAAAGAAGGGATTCTTCATCCACAGGGCAGCAGCAAACGCAAAATCCTGACTTGCGAAGATGCAACAACGCAAAAATCAAAGCTCTGCACCCATCCATGGAGCCAAGCCACTCTTTACCACCAGGACAGCAAACAGGCTTCAAGGATCGCCTTCTCCCAAAAGAAGTGGAGTCCAGCAAAGACGAAAGGAAACCAAATTCTTTTCATAGTTTAATTGCCACAGTTGCTGGGGGACGAGTCCCTGGAAAGACCTCCTGTGCTGGATAATTATGTACCTCTATCTCAATGTTTGGAACACAGCCCCAGCATGCTTTTTGGCCTCCACAATTCTGGCTTCCTGACTACAATACCATAATCCCTCCTGGAGTCTCAGACTCAGTGAAAGCCACACGTAGTGTTTATTTTTCCCCTTGAAAGGGAACTCTGTCTCTCTTCTCAGCCTACACTTTGGGGAGGAGTTGTCAGCCCCCAATGATTGATGGCTCTCCTTGCCACTCGCTCATCAAGTCAATTTTCACCTCGTCACATACCTGCCCAAATTTTCTTTGCCAAACTGACAAGCATGGGAAAGCAGACTGGTTTGGGAGCCCAACCAAATTCCTCCAAGCTGTACTTCAGTTTAAACACACTAGCACACACAAACAAGTAGTACTTGTTCGGCAGTGGCACTAATTAAACTCAATGCTCAGTGTTCTTTTTAATCTACTTGCATTGTTGTTTAGAAGATGTTTATCACTCCCCAGGGACAGTACGATTTGTAGAGTATGTTAACCAAATCGATACACTGCTCACTGGATAACTTTCCAGCATCTTTCTCAGTTAGGCGGGGAATAGCAAAATCTGAGTGAAATGGGGATCTTCCCTCCACAAAGAAACCTCAAGCGCTCTAAAAGCCCAGTAGCTTCGTCAGAAAAATCCAGGTAGATGAAGCTTTAAAGCTAACAGCTTTATACACAATTCCACTGACAGAGAAATTCTGTATGGACAGAAAATGCAGTCATATACATCCCCTCTATAAAAATATATATACACATATACATCTAACAAGATTCTTCAACAGAGTTCAATCTCCAAGCAAATCTGAGCATCACGGCTATTAAACATTAATTTTGGAGGACTAATGGGAACCGGCTGGCAGCTTCAGTACTTTTTCATTGTTTGAACTTCTTTCATTTGCTTTCCAGGACTATCCTGTTTTTCTCAAGTCTTTTGCCACCAAGAGATCGGGGAGGGGGGAAAAAAATCTGCATTTTAATTGACATTCCAAAGAGCGGGAGAAGTCCAGAGGCTGCTGATTGCTGTCTATTCATCCCAAACAGTCTTTTCAGATGAAAATGAGAAAAGGCTAGTGGAAGATTTACAGGGATTTGGTACAAAGGAGACAATGAAGTTTTAAATGTTGATAGCGTTTCACACCAAACGCATAATGGGTCCCAGTTTGAAGGAGCCGTTTTGTATTTAAATCTATATTTCATTGACGATTTCTCTCCCCGCTTATCTCAGACGGGACGGCTGTGCCCCCCGGCCCCGCTCCCGCACCACGGCGGGGCAGGACCGGGCTCCGACCCGGGGCCGGTACCGAGGAGGGGCTGCTCCTCCGGGACCGATCACCCTTCCCCACCCCGTGCTGCCGGTCCTGCTGTCACCGCTGGAACCATCCCCAAAGACAGACACCCGTGCACCCACGGGGATGCGCAGAAGGCAAGAGACCAGCGGTGCTACTCGGGCTTTCCCCCGCACCGCAGCGGCGACCACAAACCGACCCGCAGCTCCACCGAAGAGCAGAACGGAGCCCTGCATGGGCACAGCCCTCCCCGAGTACCCCCGAGCCCCGCACCGGGGGATCCCCGAGCCCCGCGGAGCGCTGGAGCGCGCACACGGCGCCGAGAGCGCGGCGGGACCCCCAGCCCTGCCCCGCCGCCTCCCCGGGGCCGCCCCTTCCCCCGGCCCGCCCGCTGCCTTTACCTGCGGCGAGAGCGCCGGGCGGGCGGGCTCCGCTCCGCGGCTGCTCCCGGGCTGGGGCGCGGTGCCGAGCGGCGGCTCTCGGGACGGGGCGAAACTCCCGTCACAGCGGCCGCGGTCACTGCGCGGGCGGCCCCGGCTGGCGAGCCCGCAGCGGCGCAGCGCCGCGCATCCCCCGCGGGACGCGCCCGGGGCAGGCAGGAGGGCGGCGAGGCGAGGCAGGAGCCGGCCCGGCGCCCCGTCCCGTGCCGTGCCCTGGCTCGGCCGCAGCGGCTACCGCCTCAGAGGGGCGAGCCCGNCATATACATCTAACAAGATTCTTCAACAGAGTTCAATCTCCAAGCAAATCTGAGCATCACGGCTATTAAACATTAATTTTGGAGGACTAATGGGAACCGGCTGGCAGCTTCAGTACTTTTTCATTGTTTGAACTTCTTTCATTTGCTTTCCAGGACTATCCTGTTTTTCTCAAGTCTTTTGCCACCAAGAGATCGGGGAGGGGGGAAAAAAATCTGCATTTTAATTGACATTCCAAAGAGCGGGAGAAGTCCAGAGGCTGCTGATTGCTGTCTATTCATCCCAAACAGTCTTTTCAGATGAAAATGAGAAAAGGCTAGTGGAAGATTTACAGGGATTTGGTACAAAGGAGACAATGAAGTTTTAAATGTTGATAGCGTTTCACACCAAACGCATAATGGGTCCCAGTTTGAAGGAGCCGTTTTGTATTTAAATCTATATTTCATTGACGATTTCTCTCCCCGCTTATCTCAGACGGGACGGCTGTGCCCCCCGGCCCCGCTCCCGCACCACGGCGGGGCAGGACCGGGCTCCGACCCGGGGCCGGTACCGAGGAGGGGCTGCTCCTCCGGGACCGATCCCCCTTCCCCACCCCGTGCTGCCGGTCCTGCTGTCACCGCTGGAACCATCCCCAAAGACAGACACCCGTGCACCCACGGGGATGCGCAGACGGCAAGAGACCAGCGGTGCTACTCGGGCTTTCCCCCGCACCGCAGCGGCGACCACAAACCGACCCGCAGCTCCACCGAAGAGCAGAACGGAGCCCTGCATGGGCACAGCCCTCCCCGAGTACCCCCGAGCCCCGCACCGGGGGATCCCCGAGCCCCGCGGAGCGCTGGAGCGCGCACACGGCGCCGAGAGCGCGGCGGGACCCCCAGCCCTGCCCCGCCGCCTCCCCGGGGCCGCCCCTTCCCCCGGCCCGCCCGCTGCCTTTACCTGCGGCGAGAGCGCCGGGCGGGCGGGCTCCGCTCCGCGGCTGCTCCCGGGCTGGGGCGCGGTGCCGAGCGGCGGCTCTCGGGACGGGGCGAAACTCCCGTCACAGCGGCCGCGGTCACTGCGCGGGCGGCCCCGGCTGGCGAGCCCGCAGCGGCGCAGCGCCGCGCATCCCCCGCGGGACGCGCCCGGGGCAGGCAGGAGGGCGGCGAGGCGAGGCAGGAGCCGGCCCGGCGCCCCGTCCCGTGCCGTGCCCTGGCTCGGCCGCAGCGGCTACCGCCTCAGAGGGGCGAGCCCGCCGTGCCCGGCGCCAGCTGCCTCCTCCCCCGCGCGGGCATCGCCGAGCAGCGCGCCGCGGGTCCCGCTCCGCTCCATCCAGCCGCCCGCCCCGAGCCGCCGCAGCTTTGTCACGCCGACAGCCCCCTCGGGTGGGAGGTGGGTTTTCTCTCCCCCCCTTTCCCCCTCTCGGCGCACTCCTCCGGCTCCTTCCTCCTCCCCCGGTCACTCCCCCCGATGCAACCCGAGCCGTTTCCTGGACGGCGCTGCCGGGCTCTGCCAATCGCCGCCGAGCCCCTTCCCCCGCCCGGCCCTCAGGGGTGCGGAGCCGGGAGCCCGCATCCCGCCCGAGGGTCGCGGATGTCCCCGCGGCGCGGACCTGGCGCGCTCAGCAGCACCGGAGAGGGGCAGGAGGGGAGCAGGGGACCCGCCGCTCCGGGCGCTGCCTGCCCGGGGCAGCGGGACAGCTCATCCCAGTGCCACCGCGGGGCTGGAGGGGAGGAACCCCGCGCAGCTCCCGGACGGTTGCTCCACTGTAAGTTTTCTAGTGGATTGGAAAGGAAAGATGGGGAGCGCGGCAAGTACCACCGCAGTGGTTGAGCCTGGGCTGCGGCACTGCCACCGCGGCACTGGGCAGCATCTGCATCCGCACATAAGAATGGTACCAGCTCAGCAGCGGTCCCCGAAACCTCTTCTGAAGTGTTTCTGGCTCAGAAGACATGGCTGGCCTGTGGCCGGTTCCATCTAGAGAGGATGGCTGGATAACACCCGCTCCAAAAATCACCCTCAGGAGCCTCTCAGTTCAAAGCCTGATTCCAACTGCCCCGTGAATTGGTCTGACAGTGCACTTTTAATACCTGCCTGTGTATGCTTTTTCAAATGGGAAAAGTTGTCCAAAAGTTATGCAAACATCATTTGTTTGGAACACAGATTTAAAACTGCGTAATATGGGTATTCAGAATTCAATATAGCTCAGCCTGGTCTTTGCTTAATAAAACATTTGCTTTAGATACCATCAGCTGAAAGGTTTTGAATATGGAATCCGTGTAATGCTTGTATAGAGTCAGCTTGACAACAAAATCAATAAGTGGTGGTTGCCTTAAATTTAATCAGTGTTGATCAATTTAATGTTACTTTATTTAAGTTCTACTGTACATTTTATATGTTGTGTGCAGTATTGATCAAGGGGATTTTCAAGGACTGAGGCCACACATAGTGTAACTCTATTTACACACACCTAGACACCAAAAACCCGAAAACAAGTTTTCTGTAGAATATGTACTTACCTCCCAGCATGTATTTTCCCACCACTACCACAGTCTTTATGAGGGATGGCAGACAAATTTGTAATTGATTGGAAACACAGGTTTAGTATTTTTTTTGTTGTTGTTCCTACAGCAACAGACATCTGAATGTTCTAATTGAGAAGCTGAGATGTCACAGTCAAGATCCAATTTTCCCAGCACTGGGCATGTCCATCGTCCATTGAAAACATTGTTAACACATTCTCACATAAATTATTGTCCGGCACAGGAAGCTGCAATACCTTTCCCCATTCATCGATATCTTTGCATACTCTGAAAGAAAAGGAAGCATTCCACAAAAAATGACAAATCAGAACACCTATTTCCAAGGTCTGGAAGCACTTGTCAGAATTTATTCTTTTGGAGGATGAAAAGATAGCAGTCTATCAATAGCAGCCTTTTCTCTTAAATGAGCCACATTCTCCTAAAGTGGCCCACAACAGCCCAGCTCCTCAATCTGAGAAAAGCAGAAGCATGTTTGGAATTAAAGGGGTGTAGGGGGGGGGGAGATCAATTCTGTCATCATATTTAGGCTTCAAGAGATCTCAGTGGGCCCAGGGAGCCTTTCATAGCAGTTAGGCTGCTGAATGAGAGCATAATCTCTTTACAGTTTTTTCCTCCTCCTCTCAAAGTGGCTGGGATCTTTTCTGTGAGCCCTCCTGCACGTGAATGGTGTGGCTAATAAGCCTATTAATGAGGTTCCACAGCAGAGTGTGAATAGGTAAATAAGCCCCAATCTGTTGAGGTTCAGGAGCAAGGGCAGTAAAGCCATCATGAACTAAAGGTGACAGTTTGAACTGAAATAGGAACAACAGCTCCAGGTTTCAAGCGAAAGAATAGACAGACAAGGCACACATTCAGGCTCCTTCTACCCCCTACCGAGTCCTATTTTCTCTCCCATTCTTCCTCCTTTATAAAATGTCTTGAGTAGTCACCCATTTTTTCAAAAGCTCTTGAGACGTCCTTTTTCATCCTGGCAATGATACATCAATAGGGAGGAAGGAAAATGAGGACACCAATGCTCCTTTGCCCCGCAAGTTTCAAAAGCAGGAACAGCGCTGTGTGCCCTCGCATATGGAAGCGGGGGAGGAGAAAGAAAGTTAAATTGAATCTTTCAGCCCTGCCAGCTCTTTGTCGCTGCTGTCAGCCGAACTCCGGTCCTCCCTCTGCACGCACGCAGGCAGGGATGCAGTTAATGTTCAACGGGGGCAGGGTCCGAGCCCTGCTCCAGCTGCAGCGAGGGCACAGCTGGGCTCGGCCAAATCCCCAGCGAGGGGCACGCAGAGGTGAGGAGATGGATTAATTCCCGCCCAACGTCTCTTTTACCTGCCGGGGTAAAGGTGAAGATGTGCCTGACCAGGCTGCCCCTGGGCTGGACCCAGCAGAGCCCAGCTCATCCATAAAAGCCCAGCTCGAAGGGATGAAGGCGGAAGGTTCAGCAGGTGACAAACAGCTCGTGTCTGCGGAGAGATGGGGTGAGATGGGCAACCAATGCCTCCGAGTAATGTGGGAAAAGTCACCTCGGAAAAAAGCACGGCACAGAGCTTCTGAGCACTCGCAGTTCTAATCCTTGCAGGCTCTCTGACATTTCTTTTAAGTGCTGGAGATACCAGGGCAGCCAAGGCTCCACGGGAACCGGCTCCTCCATGGAATTCCGGGGAGGAAGCAGCCCCAGCTCCTGGCACGGTGCAGACAGATGGCAAGGGAGGCCATGAGTACCCTGGAGAGGCAAGTTCTGCAGCACTGATCTATTCTCCAGGTGCAGGACCTGCTGACATGCCACAGTTCTATCTGATGAAAATAGGATTAAAATACGGGAAATGAGGAAAAAAAATTGAAAGAAAATGAAAGCCCACACATTCAAGTCTTAGAGGTCTATGGGGAGAAACCCTCTAGATTCAAATTCAACCACACACATCACCGAGAGTTTTCTCCATGAAAGACAATGGCAATCAACAATTCTTCCGTTATTCCAACTTTCCCATCAAAAAAATTTATCCTGCCCATGCCAATACGATTAAATGCTTGTTTAAGATTTCTTTTTATTTATTTTTTTTCTATAAAGTTCTTCCAAAGCTAAGTGACTAAACACAAACTTTGGCAGCTAAAATATTTACCTGGTTTCCAAAGTGTTTATGGTTCTCTTTCTGGGCAGCTTCAAACTGTTTTTTAGGGTACCAAAGAGCAAATCATAGGAACCCACTTCCAAAAATGTTTTGGGTTTTATTTTTTTCAGACAAGCAAAGTTGCTCTATAGATTTTTCAGTGTCTTAGGGAAAAGTCATTTCATACAAAAACAACCCCATTCTAAAATAAAAGCTACTACAGAGAGGCTTCCATCACTAGTTCTCACCAGGTATTATTTCAAGATGCTGCTGAACTGAAAAAATTGACATAAGAATTAATTATTTTAATTCCAATAGATCCAATAATTATCCATGAAAGTGTGAAGCAGATGGGCTACCAAGTTCTTTTGTAGCAAAATGTGTATGGGAAGGGGGAAGGCTGCGGTTTCTGGCCCATCAAGGGATAGTTTTACTGGGTGTTTATCAAACAAGAAAACCTCATTTTGGTTAAGCTAAAGAAGGAGGCACATCAATTGCTTTTGTCTATCAATTTTTGATCTTCCTCTGCATTATGAACAGCTGAATATTCTAGGAAATACTTCTTCAGGCAGTGAGGCCAACCAGTTGAGAAAAAAAAATCTTCTGTTCACTGCTGCTGTGTCAAAGTCTTGTAATGGCATTTGAGTATCAACACTCCCCTTGGATTGTTATGCCTCATAGCCATGTAACCTTTCTGCTGCTCCTCTCATTTTTTGTGTCTTAAGGAAAATATTCCAAACAAATATTTGTTGTTTTCATTACAGTGTTGCAAGATATATTTAAGCAGGAAATATGGTGTGTTTTGAGCAGGGTATTACACTGGGATCCTGGACATTCGATGATTTCTGCCCTTCTCCATTGGCTTTCCTGGGAAAGGCACTTAATTTGTCTGTGTCCAAGCTCTCCAGCTATGAAATGAGAATAATAGATGCTTCCTGTCTCCTAGTCTTTATCCAGTTCATCTATTTAGATGGTAAGCTCTTCATCTCTGACCATGTTTTTATGCATGGCTTAGAACAATGGGACACTGATCTCAGCTGGAACCTCCAGGCACTTCCATAATGCAAATATTGAATACTAAGTAATCAAAATAAAAGAAAATCCTCGATTTATTATGTATTCCCTCATAAAGAATTTGTCACACGCTGTCCTGCTAGAGCACCCCTGGCTCTCGGTGAACACTATCATCTCTAAAAGAGTGGAAAGCAGCATCCATTGGAAATCTTTTAGCAGTGAGCTCCTTTAAAGCAGACTGCAGAGAAACCCTGTGAATAAACTCCTTCTGAGTGCTGAGCAGGCACAGCAAGACAGAGCCAGACTTGTAAAAATGAGAAGACAAAGGCTGCAAAGAAAACTTCTCCTTTTGTTACAGAACTTGGGTATATTTTACTTGTTGGCCCAAACACTTCTGATTTCTGTTTGCAGCTGATCAATACCCACTGGTTTGTTTTACTGCAGCCCTGTGTCTCACTGGACCAGCTGGTGGTTGTGGCAGCTTCCCCTGCAGTGTTACATGGGATCAGATTCCTCTCTGGTGACACCGCAGGGTTCAGCAGAGGTGCTCGAGCTCCCAGGCACAGCCTCAGAGCAGAAGGTGTGAAGTCAGCCTTACACCAGGGTTCGTGTTACAGTTTAAATCCTGGAAGGAGCAGGAAAATGGAAGACAGGAGACAGTGTGGGCACTCTATACTTTCTGGGCCCTGTGACCCAGCTGTCCCAGAGTACCAAATCCCAACAGATCCCTCCTGCTTCCCAAATCCTCTGCTGCAGTGCCAAGCTCTGCATTTCCAGTTCGCTCTCCCACAGGCCCAGGTGCAGGCAAAAGCAGCAACAGTCACTCTGTAGCAGTTAAAAAATATAAAATAAAAGTAATTCTTTTACTTCCCACCTTGGGTAATAAAGCACTAAATGCCTACAACTATTTCCCTGCCTCATTCTTCTTAACCCTCAAACATCTTTCAAGTCAGCATTCTCCAGGCAGTTAATATTCTTTCTCCTCTCCCCATCCTTTGCACATAATTTCCCTTCCCTATCTCCTACCATAGTTTTCACAGGAATTTGCTTCTTGCTTTATGTGTCTCTCTCAGTGAAAGCCATGCCTTTTATCAGCTCCATTCCCCACTGTAAGATGACCTCCTCCTCTGCTTTGCCAGGTGATTGTGGTGCCCACAATTTCACTTGAGACACTGGATTGCCTTGGAGAGCAGCCAGTGATCTGCCCCAGAAAGTCTCCACACAAACAGAGATGCACCGAGGTTTAACAGCTCTCATTTGTTAACTTTGTATCACGTTCACAAGCTGCAGTCCCCAAAAAAGGGATGGAAAGGTAACGGTCAGGCAGATAAAGTCCAAAGACAATTTGATACAGGCATGGGGAGTTCCTTAAACTGAAGTCATAGAAAGGTTTCCTACACACAGACCCAAACAGTCCTTTTTCCCTGCTCCCAACAACCCAGAAACACCCTTTTCTCCTTCATTCTATTCTATTTTAAATAAAGGGTTGCGGGGAAGCTTGCTTTGCATGAAATCCAGACTTGCATTACTCAATATTCATATGCATATGAATGAATATTCATATATGTATAAACACACAGCTATATTTCAGGGCTTGAAGAGAAGGCCTGCTTTTGATTTAGATGGCCAAGTTGAGGTCAAATTCCATTTCTTAGAGGATAGAAAAGTTTGTATTGGTGATTGCTGGATGAGAAAAACCCAACAACCCTCATGCTGCTTTCCTGATGCCAACTGAGCAGAGATCCTGCTGGAGACTCCCAGGGCTGCTGAACTCAGTGGGTCAGGAAATGTTTTGCACTGTGGGTACAAGTAAAGAGGCCAGAAACTTGATTACAGGGGAGACTTAGTTAAATATTTACTGGGATTCATTATGTGAAAACCACTAGAAAGGAACAAGTTTCTACAGGAAGGGTAGGGCTGTTTTATTCTTGCTTCTGCTGTGAAATGCTCCTGGTGGCTGCATAACCGAGCTGCTGTCCTCTAGTGGGAGGAATACAGCAGGTCCGTGAGGATGTGCAGCAAAGGTTTTGCTGGTTTTTAATCCTGGTGCTCCTTTAATTTGCCAAAGAGAACCTTGTAGACCCAGCTCTATCCCAAGGGTGTCCTCCACAGGGGTTTCATGACAAATGGCCTCTCCTTACCTTCCCGAGCTGGATGGGTCCCAAAATTTCACAGGTCATTTGAAAAGGGCCATAATGTTGATTGGTGACAAACGATAAATCTCAAAAATCTCTTTTAAAAAGGAGATTTTAAACAGGGCTCCAACTTTTTACTGGAATATTCAGCCTCCTTACATGCAAATCAGAGCAATTCAGCAACGCATCTGAAATCAACAAATTCAATTTTGGCCACAGAGGACAAGCAAAGAGAAGTAAGGAGTGAGGAACTGGAGAAACACTGATCCCAGATTTACAGAAAGCATGAGGTCTAACAAGAGTTTTTCATAGCATGCAAAGGGTAAAGTCCTGTGTTGGCCAGAGAGGTAGCTGTGCCTTCAAAACATACAAGGCAATTTCTCTCCTGTAAATTTTATTCCCTGAAGCCTTACATTCAGCAATCTACTTTCTGAGGGGAAAAAAAAAATTAATAAAAGGCATCAGCAGTCCCGCCCTGCTCCACATGTAGGAACAAGCTCCTGGTTAATTCTAGAAAACAGAGAAACTAAAACATTTTAAACAGAAACTGCTGTGATTGCCAGAGTACAACCAAGGGTGGGGAGAGGGGGGGAGAGGAGGAACAAGTGGTGAAAAATTGAGCTAAAAGCAAGGGAGTTGCATTTGTAATTGTGTTCAACAGGAAAAACATCATTTATAGATAAGAAATAATGCAGGTTTAACCCTGTCCCTGCAAACAGGCAGGAGCAACTACAAACAATGGGTCTCTTTCCATGCCACAGGGGTGGTCAGGGGTCAAGAGAACGGACAAAAGGAGAAAGAAGCTGAGGGAGAAAAGGAAGGTGCTCATATGCTGCTCTCACAAAAACTGTCATGGAGCCAGGACATGATGGGGAAATACAAGGTTTCTTTTCTTTCCTCATTCCTGCCTTGAATCCTCAGGTTTCTGATGGTTTAAGGGGTAAGGAGCAGACCAGGAGCATTTTCCAGAGACATGTGAAAAATGGGCTTAACCCCCACTTTTCTCAGGGAGCAACTTGCAAAAGATCCCAGAGGAAAATCATGCTGTGACCCCACATGCTTGGAGACATCCAGTTGCTTTGTACTCCAGGAAAATCTGTCTGGTCATTGGATATGTTAAGTGTTGGGTTTAGTACTGAGGCTTCCTTTTCTTGGATGCTGAGAAGAGCACCAAACTGGCTCAGCAGAAAATACTTTCTAATGCCCTTGTATCCAAAACTCTGGCAAATTTGCAACCCATTTGGAGCTCTTCTGTTATTAGAGAGAATAATGGGAGAAGGGAATTAACTTCACCAGAGTGGAAAAGTCTTCCAAAATCCTCGTATGCATCTTAGAATCATGGAGTGGTTTAAGTTGGAAGAACCTTTAAAAGTCAGCTAGTCCAACTTCCCCTACCATGGGCACCTTCCACTGTCCCAGGTTGCTCCAAACCCTGTCCAGCCTGGCCTTGAACACTTCAGGGATGGGGCAGCCACAGCTTCTCTGGGCACCCTGTGAGTGCTGGGTCATGTCCAGTTTTCCTCTCCCTTTCCAGCCTGCAGCACAGAGCTCCAGCTCCAGGAAGGGATAAGGCCAATGGGCTGATGCTGGAGGAGAGGCAGGAGCCTCCAGGCACTGCAGACCCCACTCCTGGGGGGCTGTGCTGCCTCTCCCTGTGTGATCTGTGGGCTGGGAGCTGAATCTCATCACCAGAGCAGTGAGGAGAAGCAGTGCACAGCTGTTTGCATGATACATATCTTGTGAATAAATAAACCTCATCTCCAGTGCTGCTGCTCTCTAAACACTATAGAGGCGTGCATTCACTCAAAACATTCAGAAAATAAACAGAAAGGGAGCTGCTCAGTGAACCCTCCTCCTGCCAAAACCCAGCACTGCAAAAGTGTCGCCTCTCAACAGAGTCCAAAATCTCATCAGACCCCAAAATTTGTCTTTTTAACAAATGCCATCTTCATTTTCTGATGCAGAGACACCTCAGAGTCTATAGGCTTAGGTTTCCTAAGCCTGATGAATGTTTTTCCACAAATACTGGGAGGCAGAAGGAGGTAAAGAATAGTTAAATGCAGCACAATTGAAAATTAGCTCAAAATGCCGCAAGCTGCAATTCAGATGGGTTACAAGATAACCTCAGTAGTTTCAAGAATGTAACAAGAACAGCCCTAAATCAACATAAATACTTGCTCAACCATTTTCATCTCAGGATTAATGTCAGATTTTTTTTTGTTGTTTTTCTTTTCTCCTGTGGCATTAAAACCATTTTCCAGCTTTTTTTTAGGTGAAGTATTTGTGGTTACTAGGAAAGGGGGATGAGAATGGTGATGAGGCAGGGGGAGTGCAGTGCACACACCCTCTGGAGAGTGGGAATGGAGCTGAGCAGGGAAAGGCTGATGCTGGTGGGTGCACCTGGGGGATTTGCTGGGGTTTGGAGGGGAGACAGGCAGATGCCTCCTGCCAACCTCACTTTGTTTTTGCCTGCTCAGTTTTGTCATGAGGTAGCTGTGACCATTTTCAGTGCTTTCTTGAAGGTTTTTGTTTAAGTCCTGGTGGGCCATGCCCACACCACGTTCCCACTCAGTGGCACTGACAGCCTTAGAAGCCCTTTATTCTGGGGCAACTTCAGGAGATTTCTTTATACTCAGAGAAAAACAAATCCCCAGAGAGCCACCTGTGGCCTCTGGGATAAATTTCTGCTTTATGGGTGCCTGCAAGCTGGCCGGGAGACACACCCTTTCTTGCTGGAGTACAGATAAGCTTCCAAGGACTTCAAAGGGATTGCTGAAGCAGTCTGCAGTGGATTTCTGCAGAAATGTAATGCACAGCATGTGTCTGAGGGGATGGAGAAGAGCTGGGGTGGTTTAGATTAGATAGCACTATTTGTCTTTAGAGGGACTTGAGGAAGTGAAAGACACGTAATTGTCTTTTAAAGTGCAATATTTGACTTCAGTTCACCCAGCATTGCAGAAGAGCTTGTAGATAAGCAGTAGAAATTATTTCCTTGTGAGGGCTGGGTACCACTTCCATATGATGAATCTCCCTTAGAGCAGTTTTCCATCCAGGGTGTCATTGTGCTGAGGTAAGGCTCAGTTACACACCTGTCCAGCCCTAGAAATTTATTATTGAATTTATTATTGCTACAGAGCACACAAGGGTCACATCTTCCTTTATTCTTTATAGAACTACAGAGTCCTAAAATAGTTTGGGTTGGAAGAGACACTAAAGATCATTTCATTCCAACTCCCAGCCATGGCCAGGGACAGCTTCCACTAGACCAGGTTGCTCCAACCCCAACCAGCCTGGCCTTGGACACTTACAGGGATGGGGCAGCTTCTCTGGGCTACCTGTGCCAGTGTTTCACACACTCATTGTAAAAAAAATTCTTCCTTATATCAGCCTTCTTTTAGTTTAAAACCACCCCCACTTGTCTGATCACAACCAGCCCTGTTAAAAGTTCATCCCCATCCATTCTGGGCCATTGCACATTGCCTCATCTACTGGAAGTTTCCTGATGGTCTTTGTACATTGTTTAGTTCCAGCTCCGCTCTGTGAATACAAATAGGATTTTACATATTTGTCAGGAGATTGCAGAGTGCTACCAATGTTTTTTCTTTCTACTGAAAGCCAATAACATCTTTCAAGAGTTGAACAGAAGGATGAGTTTCTTCCCCTGAAGGAAGGTACACCCAAAGAACCAATTGCCAAACTTCACTCAGTTCCTCCTTAGGTGAATATTCCCTATTTGATATCAAGATTTATTTTCTTTGAAGAAATGTGCCAGACCATGCCAACAACATGAAAGATCACTGTGACTTTGTCAGCAGGAACATTTGCTCTGCAGTGAGTATGAGCTTGAAGAGCAGTCCCAGTCAAGGCTGGGACTGAAGATTAACTGTTTGTTCCATTAAATAATTTACTGGCCAAACACACAGCATTGTAAAGTGTGTGTGTCTCAGGCCAATAAAGAAACATCTGCCCAGCAAAATTTACCTACATGTAGTCCTCAGTTGCAGGCTTTGAAATTCCCTGTATAAATCTCATCTCCTTGCCTATCCAGAGGGTATTACTCTCACTCTCCTGGTGAGCTGCAATCTTAAAATGCCACCCTGTGCATTTCTGCTGATGAAAGCCACAAAGGGAGAACATAAGAATTTTTACAGCTGCCAGCTCACAACCCACCAGAGCTTTCCACGTCTGTGCTTCACCACCAGTAAAGAAAACCTCTGTAAGGAAGATTTTTCTGCTATTTTCAGTAAACACAGGGAGTTAAACATATGCAGTTTTCCCTAAAACACTCTTCAGCAAAGTACTGAGTTTGCTTAAAAAAGTAAAATTCTCACTGGTAAATAAATTTGTTTCTCCAAAGTGAGCAACTTTGTAAATGAAAGCATGAAGTTTTCTGTTCATTTCAATAACTACTGGGCAGTAAGGTTGAAAAAGCAATAATTTGTGAATTTGTGTTGTACACAATGAGGAATAGTTTAGCACTGGCAAAAGGCTGGATCCTGGCTTCAGCATGCTGACAAATGAAAGAATAATTTTCCAGTATTTTATCCCTTAGACATTGCCTGCTTTTCACATGAAGTAAATTGGTATTTCAGTTCTCCTCTAACCCCACTTTGCTCACAGGTTAAAAAAACTAACAGTATTTATTAGAATGAGCTCCTAAAGCACAAGAGAGAGAATCTGACTGATGTCACTTGGGGACGTGGTCTGAGGGCTCATCAAACCCATTGACTGAATAAATCTAAGTGTAAAATCATGGGAAATGCTGGAATCACTACTTCTATGTCCCCAAAAAACACTTTCTTGTTTACCTACTAATTCCAGAGTATTAAGAGAAGACTCATTATTCACAGACAACACAATTAAGTTTGGCATTTCCTGTAGACATTCATTCACCACTATCATAGAGACAGAGAAAAGTCAAGTAGACCTCACATACAGGCCTTTATCTTCATTTTCCTTCAAGGTCCTTGTACAGAAACAGATGAAACGAGTATAAGGGTTCATCTAGATCACAAACACTGGATTAATTCAGTAGATTTATACAATGCTGGAAGAGTTTGTAGGGTACCCGTGGGTTGTAGGGGTGGTTTCTATGGGGTTGTATCAAAGATCCTTGTCTCACCTGCTTTTTTTTTTTTTCCTTCTCATCACAAGCCTGTTGCTGACTGCTCAGCACTGCTGCGGTGACAGCCCTGACAACTCCTGCCAGCTCAGGTATTCCCAAGGATGTAGAAACTTTTCCATGCCCATACTCTCCCCAGCTCATCTGCAGGGGCTCAGGGGTTCAGAAGCCACTTGGGCAGGTAGCAGTGGTTTGGATGTCACTGCAATTCAGCCACAGATCCTCTACAGGAGGCCAGGAGGAGAGGGAGAACTCCTGCTCCAGCCAGGGAGGTCTGTGCCCTGCCCACCATAGGGGCTTTTGTAAAATTCCCCTCTATGCTAAGGGAAGAGAAGAAAAATATACTTAGTAACTCCAAAAGTCACTACCACCACTGTATTTTGCATTCCTTAAATATCTAAGCACACAAGGATTGTTTTTGCAGGAAAATGAGTAGAAAGAGGGCTGCTGTGCAGTTCATTGCTTGGCCTGGGGTATTTCCTGGTGAATTATCCCTTAGCACTGGTGTTCCATCAGGCAAGCAGTAACCCATTCCCCAGGACAAGAAAAGGGATCAGGAGGCTCTCTAAAGGTGAGACAATTGCCTTTAAGCCAAGTTATATTAATGTCAGTGAGAAGTTATTGGAGGAATAGATACAGAAGGAAAAGTACATCACAGAAAAATTCAGAAAATGCCATTTGTTCTCACTTTTCCCCCACGTCTTCATGCAGGAGAGATTGAGTTAAAAGTTAAAGCATGAAGGTAAGCAGTGCTTTAGTACAGAATTTAAAACATTTCATTTCACCCAAGTGGAGACTTGCAGCGTCTCGTCTGAACTCCTGCATTGCCTGGGTCAGGTACTTGTTACCAGAACCTCCAGCATTAAGACCATAACTTCTGGTTGAACCAGATTGTTTAGAAAAAAATAACCCCATCTTAATTTAAGTTTTCAAAGAGAGAATTCGTCATATCCCTAGGCAAATTGTTTCAGATATTAAATTCTCCAGTGGCCAAGAATGCACACCTTATTACTGGTCTGAATTCTTCAGCTTCAGCTTTCAGCCACAAAACCTCATTACAATTTTGCTTCATTAACGAGCCCTTTCCCCACACTAGAACCCTTTTGCACGAATGGTTTGTCACACAGAGAAGCATGGGGTGATGCACATACTGTCAGGGAGAGACTGCACACAGTAGCCAGTAAGCTGTGTAAATGTGCTACATTTACAGGAATTTCCTGAGTTACCTAAATCAATGCCAGTTATCCAATCCTTTTGTTTAGGCCAATTAAACATTTGAAAAAAAATAAAGCATGGTCAGTTGTGCTTTCAGCATGCAACGACAGCAGGGACAGCACTGCGTCAAATGTCATTAAAATTAGATGTTTATGGAAAGGTTTAGGTTTAGGTTGGGTATCAATAAAAGGTTTTTCACCCAGAGGGTGGTTGAGCACTGGAACAGGAGCCGTGGTCAAAGCACCAAGCCTGACAGAGCTCAGGAAGTGTTTGGGCAATACCCTTGGGCACAGGGTGGGATAGTTGGGATGTCCTGCACAGGGCCAGGAGTTGGATTTGATGGTCCTGATGGGTCCCTCCCAGCTCAGCACATTCTTTGATCCGTGAAATGACAATATCAACACAAACCCGAAGCAACACAGCACGGCGTGGCTGCTGCTGCCGACCCCACAACCCCAACGTGCAGAAGGCCCGGGCTGCGGCGTCAGGAACCAGCAGGAGCACGCACCGCCAGCAGGCCGCTGCTGTGCCTGCCTGCCTGAACCTCCCAGCGCAGGGAGCTCCTGCTGTGCTTGGCACGGGAGCTTTGGAGGCAAACAATGCAGCACCTGATTGCTGTTTTCCACCGGCCTTTGGGAGGCTGCAGAAGGAGCAGCGTGGCTGAGGCCCAGCCGTGCCGGGAGTGCGGCTGACTCAGGGCCTTCACCGCTCCCTTCCCTTCCCGGCTACTCCGACACTGGCACTTGGTCGGCTGGGGACGCTCTCCAGGCTTGGGAGAGCAGGAGAGTGGCTAGGAGCTTTTGCCCCTGTATGGAAGGTCTGCTGATGTGTGGAGGAGATAAAGGAGGTGAGAAGGTCTCTTGGATTGGTACACCCAAGGCTTTATTTCCTTGGAGTCACACAATGTCCGGGAGCGGAGTTCTGAAGCTTACACGGGGTTTTACAGGGGGGAGGATATGAACCAAAGGCCAATAGAGTAACATATGGGGGGGACTAAGGGAGTTGGGGAACAAATGGAGGCATTTAGAGGGAGGGTCTAACAATCTTCAGCCAACTACTTAATGCATCTTGGGGAATCTTCTGGAACTAGTGGAAGGCGAACTTGGAGATTGACAGGGCTTAGGGGAGGCACTTAGAGGATTGACACAGAACTCTCAGGAAAGAAGGGAGGAGTTGAGGGAGAGTGACAACTGGGAGAAGGGTGCAAACATGAGGTGAAACCATTACAGTGGGGGTCAACAGAACAAACCAAACAACTACAACACAAACCACAACATGCTGCGCTGGCTCCGGCGTGTTGCAGCTTGACAGCTCCAGCGCGTGGGCCGCGCTCCTCCTCAGAGGCTGGCTTCCAACTCCAGGCGATGGCAGAGCACAGAGTTAACTCCCTGCCTGCCTCCCGGAGCACCACACGGGCTGGAAGAGCAGCCTGCACGACAACGGTGCTGCTGCTTCCTGTGGTGAGGCTCAAACACCCCTCAGCGGGCTGTGGTTCACTAATGGCCACTTCACTGGGTGACGAAGGACAGAGGGGAAAGAGCAAACCCCCTGGGAACAGCAGAGGCTCTGGTTTTCCACATGGTGAGCGTGTTTGAGGCGATGATTTCTGCTGTGGTCAGTGGTGGTGGTGTTGCAGCTGCCGTCGGCGTTCCCAGAGGAAGCTCTGCTCCAAAGCAGGGGAGCCTCCTCGGTGCAGAGGCCGCATCTTCAAGGAATTAAACTGCACTGGTGAACAGCAGCTGTGTGACAACACAGCAAATCCATACCTTCATGGACAGCATGAGTGGTTCAGTCAAAGCAATGACGGACTGGGGGCTCTTGGTGATAAACATCCCATTGCCTATGACTCTTATAAACCCACCACTGTCATTTTCTCACTCAACTTTTTATTGCTAAGATGTGTTTTGGCTTAGAGACAGCCCCAGCTTCAAGAGTTCTGCTGGTTTTGTTTTTATTTTCTCTTTACAAGGGCATGTAGTGACAAGACAAGAGAGAATGGCTTCAAATTGACAGAGGGCAGGTTTAGATGAGATATTAGGAAGAAATTATTTACTGTGAGGTCGGTGAGGCCCTGGCACAGGGTGCCCAGAAAAGCTGTAGTTGTCTCATCCCTGTGAGTTCCAAGCCTGCTTGGACAGGACTTGGAGAAACCCGGGATAGTGGAAGGTGTGCCTGCCCATGGTAGGGGGTGAAATGGGATGAGCTTTGAGGTCCCTTCCAACCCAAACCATTCTGTGTTTCTATGACCAGTACATTTTAAAGAAATGTGCTTTTTGGTCTTCACCCAACTCCTGAGCAGAAAAATGGGCAGAGCTCAGCATTTCCAGCAACTCTTTCAGCAGAGAGCCAGAAGGAAATTCTTAGGGAAGCTGGAGGTGTCATCTTAAACTGAAAAAAGGGACATCAGCATAGAGTTGAACAGGAGAGTTCCCAGACTCCAAGTTATTAGATAATTAGCTTAATAACAATATTAGATAAATATTAGATATTTTCATTAATATTGTTGGCACAGGAAATAGGAGCATGTTGAATTTTGTTGATAGCATAAGGCTGGAAAGGACTGTCAAACACAGGAAGATGGGAATGTCTATTCAGGGAGAATGGGATCAGAACAGGCATGAATAATAAAACAGGCTGAATTCACTGGTACAATGAATAGAGTTGTGCTGCTCAGGATTAACAGCGACAGTTATGCCAAACTTTACCAGCTGACAATGACAAGAAAATGTAGAACACATGGAAGTTAGAAAGCTCTGAGCTATTGAGAGAGACTCTGGAGTAACTTTGTAGATGGCGGTGAAGGAAAATTCCTGCCTAACTTTAGGCTGACAGTGGATACACAGAGGACTACACAAGGTTACGATGAGCTGATGATGGGGTTCAGCATCTCAGGTAAAAGCAGGAACTTTGAATTGAAGCTGCTCATGTCTGCTCTACAAATCAGTGGGTGCTTTGCTAATTAAACTCTTCTTGTGATTACCATCTCCACTACCATTTTTTACATTTTTTAGGGTCACCACTATAATCAAGCTGAACACCATGTCTCCCTATATACATTTCATTGCAAAATATTCATTCAGAAATGTTCAAAGCAGACCTCGCTCCAGACTGAGGCCTTTCCTTACCTGACAACAGAGATCTTCTTCACCCTCAGCAACTGACTGAGGAAACCTTTGTCTACAAACAGGTAGTTTGGGGTGATGATAGCCTTTGTGTATACAAAACACTGTTGCATTAAACACATCACACACTTCAGAGGCAAAAGGCAAAGTACATCAGGTCAGCAGCTTCTGAAGGTTCTGCAGCACAGCTGGAGGAAAGTTAAAGCCACCCTTAACAAGGGGAGTGATACTGAGCCAACCAAAGAACACTAAGAGGAGAGCTGGGGTGTAAGTAAAGACAGGAATATGCTCAATTCGAAGCAATTTACACTCAGTACATGAAGGCTCTATTTCTCCTCTGAGCAGTGAGATGTTTCCAGCAAAACCTGGGTTAGAAATAGAGATATTTGCAATGCTTTTATTACCATTATAGTTCATCCAAGATGATGTGTCTGGTTTGAAAGTCACAAAAAAACATATTCTTGTTAAAAATGCTGCCAAGAGGCTAAATGAAAACAGCCCACTGCTGAATCCCATGTTTGCAGCATTACCAGTGGGTTTTTTCAGGGGTGTTTATATAGACCAAGTTTCATTTAACAAGGCAAAAGCCGGAGCTCTCACATACTCCATTATTTCTCTGCAGGTCTTTCTCACCAGGGTTAAGTCTTTACACTACTTCCAAGTAAAGCAGCCAAGAAAAAGAAGAAACAAATGCTACTACTACTGAGCACAGAGGCCTCCTTTGCAAGAAATGTGATTTACGGAATGAAGTTCCTGGCATGTCAGCCGCGGGCTGTCACAACGTGTGCCTAAAATCCAGGGCTGAAATACGATCCCCGCTCCTTCCAAGATGCATTGTGGCTTCTAGCAAGTTCTTCTGGAAGCACAGGCAGCCCTTTGCTCAGGAGCTGGGCTCCTCCTTTGTGTTGTCTCTCGGAGAGCTCTTCTGGGGTGAGGACCCTCCTAATTCCCTACGAATCTGGTGTTGGTGAGCCCTGCTTTGCTGAAAGTTCTGGAAACTGGAAACTTTTCCATGTAGTTTGGAGAACTGATGCACTTGGAGAGACAAAGAACAAAGCTCGTCCTGGTATCCAGAAGAGGCTTTGTGTTTGTCCTGTCTTTAGCTGCCCACACTTGTACATCAGAAACCCGACTGCTGTGAACTGAGCCGTGGTGGAAACCTCTTTCCATAAGTTCCCACAAAGGCAAGGAAGCAGCAGCAGCTTGGGAGCTCTCTGGCCTTTGCTGGCACTGTTGAAGGTATTTTCATTCCCTTTCTGCAGTCCTTTGGGTGTTCCTTTTCCTTTACATGAAGGAAATGCCTTTTCACCATTAAGTCTTTCCTCAGCTGCATTTCAAACCCAGAAAAATATTTTACCTCTAGCAAATTTTACCTCCTCATCATTTTTCTGCTGTCTTCAAAGCCAGTGAGACAGCAGCATTTTTACCACCATGATCTGCCTCAACTTGCAGCAACAGAAACCCCACCACTGTAAGACCACTTTTTGCCAGCCTTTTCCCAGCCCTTGCCCACGGGTGATCCCATGGGAGATATCCCCCTCTGGGAGTGGAACTGCTGAGAGTGGACATCACCAGCTCCTGCTGGACTTCCTTCATGAAAACACAGTGTGACTTTGGATAAAACCTGTGATTTTGGATAAAACCCAGCGTGTCAGCTACACAGAGGACTTGCATTATCTGTGTAATAAGTGCATTGTCTGCTGATGAACAGGTGTTTTCTAAGAGTGGGAACAAACAAACAGACAAAACTTTCTGCAAAACAAAGGAGCCAACAGAACGAGTCAAACCAAGCCTGCCTGACCGTTGACTCTGTGTTTGCTTCAGCAGGTTCTGGCTCTGGCCCCACTTGAGCCACAGAGTTTTGAAATCCATGCGTTTCTTCGTTCTCATCTTTCAGCTTTGCAGTAGACTTTTTCCCCCCCACAAACGTCTCTGAGGCCGTGTGGGATGTGGTCCAGCTCCCATTAAGGTCAGTGGGAGTGCTGCCACTGCTTCCCTGTGGGTCTCAGCCCTATCCCATTGTATTACATTTCTAAATGCAATTGGATACAGATTATTTCAATTTTTTTCCTCTCCTAGTGCCCACAATGGGCAAAGTATTTTCCAAACAGAAAAGGTCCCACTGCATGTCCCTAACTCTCCAGAGGTACTGGAAAAATTCTTCTAATTAAATACATTTGACATGTGAGATCATAACTGTTCTCTAATAATTTTTTTGAAAGACTTCTCTCTCATGTAGCTTTTCTTAACTGTACAATAGCAGGGATTAAATCCTGATTCTGCTGAAGTTCATGGGAATTTTTCCAATTAGCTTCGTTGGAGCCATATTATCTTGCTTCATCTCCATCTTTAACACTGCTGGCCCACTACTGAAAATGTTCTGACAGGAACCAACGCAGTAATGTCTGGTTTGGGTGGCTGGGTTAATCTTCAGAAAAAATTTAAAAATCAAGTTTCCCCCAGAGAGCAAAACAATAAATGGTAAAATGTTAGTTACACTGTCTGATGTGAAGTGTTAAGGAAAACAACAACTACCAGATGCCAACCTTGGCCTTTATATGAGGATTTGGAGACAGAGAGTTTAAGGACATCATGGACATCTCAAAGTAGGGATTTCATGAAGGAAGCACAAATTTACAGAGTTTGTGAATGGGGAGTTCAGTCTCTTCTCCATAACAAACTGACCAGGGGTCAGTTTGGAACTATTTGGGACTCAGTCTAGTTAGGAAGATTCAAGTGATACCTGCTAGCCACAAGAAAAAAAAACTTAGAGTGACTAAGTTGGGGAAAGGTATGGATTTGCTGTTATTGTGCACACTTTACTGTGCCACAGGTGAATTACATCACACAGCAGAGCTGCTTTGTCACCAGTAAACTCCTCCTCATCTGGAGTTTTTACTGACTAACAGAGCCTGCTGTGCTTGCAAGGGCTGACACCCTAAAAGCAGGTTGTGATTGATGGCAGGTCCCTGCTGCCAGAGCAGCCTCTCCAAGTCACCAACTGCGCGCTGGCCTCAAGTTCACACACATGCTCACACAGTGTTTACTGAGGTCAAGCAGGCTGCATGCATGCTGTATTTACCAAAAGAAAAAAAAATCCATGTTTGGGTGGCATGAACCCAAAGGAGGAACTCTGAAATTGCTTCCTGCTGCTGCTGCTGCTGGAAAAGGGCAGAGCCTGGATGGCTTCTGTTCTGACACATCTTGTGGGAAGGAGCCCTGACAGGGTTCCAGCAGAGCCAGCATGAAGGTGTGTGGTAGAGGCCACTTCTGCACACTGATTTCTGGTCATAACCACGGCCATTTATATCAGCCTTTAGGTTCATTAATTACTGTGGCAAAAGAAAAAAAAAAAAAAGAGAGAATTGAGCATACCTGGAGAGAATGATGCCATAAATTAAAAGAGATGCCTGGAGTTTGCAAAGCAATATTGGAAGTGATGAATATCACTGTGGATCAGTCTCTTCTCCCAAGTAACAAACAACAGGACAAGAAGAAATAGCCTGAAGTTGTGTCAGAGAAGTTTAGACTGGATATTAGGAAAAGTTTCTTCTCTAAAGGATGGTCAAGCATTGGCACAGACTGCCCAGGGCAGTGGTTATGTCATCATCCCTGGAAGATTTAAACATGTGGATGTGGCACCTGGGGACATGGGTTAGTGGTGGCCTTGGCCATGCTCAGTTAATATTGGGCTCACTGACCTTGGAGGCTTTTTTCAACCTTAATGATGTTTTAATTCTGGGGTTATCTGATGATAATATTGATGGCAAGCCATCAGCCACATCAGACATCTCCAGGAAATCCGAGAGGGAGAAACACACTTTGTCTATTTCTTTCACATTTTTAAGCCTGGAGAACACTACTTTGAACACCCACAGTGGTTTTCTCTGTTGCTCTCAGGACAAGTTGGACAAATGCCATTGTTCTTGACCTGAAAAGCAAACCTGGAGCCTGAATTCAGCAGAGCTTTTATTGTCACTATTTTTTATAGCTATTGAACACACGTGTAAGCCCCATTGAATCTAATAACCTCAAAGATATGTTCACTTTATTTGCTCAACAGAGATCAGGTCAGGGATGTACTTAAAGTACTTCCAGGGCCCGAGGAACTGAGTTAAATCACAGATCTCTCTTCTATTCTCATTACTAACATACTCATTAAGAAAATTCTTCACTTTTTCTGTGTCATCTTTTATAAGAAAGGTTCCCCACAACAGCTGTAGATTCCTCTCCCGTTTAAGGACATATAATCCTCAGCAGAGGCAATATAAACAGGCTCAGCCACATAAAACAAATATGGATTTTGCTGGTACTTTTTCCATATCTAAGAAAACTGACACTACATTTTGGTTTTTTTTTTTCATTTAAACATCAAAAACATTTGGCTGCATAAGCAGCCAGAAGTGGTTATATACTTTGTAAGTATATTAGAAGTCAGAAGAGTTGCTCATGAACATACCGAATGGATTTTACTCGTTTCCCATAATGGAGCCCAGGCTGGCACTGCTTTAGACATTTTAGTGCAGAAGAAATGTCAAGCATGCACTCATCCCCTGACTGAAGTTCAAATCAAACAAACCGGGCTAGACAAGCTAATAACAAGCTTTGTTCACTCCAGGATGGCAGCTATGGAAATATGCCTCATTTTATATATTATTGCATGCATGAGCTGAAAAGGCCACTGCAAAAGCAACCAGCATTGTTTTTCTTCTTTAAATGATCGGTTCCAAGCTACTTATTTAACCAAGAGTAATAAAAAATAAAAGCAGGTCGTAGTTCCAGCATGGATGTCTTCATAACTCAGTTTTCCCTGTCATAAATTATGATTCATGTAAGTAGACTTTTTTTACTACTAGAAACTGGGAACATATTTGGAAACCAATATTACCAAAACTTGAAAGCAAATTAGAGCCACTTTGGGGGGGATAATTTATAAAGGTAATATGACATGCCTTGTTGTTTGCAGCTCTAGTGCCAAAATAAAGAGCAAGAACAATTTATAGTTTGTTTCTTATATAAAAATTAACATTTAAACTTGAATTATTTTGCAGCTATACTTAAGAGATGGTCTGGAGACAGAAGAACACTGAGAATGCTGCTGCTCTGTCTTCAGGAGTGGTTTACCATTTCTAGGAACCAAAAGCCCCTTTTCAGGTGGTGTCTGACAGCTTTGCAGGGCTCCTGACTGAAGATGGGAGGAAGGCACATTCCCCTCCATGTGCATCCCTCTGCTTTACAGGAAATAAATGAAGCAGCCCTGGCATGGCTGGAGATGCCTCTAGAACTGAAATCTCAAAACCAGCAACCCAGTGCCTTGAAGAAGTATACACATTAACCTCTTTCCTTCTAAATTCCTACGCCTACATTCCAAATATTTACCCTCGCAAACATTACCCAGCCTATGGATTCCAGCTGCAATCAGCATCCTGCATCCCCCTGCCTGGATGGTTTGGAAGCCTTTCCAAAGGCCCCTGGATGCCCAAAGCATCAGACCTGCTTTCCTCCAAAACAGCTTTCTATCACAGAAACACAAAAGGTCACAGTAAGGGTCTGCAGCCTCTCTCAGCGAAGGGAATAAATGTGCAAATAAAGCCATTAACAGTTTCCAAAATAAACCCCTCTTCTTGGTCACCAGGAGCACAGAGTGCCACATGTGCACTGCACAGAAATGCCTGCTCACGTGGCAGCTGAGCAGCTGTGGGGAGCTGGGAGCCAAAGCAAAGCTCTCCCTTTGACCACAGAAATGCCACCTTAATTTATTATTTTGATTCTCCGTGCTTAAAAGCCTTAAAGATAAGCACAGGGAGATCAAGAGGAGGGATTTCACCTGCCAGCCGACTTTATTGCCCTCTCCAATTAATACCCACATAAAACAGGTGTCACTTTAAAAGAATGTAAAATTTCAATAGCTGTCCTGGAGGACATACACAGAAATTACCATCTGTGCCACAAAACTTTCAGCAGAGACGCAGCAGCCAGAAATAAAGAGAATCAACAGCAATGAAAGCAAACATTCTGAGGTAAGAAATGGCAAAAATATTTGGGTCAGCATTAATAAAGATTTTTCCTGGTTATTATTTTCTTTATCAGCCTGGCAGGGACAATTCACCCCTCTTGCACTCCCCCAGTGCTCCAGGGCAGGCGACCCTCCCTCCCCTCTGGCATCTGTGTGGAACTCACTCCCGCTGACCAGCAATGCCTCATTTATCTGTCCTCTCTCCCAAAGTTTGTTTTCCTGCTGCTATGGTTCTCCCGTTGCTGGAATAAACACGAGCAGAAGTCTCCTGCATGACTCAGGCTCCCTTGGCTTTGGTGGGACTCCTTGGCACATCTGGGAGACCCAAACCACGTCCTCCAAACCCCAATCTTCTCAAATCTGGGCTTGCCCTCTGCCTAGAAATCTCCTACGGATTTTGCAGCATCAAACCAAAGCTCACGATCCTCATTGTCTCTCACTTAATGTCTTCCCTTCAGATTACAGGGCTCATGGAGCAGAAAACACATCTTCTGGTCAGAAACAAACAAATAAATCCATGTAAGGCCCAGTTTGAAACAAGCATTCAAACGGCTGAGGAGGAATTAAATAATTGATAGTGGCAGGTATTAATGGGGCAAACAAATTTAGAGAGGCTGCAATTATACTTAGGTTGTACTTGTTTGAAATGTTAACTGTTTGATGAGACTTAACACCCAGCTAATGAGCTTTTAAAAGTAATTCCCACATGTAGCCACCTTCCTCTGCTCACAGAAGGGAAGCAGAGTGTCTGGCAATTGCCGTGGCCATCAATCCAGGGCAAGCAGCTAATCCTGTTTTATTACCATCATTAGCCAAATACACGGAGCATCCACAGAGCAGCTGCCTGCTCTTCCTCTTTCTCCCTCTCTTCCTCTCCCTGCTCTCCAGCCTCTGCATCCTCACACACAAGATAATGCTGTCACTCCACTCAGGTTACTTTATCCAAGTGCTGCTTTTCTCCCTGTTATCCATCCCACAGGAAAGGTGTTCAGGTTACTCAGCTGGTCTGGGTGCCTGCCTCCTGCTCCTGCACGTACAGCTCCTCCACCTGGAGCTCCAGAGGGGCTTCCCCACAGCTGCATTTAGTTCTGAAAACTTAACTCCCTTTCCTAAGGCTGGATATGGCCACTGTTCCCCAAAAACAGCTGCTCTGTATCCAGCAGCTCTGACCTGGGCTCACTCAGCCATCCTCACTACTGCTCTTACACTTTGCCCTCTCCCAAATTCTCTGTGATTCCATTAAACTTGCACTCAAAGGGTCTAAAATCACAAAGTGCATATGAAAAAAATCCTTACAAAGTTTAAAATACAAAAGACTAACAGAACCAAGAAGAGAGTGTGTACAGAGTCTGCACTCAAGGGGAGCCCGTGGGGATTTGCAACACCTGAGAGGTGAAAATGTGCAAAGATCTATGCCAGGAAGCAAAACTGGGGAGAGTAATCCACGAACATTCAGTTTAGGTTATTTCAGGGGGAGGTGAGGTGATTAAATGAAAACCATCCTTAGAGCGTTGCATGAAACAGTGTTTCATTTATTCAACTTTAGCTGGTCCTCGGACATTTTTTTTCCAAAAGGCATGTGTCCCTTCATTAGAAAGGTGGGTAAAGAATATTCTTTGGTACTAGAGTTGTGCTACCTGCATGGCAAGGAGCAGGCAGGCTTCTTTCCAGCCTGCAGAATGAAACAAAGACTGAGCTCACACCTGTGTCTCATGCCAAAGTGGGTAAACAAATGCACTGTGAGTTATGGGACCTTCATTCTCTCAGCTGCCTTTGCTTGTTTGCTTGCCCAGCTCCGTTTCTTCATGGCAACAGGCCATTAAAAAAACCAAATCTTTATCTGCTATTATTTACACTCAGATTTTGGTTTTATAAAATGTGTCACGGAAAGCACAAACCAATATCTTCAAGCCCAGGTGTGCTGTGCAGAGCTATCCAATTCCTTGGAGTATAAATCCTCAGCAGACCATTTTTTTCCTCGCATTTGAGTCGCCTTTCCTCCTTCTGGACTCTTTAGGCTAGGTAGGCATTCAGTTTTTGATACTTTCAAAGCCTGCCCAAGGTGAGCCACTCTGAAAACTTCTGGGTGTCTTGATCCCTGGGCAATTGCCAGTTAACAGTAAACTGGGCCAGCTCTGATGCTGGTGTGGCAGGAGTTCCACCATCCTGGTGCTGCCTGCTAACCAGGAATATCAGTGGATGGAAGGAGTAGAGTGTTCTTCCACCAGACTGCAGAGGAAAGAAAAAGTCAGCAGAGCAGAAAATGCCATAAAATCACCTTACCAACATCCTGTGCTAACTTTGCTGGCTAAAAGCGCTTTTTTTCTGCATCCTTCACCCAGGATCAAATGACAGAACCAATAATGTTATCGTGTGCCAGCCTGCACAAGCCAAGCCTTGCTAATCTCTCCTCACTCATTCTCTCTGCGCCGTGCTGCCTTACGCCGTCCCAAAGAGCTGAATCGTCCCTTTGTCACTTCAGGTACAGTCACCAGGCCTGGTACAAGCCCACTCCCCCTCTCCAGAGTCCCCATTGTCCCTGGTTGTTTACTGTGGGTGCCTTTGCTGTGGGACAGCTGGTGACTTGTGGCACTGGGCATTGTCCTGCTGCCCAGCATCCTCGGCAGGGCACCAAACAAAGCTCGGCAGTGTCTCTGTGCACCAGCATCTCGGATGAGGAGGGACAGGACAAAGGAGGGTGCTGAAGCCTTATCCTGCATTTCCTTCATGATATCATAACCTTAGAGAGGAAGGCGCTGTCTCAGTGCAGGGAATTCTGCTGCCTGCATCCTGCACTGCCCCAGCCACAAGAGATAAAGTGATGCTAAGCCAACCAAAGGCGCTGTGCTGTGTTTGCAGTTCGTATTCTCACGTCACACCGTGTCATTCAGTGATGCCAGGCCAAAACCCTAATTCCAAACAACCAGAGGGTGGGGGGTTCCAGTTAAAACAGAGAGGTGGGAAGAGTTTTCAGACACTCAGCAGTGGCCTCGATGCTGGTTGAGGCCCAGTTTCACCACGAGGGTCTATGATAAGGGACCAAGAGCTTTGGAAATGTCCTACCAACCTTTCCTGCTTGGTGGAAAGGTTTTCTGCAGTGTTTATTGTCCACTGTGTAGAGAGGAGGAGACTGAGGGGCAAGGGAGAGTATTAGGGGTTGTCAAGAAATGGAAGAAAGCAAAAGCAAATTAATAAACTGCTTTACTTTTAGTTGCATGAGACAACTTTACAGACAGAAAGCCACAGGCATAGCCCTGAGGAGCAGCAAAACAAAACTTACCATTACCAGAGCAGGAGAAAGATAGTATTAGGCAGAAAGGAAGAAACTGAGAGATGACAAGGTTGAAGAACTGCGTCATTTCATCAGTAAGGCAAATCCATACCTTGAATTAACTGCATTTATGCAGTCTGTAGCAGTTTGTAATTATGTTTTGTAATTGTTTTATTCCTGACGGGTGGCATGATTGAAAAGCACGTAACAGTGGCTGAGTCAGATCCATCCCACATCCCACAGGAGCAGCAGTGGATTCCTGGTCCTCCCAGCTCCTACCAACTGCCTGGGAGTTTCCTCAGCAGCTTTTTTCACCTGAGTCATTGCATTTCATACCAAGAGATGAGTCTGGCCTTCATTAATTTTCTTAGTTAATTTTGAAAAATAATTTCTATTTCTGTCCTTCACAATACCCTGTGGAAGTGAGTCCCACCATTAATTTTGTGGTGGGCAAAAATAGTTTATTCGTTTACTTGCCTTACATGCTACTTGATCTCTGTACTAGTTTTGTTTGGTTTTATTGTAACTGTCAATAACTGTGCTGCAATTGCATCTGCCTGATGGACCTGATCAGGTTTTCCTCTCTCCTCCAGATCAGTAGGAGGATTGTTCAGCAAACAGCTTTGGAGAGAGGATATTTCCTCAAGGAGTAGGCAGCTAGGAAGAAGGCAGGAAAAAGAGACATTTAGAGCAACATAACGGAAAGAGCAACACTCTGGGAATTGAAAAGGTGTGAGGCACAGCTTGGGGTTGAGTGATTGATGTGAGGTCTTAAAGCAAAGCCCAGAATGTGACGAGTTTCATTTTCATAAAAAACACTGCAGTCATTATGTGTGGCCGGGAGGCTGCACAGCACTAAATATTGCTGATGTTTAAGAGCTTCTTTTTAAGAGCTCGGGCCTTAAAATATCACGTGTGGGCAGCAACAAGCAGTTATTTGTGGTGAGTGGTTACCAACGGACAGAGAGCCCGGCTGCCATCAATATTGCAACTTTATTTTCTTCCTTTGTACTGCTCTTCCCCAAAACGTGCCAAATACAACACGTCCTCCCAAACAGACCCGCTATTATTTTACGGTCTCGCCATGCTGGGTTAGAAATTGCAGCGTCATGAAAACATCTTTCAAATAAATAATAAAACAGGATGCTGCTAAGACAGGGTCTTGCCTCTTGAAGAAGCCTGCAAAAAAAAACCCAAAAAAACCCAAAAAACAAACCACTGCTGGGAGAGGTAACAGCCCTCAGCAGCGATGCTTAGTGGTTCAGGCCAGCAAATGTGGACTAAATATTATATGGTGTTTCACAAGGCCTTTTCCAACCTAGATGATTCTGTGAAATACAAATTCCACTCCATTTCCATGCTCTGCATGTGTCTGCAAAAAAAGAATCTTTCCCTGTGAACACACCAGTGGCCCATGAGAACACACAGTGTGCCTTCTGCACCGCGGTTTGATTATCACCGTGGGCGTGTTTTTGTAGAAGTAAAATTTCTGCCCCACAGCTTTTAAATTGCAACAGGGCAAGGCAATGAAAGCAAAAGGATGGAAAGGAGAAAATGAATCTCCAGACATAGAAATACAAATGTGATTGTGTCAAATGTACACGTGATGCAGGTTCCAGAATGGAGGGCAAGATGGAGAGGAGAACCAGAAGCGTACCAAGATGGAATCATGATAAGAGATGGACAGAGTTTTTCCAGGGGAGGAAAAAGACTTGGTCTGATACATTCAAATGAGTCAGGAAACAAAAAAAAACAAAAACAAACAAACAAAAGCAAGCCCAGTGCCTAGTTATATGTTTAGACTGGACAGAGCATTAATCATGATCTAGACTGAGCAGTGCTGCTGGGAGCACAGCTGTAGAGCAGAATGCATCTCCCCTTCCCTGCCTGACTGTAAGTGATGATTTCCTGCCATGGGTTGGCCTCTCTGGGGAAGTCTCCTGCCACCAGCCATGGTTGGTGTGTTTGGCATTGGGATCACTCCCAGACAACATTCACTTCCAGCTGGGAATGAGTCAGATCGCCGAGATGACAGCCCCACAGGAGAGGGGAGAGGACATCCAAAGCCTGATGAAGCATCAGGTGCTCCTGTCCAGAGACTTATTTTTTTTCTTACTAAAAGAAGACAGCACTTGTGACAGTCATGTACTTCAAAGCAAGTCCAATCACTTTGCTCCTTTGAACTTTGTTCTATGAGTTAAATCCACCATTCTGTAAATGAAGTACATCTAATATGATGGGATCCAGTAGTAAATACAAATATCAGTGATTTCTTCAAGGAGTAACCCAGCAAAAATCTACCTTCTCCTTCCATACTTATTACATACATTTAAGAAAGAAATTAGAAACCCCATATTTCTTTTTTTTTGTTTTACTTCTCTGACTTTTTCTTCAAGATGTGCATTGACATTTCAGGTAAGGCAGCAGACCAGAGCACCATTTCCCCCACTGTTATGCAGAGAACAGAGGCTGCAGTTTTAAAATTTTTCTTGTCGGTTTTTTTTTTTTCCACCAGTGACAACAAGAACAAGCAGACCATGCCATAAAGCTCCCCCATGCCTTCTTCCAAATTCTGCTGTAGCACAAATGCCAGTAAAAACAACAGTTTTCTGCTGGGCTGCGTGGAGCAATATTCCCCTGGAAGCAATGTTGAGGCTCTGGCTGCCCACAGGCACAGCCCCGAGCCATGCATGCTGCATACAAAATTTTCCTGAAGTTTGGATTTGGAAAATAAAATAAATACATTTTAAAGGGTCCTCACTAAATGCAGTCTCATTTTTGGAAGTGTGTGGGTTTAGGGGTTTTGTATAATGATAATAAAAACAATTATAGTAATAATAATTTCATTTGGAGCAGCATATCAGAGGACCTAATTTAGGAAAGCAGCCTGTGATAAATGGGAAAGCTACAGGGAGCACTTAGAAATCCCAGAGGAATGACCAGGAGATAAGGAGGGCAGGAATCTGCTCACCCAGAATATATGCAGAGGACCCAAAACCTTTTAATGTTCTGCCCATAACTAGTGGTGGGAAAAGCTAAACACATCCAGACCTCTAATTACCTAACTGTTCTCTTGGATTAGGCAGGCAGTGAGCAAGAGGTGGTGTTGGTGCTGCAGCAGATGAGATCTGCAGATGCCTGCTCACATCTGATTACGGGCTCAAATCTGTGGGTGCAAAATTAAAGGCTGAATTCCAACCAACTTTTAAAGTTGCCTTTCAAGTGGTGAAACAAGAGCCTCCACCCATTCCCCAGCTGCCTGTGATTTATCTGGGCTGAAAGCTTGCCCAGCATCATTGGCAGGTAAAGAGGCCCTCAAGCCTGGTATTGGGGCTAGAGAGAGTTAAGGGTACTTTTCCATGTAAAGTGGGTTTGGGAAAGGAATGCCTTGAATTTTGATGATATTGGCCTGGTTCTCAGCTCCAGGGCGGTAATGCAAAGCAGCACTACTGCATTCCACTTGCCGTGCTGAGGAGCAAGAATTAACCACAAGTGAGCAGTGAAGGCAAGTGATTAAACAGCAGGGCTGCCCTCCCTGTCCCTCCCCAACGAGGATGAACAATGATGCAGCAAATAACAGGAAGGTTGCAATAGTCAGGCAGAAGCTGAAACATTTTTAAAAAAAATATTATAAAATCACTTTTTTTTTTTTTTTTTCTGGCCTGGGAGACTCGGACAAAAACTGTTTCCTTCACGCTGGGTGAGCTCTGCAGGGTCATCTCCAGAGCAGGTATTTTCAGTGCTGAACTCCTGTTAACCAGCCTTTCCAAAACTGGGCCAGGGCAACACCCACCTATTCTAATCCCAATTCTGAGCTCCTTGCAGTGGAGAGCAGAAATTAGGATGGCTCTGGACGACATCCTGGGAAGGCTGGGCACAGCTGAAGGTTGGCAGAGGCGACTCAGCTTCTGGGCAGAAAGCTGTGAGGAGCTTTGCTCAGTGCTGTGCACAGCTCAGTCTTTCCATTCAGAGGTCCAGGCCTAAATCCAGTGCCCAGATGCTCTCTACCCTGCAGAGAGCCACATTCTTGTTTTCCTGGGAGGGGATAACACCAGAGGCTCTGGGATGGCAATGGTTCCTTAAGTCAGCAGCTCAGATACTGCCTCATGGGCAGGGCTGGAGGTGGAGGAAGGCAGAAGCTCTCTCTAACCAACTCCAAGGCCACATCTAGGTTTTAAAACATAAGTAAGACCTAGAGGGAAGCCTGCCACAGTCCCACGTAATATCCTTGTGGCTCTCAGCAGCTCTGCTGCTCCTCTCTCCTCCTCTGCTGGCGCTCACCCTGGACGAGTGCTGTCAGCTTGTTCACCACGTCAGGGGAAACCAAACCAGATCAAACTATCCATTCTGCCAAAAGGAGAGGAAACATCTCTCATCTCTTTGCCAGCAGCCTGCTGGTGGCAGCTCTGCCACCTCTCCAGACCTCTCCCACCAGCAGCTTCCACTGCAGCAAATCCAGCTCTGCTTCATCCCTGTAAGCTGGCTCCACTCCATGGGAACATAGGTTCTGCCCTGTGTGCTCTCCCAAGGACTTTGGGAGCACCTGGCAGAGGTCCCTGCAGCCATGCAGGGGACACTGTCCTCTGCAAGGTCTGCTCCATTACTGAGGGCTGGCTGAGATGCTGCTGAAAATCCCAGCAGCATTTGGCTCCACAGACTTGAAACAGAACAATAAAAGCTGGGTGCCATAGACCCAGCAGAGCCAGGAAATGCCAAATGTTTGGGGAGCAAAGGACTGGCTCAGTCACTGCCTTCCTTGTGGAGAGATTCACCTGCTCACTCCATAAATGCTATCCAATCCTCTGACATCACCAGTGAAGCCCTCATATATTCATAGAACCACAGAGTGGTTTGGACTGGGAGGAAAATTAAAGCCCATCCAGCTCCATACCCCTGCCATGGGCAGCTATTTTTGTCTCCAAGTGACAAACACCAGGAGAATAGACTTTTCCCTTTCTCTTTCTCCTGTTGACATCACCATTTCAGACAAAGGTCCTTTGGGAACTAGCTCCTTTTTAGAGTTTAACCCTGATGACTCTTCAATCTTCAGGAGCTTGAGACAGTCCCTAGAAAGCCTCACCCTCAAATCCTGCATTTTGATAATATTATTCTCTTATATCAATGCTCCTTCAGTTTTCCAGGTAGACACCTCTCCTGGGCTGGCAGCAGGCTGGGAATGCTTCATCAGAGCTGGAGAGGAGATGACTGAGGCTGTGGGGAGAGAACCACGTCAGGACAGGAATCAGGAGGAGGAGTGGTCCCTCTGAGTCACTGCTTCCCCCGGGCAGGATGGATTTATCCCAAACCAGGCTCCAAAGACAACACTGCAGCCCAACACAGCCTCTCCTTTTGTGCCCAAGCCCTGTGCCACATCCCTCGCTGGGCCTGTGCCATGCCCACGTGGTCACATCACCTTTGCTTGTAGCCCAAAGGGAAGGAGATGTCCTGGTGGCCACATTGGGGTGGCACTGAGCTGGCCCACGGCTGATGATTTCACTGGCCATTTCCTTGATAGCCATTATGACTTGGATGACAATTCTCATTTCAAACCCTAATTTTAATTACATTTAATGACAGGTTTCTTCTTTCTCCCTGCTTTCTGCCTGGTTACTCATGGTGAACTGAAGAGCCAAATTTCCAAATTAACTCTGGTTCCCAAATTGCCTTTCACACTTGCTGTTAATACCATCAGTACTTTACGTTATTCCCATAGATACACGACCAGGCAAACATACACAGTCCCTGCCCTGCAGAAATTTGGGTAGAGACTTGAGATGTGACAAGGAACGAGCCCTGACAGCGCGGGGGCTGGAGTGAGTGAGGTAATGAGTCTGCAGGCACGTGCACAGCTCCGTGCATTTCTGCCAGGAGATCACATAATTTACTTCTTCGTTGTTGTTGTTTATTTTATTATTAAACTCAGAAGAATTCCTAGCAATCCTCACGGGGCCTGGAACCACGGTTTTGATTCAGGTCTCTTGCTTGTGTCTAAATTAAAAATGGAAAGCAGATGGTGGGTTATTAGATGGCTGCAGCAGAAGCCGACAATCTGTTCTGTCCCCGCGTCGGCAGGGGAGTGAGGGCTGCAATATGTGGAATCCATCCCTAGCTGAGTGTCACAGGTGCTGATCCACTGTCTGTGCACAGAAAGGAAGCAGCCAGACTCACGTCCTCCAGCCAGACTGGCTCTGAAGGTTACTCACAAAGGAAAAGAAGATAAAAGGGTTCAGTTCGTGTCCATCCCGAATGTTCACCAAACCTAAAACCCCTCAGTGCAGGCAGAATCAAAACCTGCTCTGTCTGCAGGAAATGGAAGCTGAGGTATTTAATGTTTATAAACTCAATATATTAAAATATTATCAAATCCTCTGTTTTGCTGTAACTGTGTTCGCAACAGAGCCAAGGAGAAGGCAGGTGATAAAAGACATAAGCTGAATGAAGAAACCAGTCTTTCAAGGAGCAACAAATAAATCAGGTTAACACCCAGGGAAAGGCAGTATTGGGCAATGCTTGTGAGAGGAGGTGGATACAGCTCAGGTGTGCTTCTGCAGTGAAGGACAAGGAGAAGCTGAGCTATGAGGGTTTTTTTTTAATATGGATATGAAGCATCTCCTTATATAGCTTAGGGAACAAAATATGGGGCCAAAACAGTTTATGAAATCATCCAGGCCACAGAAAATCAATATTTTATGCTTCTGTTAAATACATGCTGTGCACACAACTCACCTTGGCAGCATTCATGCCTTGGGCTCCCTTTCAGACCAGTCACTCTTCTTGCAATCTCCATATCCCAAGTTCTCATGGTGAGCATTTGACAAGTGCTTTGGATGTGACATAAATCCCTACCCAGGACTGCATGGGCAGCAATCCTTTGGGAAACCTTCCCCAAGCAGGCAGGAACATTTCCTGGGCCAAGCAGAAGCAACTGCACATGCTCAGGATGATGCTGTCCATTTGGGGTTATTTAGCAGAAACCTTTGGAACAAGGGAAAGGATTTATGATGCTGGTGAGGGCCTGGTAAGACCAGAGTTCAGAATTCATCTCTGCCCCACTGAGACACTGCACAAGGCATTTAATTCTGCTTTTCAGGCCTTCACTGTAAAAGAGGAGCAGTGGGATTCTTCCTCCCAAATGGAGGGAGATGCAACAGCCAGGTCATCACCACGTGGCAGATGCTGCACAAATGGGGACAATGATTGCTACAGAGAAGTGCTTTAAGCTGAAGTCCTTTAAAGCTTTCTTAGCAAATGAAGGCTGAAATACGCTCGAGGCTTGAGGAAATTTAATGCAATATTTTCTAGAACTGTTTGTACAGAGGGGTAGGATGGTTTCTCACCCATTGCCCTCCTCAGGGTAGAGCCTGCACCACAGATGCTGCAGAGCAGCGAAAGCTGCACACCCCTGTTTGCTGCAGTGTGGAATTAAAAGACATTTCTTGCACTTCAGGAATCGTGAACTTCAGCAGGCACTCCCTGCACTCTCAGCCTGCTGAATACCTGCCAAGAAAAGAAGCCTGTCATTTCTGTAACAGCATGCATCTTTTGTTTGCCATGGTATTTTTCAGGAGGAACATTGAATCTGCTTTAGTAAAAAATTAACATCTGGAGATTCTCAGTTTTGAAAGAGCAGGTGATGTGTTTGGCAAAGGACAAATCCATGACAAAGAATTTAATAAAAGAGGGAGACAGGAGAGCTCATGGGACCATTACTTTAAACTTCCAACTGCAGTGTGAAGTGGTGCTTACCAATAGCAAATGGTAGACTACTGCTAAATGTTAATATCCTCTGCATCACACCATATTTACATATATATTAAAATGACCACAACTTCCCTGTTTGTGCTTCCTTGCTGGAAACATTCTGGGGAAACAAGATTATTAACGGAAAATTCATAAAACCAAGGAATCACGTGGAAATATCGGAGGGCATTTTTAAAATGCGAATTCCTGACTCACAAGCATTCCCCATTTTCTCAGGAAATCTGCTCCCAAGAGTTGCCTTTGTGACCAGTGGTGGGTGTTCATACAAATACAAGATATATCCACAGTGATGCATTGCCTGGCAGCACACAGGAGCCTGCAGGGAAAGGGAGTTTCAAAGTGTAAGATTGCTATAATAAATAAACAGCCAGCCAACCTGGGGATTTATTTTCCTTTATATATTCTTGCAAAAGTTATGATATATTTAATTTGCCAGTGGATAGCATACATAGCAACTGAAAGTTTCAGTTTTGAATTTCTGTCTTGTACTTGCTCTGGACAACTAAGTACCCTGGGCTTTTTAGCCACAGATTTTCTGGGACAACCCAAGGATCAGATCAGGCTCTTCCATCCCAAATACAGACAACTCCTTGTGCACCACAACGCAAAAAAGGCATATTTACCACTCCTCCTGCAGCTTCTTTCTGCTTTCAAAGGTTAGAGTGGAGCAAGCCTTGTGTATTTAGGAGTCTTGAAAGCACCTGGGAGCTTAGGACATGCAATAAAGATTGTTTAAAACCCACAGACCAAATTCATCCTGGCAGCTCCTGCCACAAGTCAGGAGATTTCCTTGGTGGATCCATTTGGCTCCAGGTGCCTGCAGTCACTGCCTGGTGCTGAAATGTGTCAGATCCACTCACACTCAGCCATTTCCCTTGTGCCCTTCCAACAGGACACTGGTCCAGTGGCCACCCTGCAAAGAAGCTGCTCAGTGTCAGGGGCCATCTCAGCAAAATCACACTCTTGCTGCTCAAAGGACAGATGAAAGCAAAGAAGTCAAGGTCAAGACTTTCATTGTCAAAGGAAAAGATCAGAACTACATTTTCTCTCCCCTTTAGCTGGTTTAAGAAAGGAACAAATTAACTTGGGCTACAAAATTGCTCCTCAGCCTTGGAGACCATAGGGAAAGAGAAGGAACGTGTTCTGTCATCTGAAAAACCAAATTAAGTGAAATGCTAAAACCACAAGATTTGTTTACTACAGGAAGCACTGACGTTTCCAGGCCTGAGAGCAGTTTCTTCACAGCCCTGATTAAAATTACTCATCAAAACACTACACAGAATTAACTTCATTTCATACAGTGAACAATTATGCAGCTTGGGTGGAGTGGAAAATATCCAGAGTGTTATTAGTTGTGTTTAGCAGAGGCATGTGGTAAAATGTCTCCATTTTCCTGTCTAAGAGCTGTGTGCCAATGTAGACTCTTACCAAGAAAAGCAAAGGTGAGCGGGGATGAATAGGAGCTGGAAAAGCTCAGACTTTAAAGCAGCAACACAGGAATGAACAGCAGTGAAACAAAGAGTTTTTCAAAGACAAGTTTTGCTCCTTGTTCCTCCTGTAAACCCATTTCAGGACCGCACCAGACAGAGAAAATAGGTTGTGTGGTGAGAACACTGTTCTCACACAGTTTATTACAGAGCAAACAGCTCTTTTTTCACAAACTCTTTTGGATGTTAGAGAGCTGGGACAAGGTTTAGATGAACCCTCCTGTCCTCAGCTCCTGCCCATGCTATGATGTGCTCGCATGTGACAAGCACATTTGAAAGAAAAATCATGTATTTTGACTTTGATCAAGCTATTAATGTGTCCTCCTCTAGCAAAGTCACAAGATGAGGTTCCTTCCAGTGGTGCTAAAGAAAGCTTGACAGGCAGCTCATTTAGGAAAGAGAAACATAGAAAACAGATCCAGTGCAAACTCAGGCATGGCTGGGACCTGATTGTTCTGGTGCTGCTTGTTTTAGTAGCACAACTTGGACTAGGGCACTGTTTTTCAAGTAACTATTGAAATAAGGCACTATTTTTCTAATCCAGAGTGGATTAGCATTTCACCTAAGGCATAAAGGCTTATTGTCATAAATCCATCACAAAATTACAGCAATTATAAATGAGAAATGCACTTCAAGAAAATGAACTTAGCTGGGGGGGTGGGGAATATTTACTAGGGCACCACAGCTGTAAAAACCTCATGCTGACAAAGCATGTTAAAGATTTCATGTAGAACTCTTATCATAGCCAGCTCGTGTTTGCACAGCCTTTCAGTCAAATGGCTTTTACTAAAGGATATTTGAACAAGAAAAGAACTCTTGAATCAGAAAGACAGCACGGGTGAAAGACTCACAATTTTGACAAAGCTCACACACACAAGCTTAAAACAAAAGCATGAAACTCCTCCAGCTTTATAGCCAACTTTATTCCTTTCATAGCACTGGCTTTCAAATACTTTGTGAAAAAAATGTTGCCATAACAATAAAGTGTGAATAGGCAAATCCATGTATTCCCAGTTGTTGTCCCAAGCAAACAAGAAAAACATTTCACACTTCACGATTAATACAATGTCCCTTTGTCCCAACACATGAAAGAGCTATTTAAAACAAATAAATGAAGAGATAGCTACGTTTTCATGGAAGTCTGGAATTTTTAAAAAAATATTCAATGTATTTTCACGTTTTGTTTTGCAATTGAATCCTTTCCACTGGCTCCAACCACACAATACCACCAGAAAATGCCAGAGGAGCTATAGCAGGGCAATATGTTGTGTGCTGCTGTTGCCTGTCATCAACTGAGAATATATTAAGGTAATTAAAAACCCTGCTAGGAAACCCTGGGGCCTCTGCCCTCGAGTGGTGAAGGCTGGTGCCAATGCATTGACAAAATAAAATCCAGAATTTGCCCCAGGATGTCAATCTGTAAACAGCTATTGACATATGGCTTTATTGACAAACTGGTTCAGACAGGAACAGCTTCAGTCTCTTCCAGCTGGGCATTCCTGGTGTATCCATCACCACAGCATCACCCTAAGCAACACTTTAAAAGCTAGCATGGCTCCAGCTGGGTTTTTGGAAAACCAAGGCCAACAGGGTGACCGACATCCCTGAAATCCTTCCAGCATTTCACACTGTGACCACCTGAAATTCCACTTTCTGTGCATGGAGTGGTGATGGTGGTGGTGGTGAATACCCAGGAAAACCTCATCTCCTCCATCCCAGGAACAGCTGCAAACCTATCAGGCAGCAGTTTGGAAAGCTGGAGATCCCAGTGCCAACAAGGGCAGACAGAGCTTGACTGGTTGCACAGGTGTTAGGCTTTTCTTCTTTCCACAGACATTTAAATACAAGTTTTAGCGTTCAGTTCACAAATACACACTGTTCTTTTGTCATTACTCTGTAGCTAAGGCAAACATTGGAAGGTGGGTTAAAAGAAAGGGATTCTGCGTTTTTCTCCTACCTCTCCCTTTCTTTTGTGTCTTTGCAAAGCAAATAGCATTTTATACAGTCACAAAATAGCATTTTATACAGTCACAGTGTGGCTCACCTGAGTCACAACCAGTGCAGCCAGCTCTGTGTACAGAACACAGCTCAATGCAGGATGTGTGCATTTCATTGAATGCTGTCTTCTTTCCTGATTTTTAACGTTTTTAGTATTCAGATTTTCTTCATAATCTCACTCAGAATTTTGCAATAAAGGTGATCTATGAGTACTGGGAAAAAAAAAAAAAGACTGCTTGATTTACTCATGTTCTCATGACCTGCCCCTGTGGTCCTTACATTGATGCTCTCCTTTCATGCTTTATGCTGTCCAAGCAGCCAAAAGTTACTATTGTGAAACTACACCAGCAGGCAAAGATCAATATTGATAAAAGCTCAGCCTGTACCAATTCTCCATTTCTCATCCATTATTTTCTTGCTCAATGCAACCATTTTCCTCCTGGCATATTACTCTCACTTTACTGTGTGGTTAATGGCACATTAAGTCTTACAAGAATCCAGACTTTCCTCCTCAATGTTCCAACATTACACAACATTTAAGAAACTTGAGATTGCCTGCAGAAGCTGCCCCATCCCTGGCAGTGTCCAAGGCCAGGCTGGATGGGGCTTGGAGCAATCTGGGACAGCTGAAGGTGTCCCTGCCCATGGCAGAGGTGGAACAAGGTGACCTTTAAAAGGTCCTTTCCAACCCAAACCATCCCATGATTCCATGATAACACAACAAACTCCATGAAGCAGTGGAGCTACAGCTTTTGGGGCCGTAAGACTTTATTAACATTCAACACACATTTCCCCTCACCACCACCACCAATTCCAAACAATGCTCCACTTTCCCACAGCATTCTGCTTTAGGAGAATGGCATTTGCAATGAGGAGAAAGCAGAAACTGAATTTTGAGTCTAGAACTCGAGGTCTGAGCCAGGGTGATCTGCAGGAGGCAAAGCAAAGGTGAAATGGCCATGCAAGCACAGGAGGATGCAGGTGGAGGAGTTTAGAAGCTGCAATGAGCTGGCATTCTCTGCCTTGCCTGAGTTACATCTCAGGGCTTTTCTCTTCCTCCTGTTGGAGACAGAAAGAGCACGAATCCCCAGTTCTCTCCTCCTGCCCCTCAAGGAGCTGTTTATAGGATTACAGACCTCCAGACCCACTAGCGTGCCCTCCTGCCCAGGCTGAAGCCTCTATGTGTTAATTAAGCCCCAGCCCGGGGGATGGGGAGCAGCCAGAGCCCCAGCACCGCACAGCCCAGCCCCCATAAGGGCAGCAGTGAAAGCCCGGCGCTCAATGAAGACGCTGGGAGTTCTTAAGACATCTTTTGAAAGAGATTAAGCAGACCCACATTGGATTAGAAAGATGATGCCTGACACATTTAGTTTCCGTTACCTTTTGTGTGCCCGCTCAGCGCACAGACCTGCCCCAAACACGGCATTATAATGCAGATTTCCCCGAATCTCTCTGGGATTTCACAGAATCCATGAGACCTTCGCAGCAGGAAACTCCATTCTTGCTCTGCCTGCACATATCCTACGTAACCTGTGCCTAAGGGCCATCTAGAGGATGCTGAGCGACCAGAAAGCGAAGGGGTCAGGGGTTCGTGGGGAGAAAAAGAACTTTAATCTCGGGTGCCGGAAAGTGGGAGTGAGCAAAAGCGCCTCAGCATTCCTCAGTTTTCTCTATTCCTCCATCTGCTGAAGCATGTTGTGGAGTAAATCAGGAAAATTCCCAGGCTGGGTTGTGTGATTAGGAGAAATTATTTGTTGCCAGAGGAATCACTTCATCTAAAAGTGACAAAGGATAGATAAGACTGAACAACCCAATAAAATACTACAACGAAGTTCCCCTCAGCGAAAACATTTTAATATATTTCTTTTCTGCAGTGCAAGGAAAAGAAAGCTCCGGTGATATTTCCAAGAGAAATATGTATTTAATAGCTCTCATGCACTTCCTTGAAGGAAACCACTCAAAAATCTGAACCCTCTTTTGAAAACGGGGCAGAGGGAAAGAAGCAATCACGCAAAGCATTTATCTCACATGTGCTGCGGAGCAGGAACCATTTCTGCCCTCGGCTCATGACCACAGAGTTATTTTGAGGGAGGTCTGCTATTCAAGCCATGCCGTTCTGTTATTTTTACTGGCACCGGCGAGGCAGGAGGTTGTGTGTGGAAGGGAAAGGCTTTTCTGCCTCTGCTGGAAGTGCCAGCGCTGCGGCTCGGCCGGGAGAGGAGACACGGCCGCCACGCAGGCTCCAGCCCCGCTCCCAGCCAGCCAGGCTGACATCCAGCCCTGGCCCAAGGAGCTGATCAAACTCCATTTGCTTCTACCAATACGTGAAAAAATAAGAAAGTAAAAGTCAACCGGCTGGCTAAATCCAAGCTTAACCCTCAGCATCTGCAAATTTTCTCCCCCGAGGCCCGGAGGGAGTCCAAGCCTGGTCGGAGATGCTCCACAACTCTCCTGCTAAAGGTGCCAAAGCAAACAGGGAAGGGGGAGCTTTCAGAGCCCTCCCCATGAGCCTTGCATAAGACAAACAGAAACAGGTCTTTCTACACACCTAAATATCTTGCTTTCCAGACTTTCTACTATTCTTTCTTGCCCTTGATTCATTTCACGCTCCAAGAGATGCTGGCAGGCAGAAATGTTAGCTTAGCTGTCATACCCTGCAGGAAAAAATAAAAAGAAGAGGTAGAGTGGTTCGTTTTCTCTACTCAAAACGCAGAGACCTTGCCACAGACAAAGCTTTAAAAATAAAGGAGTGGACAAAGCTTTATTCATGGATTCATATTCGTTCACTGCCGTTAATTGAATTCAATGAGAAGTAGAGAAGTTCATTTTCTAGAGCAAACCCTTGGCAAAACCTGACAGGACAAAACAGTGACAGATTTCAGTAGCTTTGTAAAGCACACTCATTGCATTTTCATTTGTTGATCCTACTCCTTTTGTACACCTTCATACACACACTCTGTGATCCACCTTGGCTACTTGGCTTTAGAGGCTCTTGATCCACTGAAACCTCAAATAAAACAAACAGAATTTAGGTGTAGTCTACCAAATAAACACAAATCTCTTCGATAAGGCGGGGTTTGCATGCTGAGAAACAAAACATGCTGTCTCTCATACTTCTTGGCTCCTTTTAATAGGGTGCTAATAAAACATAAAGAGATAGGAGGTAGAGAATTGAAGGCATTTCTGCTGAGCCAAAGAGAGACCAGAGGTCAGAAGACATCTACTACTGTATCTCTAACCTCATGATCATGACCATTCCTGGAAGGAAATTTGGCACTGCAGTTGCTTGTACTGCCTTCCCATGCCCTCATAAAGTTCATGAAGTCTCCTTGATAAAAAAGCATCATGCATTCACTTTATAATTAATACTAATATAGGTCCTGTGTAAAGATTTTCCTTTGATGTGTGTTTTTTTCTGGGTGACTGGTCTTTGTGAATAACTCTTGAGCAACGTTGGCCTCCAAATGCGGATTTTGGTTTTTAAGCTATAGTACATTGCAAATTAACCCAGTGGAATTCACAAGGGGCTTACAGGAGGTGTCAGAAGCAGAGCTATTGTATCTGGGTTGATTGATGACCATCTTTAAGGCTCCACCTTGGCTGCACTTCACTCAGGGAAACCTGCTGTAGCAGGGAATCAGACAAGGATGTGAGCAGAAACAAAAAAAAAAAAACCAAGAGTTGAGACTTTACCTTATTTGATACATTTTACTTCCCACAAAATCAAATAACAAAATGTGCATATGTGGAGGTTCCTTTTACTTGTAATTGCTTTGCAGGTACAGCAACACCATCTGGGACTGATAGTGAGTAGAAAGCTTTTGAGGATAATAAATTTTGCACTAAGCAGATACTGCCAAAAGATACAAAAATTGGTATTTCAGCCCCTCAAAGTGCTCAGTAGGATGGACAGATTATCCGTAGGAAAATAGCACCTGAACCATAGTCACTTTTTCCATCAATATCCACAAGACCTTTCCAAGAGAAATCAAAATAAGCACCCACCTGTGACCTGCATGAAGGGCCACTTGGCAAAGCAGAGGGTAGAGGACTCAGTAAGTGAATCCTAATTCCCTGTGAAAGTCAACACCACATCTCCCTTCCGATACTGAACTGAATCAGGGAAGCTTTGTTTTCCATAAGGGGTTTCATACTCACTCCTTATGGAAGGCTCCATGTTCCTGAGCCCACACTCCAGGGCATCGTGGAGCTGTGCCAGGACACAGCAGAAGAGAGAGGGGGAAACGAATGATGCCCTCCTGGGACAAAAGCCAAGATTTATTTCTTACCCTGGCCAAATGCAGGAAGAAAATTCCCTGTTACCTGAGTGGGCAGTTCCGTGGGGACACCAAACTTGTGCCTCTGGAGGGGACCAAACCAGCATGCCACACAAGTGGCAACAAAAATTCCAGCTTACTTGCTTGGTGATGCACGTAAGTTCAGGTCAATTCACAGAGTTTACAATTTTATCTTAAAAAAAATACAATGATGTCCATCTGAATCCTGTTTTAGTTTTTGAATCCAAGCAATGTAGTGGGAGAACAAAGGGCACCTTCATGGTCCAAGTACTGGGCAAACTCAGATCAGTGGTTCAAGGAAGAATTTAATTCCCCTTCTCTATCTATAGCCCCATACAAGACACCTATAGGAGCTCAAATTGGAGGGAAATGTTGCATTATCTGTGCATTTTCAAGGGACGTTTGTCTGCTGCCATGCTGCTCCTTTAAGGCACCATGGATGAAAGAAATACAAAGAAAGCTTTAGTTCAAATGGACTCCCGAGTTCACAGAATATGTCATATGTACATTACTATTTTAAGGCTTATTTTTTTCCTTAAATAAATTGCCCTGTGGGGAAAGCTGGCTGCAAGTCAACACCACAGAAAGCTAATTTTAACTCCAATGAATACAACCATTTACAAGGCCCCCTTTCTGCAAAGGAAAAGCCCTGCCATTGCTGGCAGTTTTGATGTGATATGAACACATATTTCTAAGACGTTCAAATGGACTGGCTTAACAAAATACAGCATTTTTACTCATGCATCTTTAATGTTCAAACTGTTCTTGGCAGCTCCCAGTCAGAAGCACTGCCATTCAAAAGCAGAGAATGACAGACATTAATATGGAAACAGTCAAGCTCTTAACTGAGCCGGAACAGTAATTATGCCATCCCATTTTATTTTGAAGAGTATTGACCTCGGTCTCCACAAGCAGAAAAAGATCCAAAAGACAAAGATATAAAGAGGTGTTTAGGGAGAGAGAAATAGAAGTTTCCCGAGCCTTGCAGAGCATCAGAACCCTTGTTTGAAACTAAAAATATCATTTCAGGGGCTACCAGGGGATTCATGGCATGACACAACAGTGAATCAAGTCTTTACTACAGGAAACACTAAAGCTCTGAAAACGCTGTGCTGACACACCAGGGAAACAGCCATCCAGAGGGGAGCTCAGTGCTGCACAACCTACACCAGGCTTTCCCTACACATAAATAAATTATAGCAACATCTGCTCCCTACGCTGCTCCCAGATGCTGGAAGTGCAAAGACCAATAAAGAGGAGCAACCCTAGCGGGGAAAATCTGTCCTGAGACACCACACTGGGGGAGCATGGAAGGGGAAGAGCTTTTAATGGAACAGCTCACAAGACTTTGAGAGACACCGACAGCAACAGGGAATGCTGGAGCTGGAAATCCAAATCTTCTCAGCCACAGGTAGAAGGAAGGGCCATAACCCCTTGCAGACAATGAAACTGTGCTTTATTACAGCTATAAAAGCGTGCAAGTCTTTTTTTCTGAGACAATAAACAGATGGTTGTCTTATGCTCAGAGGCAAATGGGATCGGGTTCTTAGTGCAGGCATTGGATGCTGATGGTATGATAAATTGTGATGTATTTGTAGGAGGGTTTGGCCAGCCAGGGTTGTATCCCAGGGAAGTAGAACCTTCTGCAGCATCAGTGTTCAAAACACTCTCCTTATCAAGAGGAGGAGGGGACAAGGGGCAGGGGCATCAACATGCAAAAGTAGCCAGGAAAAGCTATCAAAAAACCACCAGAAATGTTATTTAAATTTGACTTTGACCACCTTTATGAAAATGATCTCCTCTACACTTGCCTGTTCACACAGTCCAGTGAACCATCCCAGCTCAGCCCTGCAATCCAGCCCTGAATGACAGCGAGTGGGTTTTTTAGCTTGTGCCAATGGGAGAAAAAAGCCTTTCCACGAGCCTGAACTGGGCATTTGCAAACATCCTGCTACATTTGTGGCCCTAGTGACTGACAGCCACCTTATAAGCCATGAGGATAAATCCTCAAGGTAAAAGAAATGGAATTTTCCCTCTGTGAGTGCATTAGCTACAGCATATGTGTGTGTGCTTATAGTGATGCCACAGAAATCTCCATCAGGATCTGAATTATATTTCCAAGTTGCAGCACACATTAATTTGTCAGGATTTGGAAGCAGGCACTCGTGTTGTCTAGACCAGACCATCGAAACTCTCTGACAAATGGCATTTTTTCCAGCTGCTTAAACAGCCTTCACAGAAGTCCTGTCTCCTCATGCTTTCCTCCCCTCAAGAGAAACTTGAAAACACTTCTGCCTCTCCCCATTGTCTTCACTTTTAATCTTTCAGTTTACAGACAGACACTTGAAATTGCCACACTGGCATATGTGTACAAGAAAATCACCAGGAGCCCTAATACTGAATATCTTTGTGCCTGGGCTTAACCTGCAGCACGGAAACAGCAGCACTTCCCTGAAGGACACTATTCATGCATTTAACATGATTAAGGATTTCCAGGATTGCAGCCTGAAGATGCAGCTTGTGCACAGGCTTTTTGCTTTTTTCTTTTTTCTTTTTTTTTTTTTTTTAATCCACACACCCAAAAGAAAACCTGTTGCTCGGAGAGGCTGTAGCTCAGAGCTCTTGTAGCTCAGCCAGTCTGGGTGAGGAGAATCATAAAATTAAAGAAGGGGCAGATTCAAAACTGAGACTTACTTGGGCTGACCTAAAATTTTTGGGAGCCCCAGCCATGCCATGGTGCAAGTTTTTGGATCTACTCAGCAACCTCTGCTCTTTGCCAGTTCCCTGGGGAGTTGGTGGCATCCTCCAGGCACAGCATTTCCAAGGCATCCTGGACAGGGTTTGGATGCAGGATGTGAGCAGAAGTCAATTTTCATGTCTGGAAGTCTCTCTGGAAAGGTTTCAAGTCACTGCCATTTTTTTTTCCCCAGACTGTCCTATCTAGGCGACCTCTAGGGAGTTTGAATAATTTCTTCATCATTTACTAATTCAAATGCATTCTTCACCTTGATGTGCAGCCCCAGTGAAGTCTTCTCTGAATTCCTAATTTCCTTTGAAGACATATCTCTATAATCAGCCTAAAAAGTTTCCTGACTCCTCCATGAGATGCCAAACTTTTTAAATCACCATTTCTGTCTGAGATCTCCATTGCAGCAAAGCTGGAAGGGAAAAGCCTTTGCAAACACCCTGGGAGCTTCTCATACTATAGGAATGCAGTCACCTTTTTTTTCTTTTTCAGTAGAAAAACCTTAGTAGAAACAAACAAAACAGAGCCTAGTAGGTGTGTAAAACAAGTACAAAATCCAGGCAGAAAAGAGGGTGAAGAGGAACAAACAACACAGAACTCTGAGAGTTTGAATTTTCAGGATCGGTAGCATTACTGCCTTTTGATGAAAAAAAAATCAAGTTTATTTGTCTGTAAGATTGTACTCAACAACGCCAGAGCAGTTTTCCACCAAAGTTTTTCCCCAAAATCCCAGTTCTTAACATGGTTTGGATTTGACCTGATTTGTTCATCAGGTCATTCTTTATTACTGGCAAAGAGCAGAAGCTGCAGGAGCTGAAGAGAAGCAGTATTTTTAGGGAATGGGCATCTAGCACCTTGCATAAAACCCTGCTAAAAACACCATTAAAGTTGCAACACTGTGCAGAGCTCATAAAAATGGTTTGTTTGGAAAGGGCCTTAAAGATCACCCATTTTTCTGGGCATGGAAGGGCACAAACCCCGTGTCAGAGGCAGTTGTGAGGAAAGGAAAGGAAAGGAAAGGAAAGGAAAGGAAAGGAAAGGAAAGGAAAGGAAAGGAAAGGAAAGGAAAGGAAAGCTTTAACACCCTTGTCTGTGCCAGTTTCCTTTTCCCCCCTGTCTCCCGTGGCCCGCATTTGGACACCTCCATGCTCCTGCATCCCTCAGCTGCATCCTGCGGAGAAGACGGTAATCGGGGGATATCCCGCTTTTGGTGTGCGGGGCGATTAAATCCCCGGTGAACAGAGGAGCAAACGAGGCATTCGGTGTCACTGGAAGGCGGGGATGCGCGGTGCCATCCCCAGGTGTGGGGCACAGAGGGGCACAAGCGCAGCCCCGGCCCTTTCTGCAGCAGCCGGAGCCGCTCGCAGGTGCCGCAGGAGCCCCTCCGGGGGGGAGGATGCACAACAGGTCACAGAAAAACCTCCTGCTGCTGCTGAAGTGTGCAAACACTGCGTCGGCAGGGATTCGGGGGGACGTGGCTGCACCAGGTGAAAAGTGCCACCCGGAACTGGGGCAGTTCTGCGTGGCCATCAGGTCTGGTTAAAGCGTTATTTCTATCTTTGCACACATTATTCAATTAAAGCGTTATTTCTATCCAGCAGCTCTCTTTGCACACATTATTCAATTAAAGTATTATTTCTGTCCAGCAGCTCTCTTACTCCTTTGCACACATTATTCAATTACCGTTCTGACAGGTGTTGGCTTACTTTTAAAGCAGCAGTTAAGAACATACCCTGAAACAATGCCTTCAATTAACTGAAAAACACGTTCACTCTAAAATTCACTTTTTTTGTTTTGTTTTGTTTTTTTGCATCCAGTCTTATTAACATTTCCAAGAAGAAAACAAACGACTTGTTATTCTCCCCACCTTCAAAAGCTGTAATACAGAGGATGAGAGGAGTGTTAGCAAATCCTGATGCTTTCTTAAATACCGCAGAGGGTTACAGAATGGTGTTTCAGGAAGATGCAGGGCCAACTTCCACATTAAAGGAAAGGAAGGGGGGGAAATGGAGCAAGGAATATGGGGAGGGAAATGCACAGGATTGTTAGCCAGTTTCCACAACGTGGTCTTATAAGTCACTCCTCAAGCCCATGTGTGATGTGGCATCACAGGGCAGATGAGGTCTTACAGAGGAAGCTGTAATATGAAAGTCAGGATTATGCTGCCTACTAAGAGGCCAAATTCAGGCTTAGGGTAAGCACAGTCTTTGGGAGGAAAAATTGGACGGGTAAGGAGACTTGATTTTGATTTCTGGCACTTTCTGATTTGAGTCTGAT